>OU342472.1:1205000-1805000 GCA_910589355.1 Parapoynx stratiotata
CATTAAGTCGTGGTTGACGTGTTAGCCTATGGACTTAACGATCATCATATGTTAATGTCACAGCCCACAGGCTATTTTATATTGTATGTCATTTGAATTTAAAGTGTATTTTGCCGCTGCCCCAACAGTAAAGAGCCATCGAAACATACCTTCAATTTCTACATTTTCACTGCTTGAAGAATCTGAAGAATCGTCTTCTATTTTTCTGACTATGGTGAGACTGTTTCCCCCACACTCTGTGGCGTGGGATCTCTTATCTGTCACCGAGTGAAACTGTGGAAGAAAAAAGCTGTCATTAGTATGAAGTAATTTAAAAAGTACATTTTTTAACAGACAAAACAGATTTGAAATTGTTGATTTCAAGGCTTAAAGATTTTAGGCAATCATTCATTAGACAAAAGGTTAAAAGCTGGTTTGAACCTTGCCCCTCTTATTATTAGAGAAATAAAGACGTAAGTCAAGCTTGGAGATAAAACCTCAGACTGCGATAAAGTTTAAGAGAGCTGCACTGATAAAACAACTCCACAAGGCTAACTGCAAGATTAAATTGAGATGTAAATGGACGATAAAGTAAATGTGTTTACGTAGTAGACAGCTGCTGTGAAGTAACCTTGTTTTGCGGCGAATGCACTTGCTCAAGTCTATTGCGAAGCCTAACAATCGATTTGTGAGGTAAATCAACAGATGTTATTTTTCTGCTGTTACCATTATGTTGCGTAGTTGGAGTTAGAGCTTATGGAAACAGATCGAATTTTTAAGAATTTTGTTGTTATGACCTGAGGAATATAACGTTGCGTTCACTGTTTTGCTTATTCTCTACTTCTTTTTACAATATTTCGAATGACTTGGAAGTATGATTCGAAATATAGGAAACTTTAAACGAATCAATCTGAAAATCATGTATTTTTATAGCTTTTCAAAAATCAACTTATTAGTTAAATAGTATAAATCTAAAATGGTAGGACTGTTGAGTAGTATATAATTGTCATACCAATTAAATCATAACTGTTACCTGATTTCGGAACAGCAGAATAGTAAGCAAAATTCGGATATAAACTGCATCGTTTTATGCTGTGTATATTGTTGAACAGATAGCATATAATGTTTTGATAAAAAAATAATACGTGAAGGGACCTTCCTAAACCTGTGTTACCGGTTCTCACCGGATGGTGTCAATTTCGACATTCGACTTCGTTACAGATCCTGTTAACCTGTTTAAAGCACGAAGGGACAATTGACGACATTTCAAAACTGTATATTTTATTATTGTAAATAAAACTAGATAACAAATTAAGAGACACGTATTTTATGATTTTTCAAAATATCGACTTTTTCATTCATCTTTTCAAGTTTAAAGAACATCTCATTCTAAAATGTAGTAAACGCCAAATGACGTCATTCATACGGAGGAATAACGTTTTGCTTTTGCCTATGTTTAAAAAATAGTTACTGACGTTGACGTTTGACTTTTAACCGACAAAATTGATTAGAACTTTGTTTGAAACTTATCAATTTGCTCGAGAATTTTAGTTCATTCTACTTTGATATTTTTGTTATACCATGAAAGTGACCGCAGGATTTCAATCCGCTGATTTCAATCAAATTTGTTGACATGGCCACATATATAGAAATAACAAGGTTATGACATTAACTTTTTTCTGTTTAGAATTTGACAAGGGGGAATCATTATTCCTCCGTATGTATGACGTCACGCGTACGATTTTTGTTTTTTCAGTTTTTCTCGAAAACTATACAACAAAAAGAAATATTACAATGTTTTTCGGGGTTTATATAGCAAAATGTAGAAATGGTTTTTGTCAATGAAATGTTGTCAATAGGGGGAGTAAAACCTTTACAATTAAAAGAATACTAACTGGAATAGAAACTGTAGGATTAGTTGTATAATTTTTCAGAATATTAAGACAGAGTATTTGGCCTAATCAGAAGCGAGAGAAGTTTTCCTACTTTCCTACTTTTACATTTACTCTTGAATTCTTCCTTGCACTGCCTTTTTACATTTACTCTAGATTTTTAAATCAAACTCCTTTACTTCAAACTATCGAAAAAGGGAAACATGAATGACGCCGAAAATACATACACCTGGTTAAGAACCACAATGTTTTTTTATAATCTATGGTTTTCATTACGCTAAGGCTGATTTTTAACCGATAATAATCGATTGCGGATTTATCGCAATTAAATTATAACATTTTATTTGCAAACATGTTCAAAAACGTCATAACAATTCAATTGAATTAGTTAATTTTCTCGTAGCACAGCAGTTCGCTCATCTGCTGGCAACATTAAAAAAATAGAGAGCATTTCTAGCAGTCAGATAGAGCCAACCTTTTTTAAAATCAGAGTATAGAAATGAATAATCTATATATCCATAAAACCTTAGTTCTTGCATTACATGACTATTAGGTCGTTGATCTCGGACAGGTTGCCATATGTTACAAAAACCATTTTTAATTTTACACTGTGTCTAACACAGAATACAGTTGAGAATTGATTAGCAGACTGATGCTTTAAAAGTTTTTTAAGATTCCCACGTTATTAATAAGAGGGTAAGGTTGATTTTTGTTCACGAATGTGACTTGTCAGAAACAGCTGCTATGCAATCGTTTTTGCTACACAAGTGGCTTGTAAACATTGCTATTTTATTTTTTAATAAATTTAAAATTTATGGCGTGGACTTTAAGGACAATTTCACATCCTTGATTTGTCCTGTACTACCATTGTCATGTGGGCTTGCTTACAGATTTTTCTATTTCTTTTGTTTTTCTAGATAGGCATTTGGCATTCTGCTTTCTGGTATAGTTTTTGCATTTCTCGAAGGCGACTAAATCATTTGACTTTAGGCTTTATCTTAATGCGTTAAGAGCGAAGCAATTGGCTGTCATTAACTGCAACAACTAGGTATATTAGAAGTAGCAGTGCTTGCTTTTTTATAAGTCATTATTTAACTTTCATTGTATGTTCGTTCCTGTAAAATCTTGCAACTCAATTTTGAAGCAGATGTCTTTAACCGATTGAGACTTGGAGCTGATCTGATGATGGAGCTGGAAGGTGGCCAAAGGAACTCAGTAATTAAACGATACAATGCCATCAAGTTTGTGCTCGTTTGAATCGCCTTATCGAGTACTTTGGCTTAATACTAAGAAGTAAAAAAAAATTAATAACAAGCTAATATTACCTTTTTAAAAAGAGCACAAACAATTTGATGGATCATTAAAAACATATTTTTTTAATGTTTAGGCTTGAAATCTCAGGGCTTTGAAGTTCGTACCTAGAACTTTATTACTGCAAATAATAACACAAATTGTCAATTACACTGTGTATCACATGTATTTTAGAAGACTTAGCCATTTGCCATCTGGTGGACAGTGTACCTACTTGTTCGCCAACAGTTTGTAATAAAAAAATTCAAGGCTCCATAATATGTCTAAGCGAAATTTCATGTCGTTGGGATTAAGAGGATCATCTTTCACAACAGTGGGAAGGCTTTAACCTTCAAGTATCTTTATTATTTAAATTATTCTTCTGTTATAAATTAGGAGAGGATTCCGCATATATTCTTGCACAATAATAAACTGAATCGCCTAAATCCGGTTATAATCGTGATAAAAAGAGTTAAAAGTAATTTAATGTAATTTTTAAGTTTATATACAAAATTTACTCCATCGTGTTAATTGAGTAAATTATATGCCTACCAAATTGATCGCAAACAAAGTGACATTTAGCATAAAGGATCTTATTTCAATGCTTATAGGAATCATTAAAAAATCACGACTTGAGCAAGTGCCAATTCAAATCATGGTGTGCCTTCGTGATACAAATCTTCATGTTATTGAACTAAAAGCTGTATTTTCTGCAGCTTTAGGAAAGTTTTTCAACGCAAATATTGGGTCCTTACCTATAAAATTGGTGTTTTTATTCTGTCTTAGCAATTTGTCCGTAACTATTAAGTTTTAGAACATTCTTATAAAATAATTGCCTCTTCTAAAAATAGATCATATATTTGAGCTCGTATTATTTAATTTGATAATTTTTTGTAAGTTTAATTGTGTTAAAATTAGACACAAAGACAATTATTTTTAACTGCCTCCCGAATACATCATTTGATTTGCATTGACATAAAAACGATGAATAATTTTTATCAAGCGTGTTCACACACATATTGCTAAAGCTTGTCTAATGATACATGCCAAATATTATTATCTCTGGATTTGTCGTTGTGAAGAAAACTGATAAAATGTTAGTATGTAAAATGCAGACATCCCCAAAATCTCCATACAAAACACCAATTTCATAGGTAAGGACCTAATAGTTTTGGAAAAACTCATGAACAGCTTTCTTCGATCTTTCAATATTCACCACACTTAATTTGAACCTAAAATCTATATACGTTTAAGGTCGTCATATCTTTTTTATTAGTTAAAAGTTTGTGCATTGTGTCGAATATCCATTTCACAAACTTTTTACGATACATTGCGCATCTTTAATTTTTCTTTTTCATATATTGTTCCTTCGATATTATGACAATTTTACTTCAATCTTTAAAAGCCAGTGATGTATATAACAGGTTATTAGATCGCTATTCGATTACTCGATACTCCATGTGGACGAGTGCATTTACACCCAACTAGACAAGGTTGTATAATATTGATATACCATCGACCGAAGCAGGGAGTTATCATTTCTAAACCTATTGGCATAATGATTGTATTCCAATGTGCGGTTAAATGATAAGATATAGTTGCATAATGTAAATATTGATAAACTAATAGGCAAAGGAGTGTTTATATATTTAGATTCAAAGCATTATGTAATCAAAATAAATGCTTTGTTCATTTGTTACATGCGTAGACTATATATTTGAAATTTTGAATCTATGGTTTTGGAATAGTTAATTGAATATCTGGTCATTCGTTCTTTCGCAGAAATGCAATATATAGGAAGTAGTTTATAGCACTTATGGATAATATAACTTTGTATCAATGAAAAATTATCAAAATCGTACCATCTGGAAATCATTAAACAATCAAATTCTTCAATTTACTCGTAAACTCCTAATATTGGGTCCTTACCTATGAAATTGGTGTTTTTATTCTGTCTTAGTATTTTGTCTGTAACTATTAAGATTCAGAGTATTCCTACAAAATAATTACCTCGTCTGAAAACAGACTATAATTTTGAGCTCTTTTGATTTGTTTTGATAATTTGTTGTAAGTTTAATTGTGTTAAAATTGGACACGGAGACAACTATTTTTAAGTGCCTCCCGAATACATCATTTTATTTGCATTCACTTAAAAACGATAAATAATTTTTATGAAGTGTGATATTACACATATTAATAAAGCTTGTCTAATGATAGATGCCAAATATTATTATCTTTGGATTTGTCGTTGTGAAGAAAACTGATAAAATGTTAGTATGGAAAATGCAGAATTCTCCAAAATCTCCATACAGAACACCAATTTCATAGGTAAGGACCTAATACTTTATCAGCTAGTAACTAGCAGGGCCATTGGCTTTACATGTCATCAAGAGCACGAAAATTTTTAAACTACATTTTCAGTCACTCGGCCTCAGCAAACATATAATATACATACTCCAGACTATAAAGGAACCCTTACTACGATCGCGAAACGACTTTGTCTTCTTAATGACTCTATTGTTATCACCACGGTCCAGGTTATAGGTAGACATTTATTATTAGCACTAAGACTGCCATTTATGTCCACCGGCAATTTTAATTCTAAATTATCCTTATTCTGAGTGTTATAAGGACTAATTTCGTATTGTACCATACATTCAATCTATTTATAATGCAGATTTATGTCCTTGGTCTACCAATAAAAAGGCCGCAAAAATCAACTCGATATCACGGAAGTGAAAAATAAATTTAGCTGTGCGCTTAACTCTGCCTTTATAATTATGGCAAATATTCAGGCAAATGTTTGCACAAATTTTAATAAAATTTATTGTAGCTTTGATAAATATTTGGACAAGTGAGAGAGCCTGAAACCAAATTGCAACGCAATAAATTAATTGAAGTCACATATCGATAAGTATTTATGATAAATACGAGGAATCTAGACCTTGATTTCGCTTATAGGTATTACTGTTATCACCAGCCGGCCGATATACGGGACACACTCGTAAGGACTGCTGGGTACAGGCCTTCCTCAAGGTGAAATACATGACGAGTTTGGACCACCACGCTGGCCCAATGCGGGTTGTTGGGTAGAAACGGTCGCGAAAGTGACAGGGATCAACGGCTTACCATACCTTCCGAAGCACGGAGGAGTTCGAGATCATAAAGGTTCAAAGATCATATTGGTCACCCATCCACGGCCTGACCATGGTGAATGTAGGTTTGTTTTCGATCGAAAGCCAAAGCGTACTAACCACTACGCCACGGAATTGTTCACTAGTAAAATATATGGATATTGTTTGTTTTCCTGTTTGTATGTGTATTTGTTACAATATTTAATAACACAGTCTCGATAAATGCGTGACTTAATCTCAATAGTAATTATTAATAATATTACGGATTAATTTTAATCATTCCTAATTAGCCTTTTATCAATTCCTAGAAACATAAAAGTTCTTCATAATCATTAATAGACAGGATAAGCATACAACATGATTATATCATACAATTTTTGCAACAATAAAATTGCGGTTACCTCTTTCTCTTTGTATACTATCATAAATCAACTGCATTATAACAGCTGATTCAGTCTATTCGTGACTGATAGCCATAAGCGTAAGCGCATGTCATTTCATTGTGTGATGGCATTAGGGTTATGTAAACGATACCTTGAGCATACATTGTAATAGATTTTGCAGCGTTTATACATAAAATGTAGAGTCAAAGATGGTCTTATTTTATGGTCTTGTCTATTCTCCCGAAGAGGTAGGCAAGAGTGCATTAAATTCCTCCTCTGCCGCTTTAGCAATTCGCCTCTTTCAAAATCGATAATTGAACAAAATAAGTAATTAAGACGTTGCTTCAATTCACCGTAAAATAAATAAATAATAAATATCTTCAGACATTCACATCTACCAACTAGCCCCTTTTTATGGATACTAAATGACGGTTTATGTACGGATGGAATATTTTATTATTGTATATTCAGAAAATATACAATACATATTTACATCCGAGACTGGGAACAAATGTCTGTATCCATCACACAATCATCTGTTCCCACCGGGGATTGAACCAAGAACCTCTCGAGATGGTGACGCCTCGAGACCGGTGTACAGACCACTCGACCACGGAGGTCGTCAATAACTTTAAGATCTATATGTACCCACGTTTTTGCAAATAAAGATGATTTGATTGAGTTGCTAATTTGCAGTAACAGCAATTTAAAAGAATGAAAACTTTTAATAAGCTTCACTAATAAATAGAAGAATATTTAATAAAGACAGTACTTAAGGATGTAGGTTCCTGTGATATACTAGGAAGGCGGCAAACAAAGATACGGGCTGGTCTCTATCACTCTAATATTGCAGACCGTTTCAAACATATGCAGGCATGAAATTCTAATGATAAGAAAGTGAATCATTTTCTATTTAAGGTAGAAAGGAAAAGATAAAGGGTTAAATTATTTATTATACCTATCATCCGTTCGATGTTTAATAACAAAGAAATTTTTAAACGTAAAATCACACCAAATGCAAAGCTAAAGCTAGAAGTGGGGTAACATGGTTAATATGGTTTCCATTACTTTTGTTACATTTAAATATAAGATTTTTATACGATTTTAAAAAAAGAGGAGGTTTCTCTAGTATAAGCTTTTTTTAACAAAGTTTTTATTAAAAATATTATAACGTAACATACCGGTTTCCCAAGTATCGCCATTTTACATTCCCGCCTCAAGTTCTGATAGTCTCTGGTTCCAAAACAACATTCCTCCTCCTCAGAACACGGCCCATGAACCTGCACTATATTCCTTCTCATTTTAATTTTTAAATCTTGTTTTATCTAAACACTTCACTGATCTTCTCGTTCAGAAGTTCGGTACCCGACTGCAAAATCGATTATTTTTTATCGATAGCAACGACCGATCGATGTCACAGTCAGAAGTAGACTAGCGCCAAAAAAATTTTTCAAATCAGCTCCATTGTTGTGGTGACAATGTCGAATTTAACACTTCGGTTTTGGATATGTCTACGGCATACACTTCCGTGTATGAATGAACACTGTTTACATTTGCCTTGTCTATAGCCGATTAGTAATGCCGAGTTATCATTATCAAACAATTACTCCAATAAATGTAAGAATTAAATTAGCATTCTTTTTTTATTTTTGTAGGAAAAAATTGAATGTCACATCTCTCCTGATGGAAATCTTCAAATAAAATTTATTCGGAATCACGAATGCCTGAGGATTTCTTGATAATTCGTATAATCCCACTCATTTCTGTTTCTTTACATTACATTTGGTGTGTACCTATTGGTATGGGATTTCTTACTAACATTAATGGATCTAATCGCGCTTTTTATCTTATGTTTTCTCTGCAAAAAAAAACTGTAATGTTTACAGTGCCTAGTAGTATTCCGTGGAATTTTAAAACTTGTTATATCGATCTCTTTTCCATTCGATTAACTCAAATCGGTTGCAAGACGAATAGATTACAGACGGCTTACGTAAATCGTACGTGATGTAAGTCGTTAACTTTGTATACATAAATGTATTGGTTAATTTATACAGTGAACCAATTTTACAGGTAGTTTTTTCTTTTAATTTTCTTTGTACAAAGATAACAGGGAATTTAAATAAAGTAAATAATAGCAACAAAAAGAATTACATACTTTTATTTGATTTTTATGAAAGAAATCTTAAGTAATCAAGTTTCTCAATTTTTTTTTGTTATTTTATATTATGTGGCGATTTATATTGGATACCTTCACAGTGAATTAATTCCATTTATGTCCCATAAATCTCATTCTCGACATCGACACTCTCTCATTATATTTCTTAGGAAATACCCATTTCAAACTATCAACTTTCCAAAGCAGTTGTGGGCAGACATAAGCACAGCCAGTTGAAGCATTATTTAGACGTTTTGCAATTGCTTCTTTGTTTACTATATTGCGCTGTAGCCTTCTAAATATTAAACCCTGCTGCGCGTATAATGTTATACTTGATGTATAATTTGTTTGTACCGATGTATATACAATTCACGATGGTCAGATGCTATGTCATACAGCTTACGTCAAAGGCCTTGTATTGAGAACTGCGTGCAAGGAACTTAGTTTATTTTAAATTATTTTACAATATTATGGCTGATGCGTAGTTTTAACTTGTAAATGTTATTTACATAAATATTTGCATGCTATAGACTATGGCTAAATAGGTTTAAGCGTCTTAATTTATAATTATCATATCATCTGTAATTACCCTATTTTTAGTCCTTCATTTTTTTGGGAGGCGTTATTTAAATTTTTGAACATTCACCCGCATGGTACCCGTTCCCATTGGAATGAAAAAACTATTTTATTTTATTTGACGTCTTTAATGGTATAATATTACGTTTAATTACATTTAAATTGTTTTGAGTGAGACATGTTTGAATTAATTAATTGTATAAATTTTTATTATAATATTTACACGCTTGGTAGTTATAAAGCTAATTTTAGTGAAACTCTCTGAAAAATATATAAATTGGTTATCGGTTAAATTGGTTTAGTAGTTTTGACGTGAAAGAGAGACAGACAGATAGAGTTACTTTCGCATTTATAATATTCGTATGGATAACAAGTGTATATTTTAAACAATTATTTATACACGCGAGTAATTTACGAGTCCTAAATTATGTTCTAGCTTGTATAAATATTGTATTTTGTCTGTTTTTATTTCAGGAGTTTCAGTTGACAGAAAAATTATTTAGGAAAATGAAACTAATGATAAGCCCTTTTTTAATGTATAGAGGCATTAAACACTCAACAATCTGGGTCATCAAATACATATTTAATCAGCGGTAAAATTAGGTTACTATGTCAATAACTTTTAGTTAATACTTTAATCAGATGTTACCATGTAGTGCATTTTTCTTAATAACTGGTTTTGCATGAGAAGTGGGAATAGATTACATAAAATGGTTAAGTCGGTACTGGTATATCTTAGAACCAAATCAATATATCTGTGGTAGAGTAAGAAAAAGACAAGAGGAGCTTAGTAGCGCAGTAGGTTTGACCCGGTTTCTGAAAATTAGTTATTAGTATGTACACCGGTTCAAACCAATAGCCGTTGAATTCGGAAGCTATTGGAGTTGTTACCATTACCACTTATTTGCATTGGTAGTTTTATATTTTAATAATAATAAATATCTTTAAGAATTCACACCTATCAACTATAATTGTAGCAACTAATGCTGTTTGTGTTACGGACACTAGATGACGGATAAATTTATTTAATAGATAAAATCACATAAATATATATGAATATATATATAAATATATATAAACATCCAAGACTGGAGAACAAATGCCTGAAAATACATCACCCAAACATTTGCCCCTACCGGGGATCGAACCCAGAACCTCTCGAGATGGCGACCCCTTGAGACCGGCCTACAGACCACTCGACCACGGAGGTCGTCAAAATTTTAAATTACTTACATTATAATATTGGGTCCTTACCTATGAAATTGGTGTTTATTTTCTCTCTTAGTATTTTGTCTGTAACTATTAAGATTCAGAGTATTCCTAAAAAATAATTACCTCGTCTAAAAATAGACTATATTTTTGAGCTCTTTTTATTTGTTTTGATAATTTGTTGTAAGTTAAATTGTGTTAAAATTGGACACGGAGACAACTCTTTTTAAGTGCCTCCCGAATACATCATTTTATTAGCATTCACTTAAAAATGATGAATAATTTTTATGAAGTGTGATATTACACATATTACTAAAGCTTGTCTAATGATAGATGCCAAATATTATTATCTTTGGATTTGTCGTTGTGAAGAAAACTGAAAAAATTTTAGTATGGAAAATGCAGAATTCCCCAAAATCTCCATACAAAATACCAATTTCATAGGAAAGGACCTAATATATTCCTTGTGTGTCCCTCAAAGCCCAGCAGTGGTACTTATACGAGTAATATCCTCCTCGTGTAAGTGCCCTTATACTGGGATACTATTCCATCATGGTTTGAGATTGCCACGAACGATCTTTCGTCATCGGTTCCGGCGTCTAGCGCCATCAGCATCTGCCACCTTCATGTCAAGTGTGGCAAGGATCAGCACCAATTCTACTATAAATTTACAATTGCGTAACCAATGCGTTTGAAGAAAGAATGCTTAGCAGAATAAACATCGATGATTGAAATGTAGGCTTTTGCTTGAACGTTTTTTTCTTGTAAAATAACAAACCGAATGGATCTGAATGAAACCGACCGTTGCGTTTTCTAGCAGAATACAAATAACGTTCGAACATAAGCGTTCCTCATGCGTTTCAGATCAAATAAAATAGCAGAATTGCCCTACTGGTCTGTCTAGCGAATGGTTCTTCTTTCTGTATAATTATGAATTCAATTCCTTACCAATTTTTTCTTTAAAACTAACCGGTAATAATATTTCGATAATTATATTGCGTTTCGTGTCAGTTACACAATGTTACGATGAGGATGAGATAAACTATCACTCATCAGGGTCACAGACACATTTATCTAAAATAAACAGTTTAAGTTTTATCGGCGCAGGCGCAAAGGAAATAAGTGACGGTTGTATTGTCATATTTTAATGAACTCGCTTATACGAATCACTATGTAATAAAATATGGGTGCTATTTTTTTGCTGACCGTTTCGTCAGCAAAATAACTAATTGGGCAGCAACTTATGGGCAGCAGATATATTCACGGCTGCCAATATTATAGATAAAGCGATTATTGACACAAACATTGTTTTTAAGGGTCATAAAAAATAACCTTAACCTAATCTATTAGAATACATTTCCTAGGAATTGAACCTTGATCCTTCATTGACATTTCGGGTAACATAAGATTCCTATTGCATTCCATATATATATTTTGCAGCCTAACCAATTATTTTGCTGCCCAACTAATTATTTTGCCGGCAAATAATTATATTGCTGACAAAGTATTTGTTAGCTGCCCAAAAGATTTTACGGTTGATTTTTGCTGACCAAATAATTGAATGGCTGCCCTATTAATTACTTACCATAAAATATTTGAAGCTTTTCAAGCAATCTAAGACAAACATTTTTGTTAGCTGTGTAATCTGATGATGTATGTATTTATTGGCTAATGAAAATAAGTAAAAAATACCCTGAGTCCAGGCGCAGAAGTACGCAGTGTAGAGTTTTTATGAAGCGTGGTTAAACCACAAAGTAATAAAATCAGACGAAATGCGGTGTACTTTTGACTTCGATGATAGTAATTAAAATCTCATTTTTTTAAAACTGATTTTTCCTCTGAAAATTAGAATCACATTAAAGGCCTATCATGTGATAGTTATCTATTGCATTATTGTTATTAAAATAGATTTTTGATCAATAACAGATATGACCCTATTTTTATATTTATACCTTTTGTTTACAATCAATACCTGATAAATTACATATTCATTGTAATTATTAATTCTGGATGTATGATTGTAATTATTAATTCTGAAGTATATAATCCACCGTCGAATGGGCACTCAATTCGCCACTTCCGTTAAAATAAAACAATTCTATGTCATCAAATTAATAACACACATGTTGACAAAAAATAATAAAGGCCATTAGTACCCCGCGGATTCTTCGTACGAGATATTTTAATCAATTCTATAAAACGTTTATCAATACGGAAAATAATATTGGCTTAGACCGTCCATTTTTACGATCCATGAAACATCTCGCCGTTAACCTACTCGGTAAAAGGTGTTTAAGGTATTAAACGTATATTGCGGAATCTAGAGCTATTCTTGACGCTAAAATTAAAAGAAAAAAGCTCTAAGTCGAGGCTGACTAAAGGTTATTTTTGTGCTATTCTAGATTACCTTTGTCAAGTGTCGCAAATAACTTGTAGCGGTAAATTCATTGAACACTTGTATTATGACAAAGCAATAGACCGTATGATTGGTGTCTATCAAAAAAATCTACAATAATTGTAACTTCTGATAAAAAAATTAAAGCATCGATTCTTACTCAAACTGTAAAAATAGCATTTCGATAACTTTATGTAACATTACCGAAATCTCATTATCATCTTCAATAACGTTAACGAGTGAATCAAGCGATTCATATCTGTAACTGGAATAATTCAATCCAGCCAAAACGAAGCTGACGTCTGCTGACGTAGGCGATGAAAAGAAGGCAGTACGTAATTTTCCGTTGCGTAAGTAAGGAAATGCAGCTGCTATTTTCCGGGTTGGAGCAGACCATACACGAGTATCTACGACAGAGGTTATTCACTTTACTATACAAGACGAGCGAGAACTATTTGTAATTCTATGCACAGTAGGTACAGAACGAACCATTTGACGTATAGTTATCGTAAGTAATTTTTGGATTAAAAAAATAGTTCTGATAAATCTCTAATTAATATTGTGCATTATGCACACTTCGTATCATTCAAAGATATTAATAAACCCTTAAAGATAAAAAAATATTGTGTCTATAATGATAATTTTCCATTTAAAAATCAGTTACAATAACGATAACGATACGTCAAATGGTTCGTGCTTGGCTCACTGTAGTATTAGTAAAAACGTTTTATTTTTATTTTATTTGTAATCATCAAAAATGTATCGTTCTTTGCTGGATTAAGAAATATTTTCATTTCATTTTTGTAAAAATTTAATATTAGTCTTAATTTTTTTGTAAAATATTTAAGATAGTTATTACCACTGTTGTATAACAAATCTTGAACTAAACTAAAATTTGAACTTAATAAATAATCAATATCTAAATTAATAACCATAACAAATTATAAGGAGTAAGTTATTAAATATTCCAAGTCCCTCGAGATACCACGGGTGTTTTATTTTTAGAAACCTTATATTTGTATTAGGTACCCCTTCGGAACCGGCAGACGAACGGACAGACGTACAAGAGTTATTTTGGGAACAGCGGGTGAATCAGCGGATGTGTCATCATTAGACATGCAAGCGTTTACTCGTCCACTAATAAACAGTTTAGCTTCTGTTGCAACTGTAGATGAAATATTGTTTGGAAACAGAAGATTTAAAAGTATCAAATCTACTTTTGAAGATATTTTTGGATGGTTTTGTAATGACCCAATTCGTTCAAAATTATACACGTTAATAACATAATTATTTAGACTGTAATTATAATGCAGTAATGTTAATACTTGTAGTATTATCTTCTTCACTATAAATTTGAGTTTTTCTTTACTTTTAATTTTTTTTTCGCCTATCACGCTGAGTGCAGTCACTGCTGGTGAAGCGTTGAATATGGCAATGGACTGCTTTTGCGGTGCTTGTACCTAGTCTTTGACCCTTAGGGGATAATAGTCGTCTTTATATGTATGTATGTAATTTTTAATATAAGTTTTAAAAAGTTATAGCTTTAAAGTCTATAAAATAGTTATAGTGATTGTTGTGGCATACTTTATTTAATGAAATTCCTTCTTTTATAGTAAAAAATCAAAAATGACAAAAACCTATTACTCGTGGTAAAGTGAGAAGCTTTTGACTTTACCTAAATAAAAGAGCAACCATAATGAATTTACTATTTATACGAACAGTTTCACGTTTTTATGCTTCCTTCAATATAGCAGGTAAAATCTTTAGCGGTTATAAGGCAGGTAGTTTTTTAGATAGAACTTACTACCAAAAATTTCTTTAACAAATTCGCTTTACTTGGATAAAAGCCCCGAGTGGTTCATATCAATGAAATTTTAAAGAATTGTTTTATCTCTTTGTAACAATTAATGAACTCATCATCCGATATTTTTTTGTAGACACAATGGGAAATCAATTGGGTCTGGTCCTTAACAGGATTAGTGTCAGTCCGGGGGTTACGAGGATTCTTGGATTTGTTTCTATGAATAAAAGTGTTTATAATGTATACATTTAATAAAACTATAGAGGTTGAATGTCTGCACATAGAAACATATGCTTAAAATCAAGTCAGGGCGATGTAAAAAGAGGGAAAGTACCCAAAAGTTTCCCTGAAGAGAAACCTTACACAGAGATATGTTACACAGTGTAGGGTTCAAAATGATCTTGCTATTGATGTAACGCCAAAAACCACAAAAATAGCTAAAAACAGCTATATAATGTTCATCAAAATTTTCAACCGAATACCTAATGAAATTAAAGATCACCCATTCAATAAATTTAGAATCGGTCTACGGAGTTAGACAAGACTTTCTATGACATGAAAGAATATTTGGCAAATTTAACCCTTAAACCCTACCTAGATAATGATGGTTAATGTTGGGAATCAACCTTTTTTAATAAGAAGTATTTAGTTTGATTTACCTCTATGTTACAATTTACTTTAAAGTTTATATTCTTGTCTATTGTTAGATGAAAAAATTTTGTTTTTTGGAATTGTCATGGTGAGCTGTTATAATTTTTTTATCTAATGTGAGAAATACAAAAATATTAATATAAAAGAACCTGCTGTTTTTTCATTCCTTACAGTAAATATTTGCATGCTATTTTTATATAGTTAAACAGGCTTGAACATGTATATGTATAATGCACCTTTCATCAAAATTGTAATTATATACCCTGTCTAAAGCGAATAAATGAGTTGTATTTGTATATATATATATATTTTTTTAATTTTTTGATTCTCTGTGTGTTTGTCAGTTTGTACGGGCTAATCTCCGAAATGGCTGGACCGATTTCAATGAAATTTTCCATTTTATCTTAAATGCTTTTTATTCCTGAAAATTAAAGGGTTCCCGTGGGACAGTTAATAAACTATAGTAACCGCAGACGAAGTCGCGGGCAACAGCTAGTAACAGCATAAACAGCATAAATCGAAGACAAGCTTTGGTGTCGACTGTCACTTCACTATAAGGAAAATCACAGGGTGCACTTGAAACGTACAAAAAGGATTAAATGCGTAAACTATTTTAGTTCGATTTTCCAAGGCGATTACGTGTACTTTCCATTGGTAGCCTTCATTCACTAGACATTAGGTTTGATACGTTTCCTTGGTTTTTGTCAAATAACTTCGAAGCAAAATAAATATGACGTAAACTGCTATAGAGCGTTTAAGCCTTCTCAGTTTGGTTGTGGCGTGTGAACTAAAATATTTTCAAGCATTATTTATTATAGAGGTTAGCGTGGTATGGACATGTGATGAGGAAGGATGAATGTCAAATTGCAAGAAGGATGCTAAGCATTGATGTGGATGGACCTAGAGTGAGAGGAAGACCAAAGAAGCGATGGATTGAATGTTGAAGAATGATATGAGAATAAAAGAAGTGGATGCTGAGCTGACGAGTGACAGAGAAGAATGGAAGAAGAAGACATGTTGTGCCGACCCCACCTAGAGTGTGAAAAGGTCAAGAAGAATAAGAAGATTGTTTATTATAGAGTATGTTGCTATTATCAAATATTCTTCTTCTTCGTCCTGTCCTGTTTCAAATTTTGTTATTTGGGGTCGGCGCAACATGTCTTCTTTTTCCACTCTCTTCTATCACTCGTCAGCTCAGCATTCTCATCATATCATCATTCACTCGAGCCATTCATCTTATCTTATGTCTTCCTCTACCTACACACCCATCTATTTTCAAATCCATGACCATGGTATCCATCCATGCTGGTGTGTTCTAATACCCCCCGGTATTTCATTCTTGATATGTAAGTCTATAGAAATCTTTATGAAGTGTTCTGTTTGTAGTTAAAGATCCATGCAATGTAATAACAACTTGTCCGCATAATCTTTATAGGTTCTGTAACCTCTGCTGATACTGCTAGTATGTTTTGGCTACTGAATCGCGATTCAAATACTTGTTTTCGACGCCTGTAGTATACCAAGAAGTTATCACAATTTCATAAACTAAAATTAAAAATAATAATGAAAACCCACCCGTCGTATCTCCATCATCAAGAAAAATATTACCTTTTCTAAAATATTTACAAAAAAATTTTTTTTGTTTATTAGGCTGGGAATTTGTAATTACTGATTTATTTAATATTGTGCCTATGCCCCAAATATTTTCATATCTACAAAGGAGATTGAAAAAATATAAAACTGTTTGATGTCACGAAACACTGTCTTCAAATAGTCGCAGAATCTTCAAACTAAAATAAATAAATATCTCAAATATGATTCATTAGACGTAATTCGATGTTATAAATTATTAATAAGTTTTGGGATCATTAGAAAATGTTCATAAATTAGAAGTTATTCCTAAATTATAAATTCAAAATTATTGGTATTGACGAGACATTGAACTTTGCTACTATTTGTTATGAATTCCCAGAAACTCTAACGTCGTCATATAACAGAAATTTTAAATGGCTTCAGTAGCCAGGTGTTTCGTTTTTTGTCACAGAGAAAAGATACTTGCGTGTTTTTGTACCATCAGGCGGGGAAACTAGTATACGGGACACCTGATGGCAAGCGGTTAAAAAATGCTAATGGACAGTTGGTATGCAATATCTTTACGCGCGTTTAGAACTCTTTAAGTTTGTGAAATTTAATCAAGATTGGAATTTCCGAAGTATTTATTTTAAGAAGAATACACAATGATGAGTAAGGGTTTTGTATAATACACGTAAATTTTATTAGGTTGTAGAACATATTGTAAGAACATATTGTAAAGGGAGGATGGAACCCTTGCAGAGTTTCTTGCCCGTATCTTCTCTAGACAAGGCCTCCCGGTAGTGAACAGACCGAAAAAACATACATACATAAAATCACGCTTGTAATCCCCGAAGGGACAGGCAGAGTCCAAGGAGCACTTTGTTTTTTAAGACCACATTTAGCCATACAAAAATTGGGTTTGGTCAGATGAAAAATCGTGAAAGAGTAGTAACAAGTGGCTAGCTCATCGCACATACACAATACACAATCACAGACCCAGTACCCAATACGCCCTTAGTCGCCATTTACGACATGCTAGGCAAGCAAAGCAGTTGGTACATTCTTTTTGTGTGACCAACACGGGACTCCCGGACCAACACGGGAAGTAGTGGTATTGTCAATTTTAGGATAATTATAATTTATTTTGTTTTGACTTGTCAAAAGTGTATGAGTTTAAGCAAATAAAGTGAGAAAAGGATAGGTTTATGGGAAAACCCTCACTTAACCATATACACTTAGCTGGCTTGAGGGATCTTAAATCAAACCCACCCGTGTTTATAGTCCAAGAGAATACATCTGCTAGTAAGGAACTTGATATGCGCAGTAATGACTCGAGTTTCTCGAAGTTCTCACTACACAAGTAATTTATTTAATAATTGGCAGTAATAGCAGCGGTAATATTAAAATCTATCTCGGCTTACGCAAATCATAATAATAGTTTAATAACTCATGCGTGACAGTTTCCTTGTAAGATAACTTTACGTGTTGTGAACTTGTTTAACGAAGTTCATCACAATAATATTATATATTTTTAGGTTATTTTAAGACGAGCTCCATTGTCGAGTAGTCTATACGCCGGACTCAAGGCGACACTATCTCGAGAGGTTCTGGGTTCGAACCCCGGTGGGGGCAAGTGTTTTTGTGATGAATACAGGCATTTGTTCTCCAGTCTTGGATGTTTATATATGTATTGTATATATATAATATAATATAATAAAATATAATTATTTATCCGTCATCTAGTATCCGTAACACAGGCTGCATTATTTGCTTCAAATGGGGCTAGTTGATAGGTGTGAATGTCTGTAGATATTTATTATTCTTATTTATTATTATATTACAAATGGTAGTATTTAGTTAGATAATAGCACATAAGTCTAATCTGTAGATAATCGTTCGAGTTAGAAAGCGGTAAGTGTCGCTCAATAGAATTTCAAACCTGTCTAGGTTACTTAAATTTAAGTAATTTTGTGCATCTATAGCGTAAATAGTATCTTGTTATTAGAATATCACTCTTGCTCAGATAGCAATACGTAAACATTTAATTTCTAGAAGCCGGTGTCTTGTTTCATAGTCAAAGCAATTATGACCATTACAGTGGATCACCTGTCTTGACATGAAGTTGTACGTAGTATAAAGTTGTAGATAAGAACAAAACATACTGTGATTCACAATTGTTTGTCTGTTTTTGTGTTCGCAAACCAAAATTCTATTTAGGTAATCGCCGAAAATTTTACGTCGAGCTTTTATCGTCTATTCTGTAAATATGTTATCTTATTATTGAGATATAAATCCCCTCATGAAGGCGTCTGTTCTTTGTTTACTGACTCGATGTCTAGCGAAGTCTGTTGGAGATAGTTATAATCTACAAGTAGAAAGAAAGAACGTGAGCTAAATTTATATCAGTTCTATTGCATGAATGTCCTTCTTCAATTACAACACTTGGACAAATATATTGTGGTATTTATTACACAGATATGGCAAAAGGCTCGCCTCCTGTTTTGATGTCAAAAGGGTAATGCTTTTTTAGAGTAATTACAAATCGAAGTTTATGACCTGTTAATGATCTGAGTAGTCAATTCTAAAACGCTGTCGTAAAAGTTTT
The DNA here is from genome assembly GCA_910589355.1 of Parapoynx stratiotata. Classification (NCBI taxonomy): domain Eukaryota; kingdom Metazoa; phylum Arthropoda; class Insecta; order Lepidoptera; family Crambidae; genus Parapoynx; species Parapoynx stratiotata. Next base: position 1,224,646 of record OU342472.1, read on the forward strand.
TGTTTACTTTAACTTTATTACCTCTCTTGGTGAGTTTATTAGAAGTTTTTACAGAGTATTTACAATTTCGTTACCCTTCAAATATTTTCATAACTACATAGAATAAAGCACTTGAGTGCTTTATTTTGTGTAGTTATGATTTTAAAGTCGAACTCCATTAAACTTTCCAAAGAATCTTGACGAAATAATTGTAAGATTAGTGGCGCATGAATTTCTTTTGGGACCAATTTTGTAGAGTTCCAATTAGAACCACATTGCAATAATACTTCTTACATGATTCATCCAAATTTGATGTCGATAAATATTTTTTTCTTTGTTTCTTGTGCAACATCCTCTAAATCTAGAAAGGGAACCAGCTGGACCAATTCAATAAAAACTGGACTCTTGCAAGGTGAAGCAACACGATGTAATTAGTGATATCCTGTGCAAGATCTTTGGACAGGTGATGTTCATCTGTTCAATTACAGCTTCTTTAAATAATTGAGCAGATAAAACTTGTTTTAGCGACAATAAATGTGTCGATGAAAGCATTAGTTACTAAGGTGTAACTAGAATCAGAATTATATGATTTTTAATAATAGCTCAAGCTGTGTTAACATCTTAGTAGTTCATTAACTTGCAACACATAATATAATACGCAATATATTTGACAATATTACTTGATGATTACATAGATATGCATAATCATCCACTTTAAGATCGACTTTTAAATTCTGTTTCTAATTTCAATTGCAATAAGATACAGTTTGCAATACAATTCAATTAGTCCACCCTTTTGCTCATCAAAGTTATCAAAGTACTTGATGCTTCACTGAGTCTTGAGATACCTAGTTAGTTAAGTCTTCAAACATCTATTGATAACAATTGGAATGAGCCAAGCTGCTTATACGACAAAGTTTTGTTTTGTCCCAAAACAGGTAAAAGGATTGTTGAAGATTGTTGAAGATTGTTGGTTTGACTATACGAAAGGAATTGTAAGGGGTTATAATAATGTTTGTTTTATAAGAATTGGTTGGGATGGTACAAAATGAAATGAATTATATAAAAAGATAAAGGTACATGCTCAATTGAGTAGAGTACAATAGACTACTGATTTTCTTAAGATTCGTTATTGTAATTACTCCTATAGATTACGCTGCAATAAAGAAATTATTTTTAGCTTTATTGATTGTCTATCCGACTACCTACAGGTAGACATGAATAGAAGTAGAGAAATTTAATAATCGTGTTACTAGCTACCTTATCGTCGAAAGCGGGCACGGAAGCGGTTTCACACATCCTCTCTATGGCGACAATGATGACATACGACCTCACGTACGAACCAAAACTCAACGCACGTTCAACAAATTGATACTAACTTTGATTACTGTATTGTGGTTCAAATTGAACTTTTAAATACTACAAATTTTAATGTCTGCTTTAAAGGGAAGTCATTAATATTAATTTAAACTTTACTCGCAAAATATAATAGCTGCTGGAACTACAATGTAGATATGTGATTTTTTGGGTACATTCGATTTTATTAATCGTAGCAGAGAAAGTGGCATACAATTTTAATGGCTTCGAGGAGCAGCTAATGATTTAATGCGAATGTGTTTGTTTGAGTGGATCTTTTCTTATCGTGTGTAAGTCAAGTGTCAAGGAATGGAGATTCAAATTTTCTGTCAATGTTAGGTATTATATTTATCATTCAATTTGTTGTGCAAGACGTATAAGTTTTTAAGGTTTGTTAACTTACTTCATATATAAGCTTAACATGATATGGATTCGTATATGTTTACATTGTTAAATTTCAAACCATTTGCGTCATAAGGACAATTTATATTATTATCAATTAACTTTTTGTAATTACTTATAAGTGCCTAATGTGTAAAATTTTAACTGTTTTGAAATTACTTCTATCTACGTTTATTTTATTCTTTCATCTTAAATTGAGCTAAGATAGTACCAAAATTTATGTACAATTTAGGTGTATATTTATACTAGCTTGGAATTCATAAATAACGCTGTTATTCTTATAGCCTATAAGAACAACATTCTTTTTTCTGTTATTATAATAATATGGCAAATCGTTTTATAATGGACGCAAGAAACATTCACAGTGTGCAAAATTATCTTTTATTTGAACTTATAACTACCATTTGTCTTTTAAAATCCTATATTGCTTTACATTTGCACCATTGAACCAAAAAAAATGTGTAGCTTGAGGGAAATTTCCAAGGCTTTCAGAAAATACGGGATTATGTAGCAATAAGCAAGTGGCTTAAGTTTTTCCTGTTCAAATGTAAGCCATATTTTATTTATTGCTTAATTTGGTTCTCGCGTTCTTCCACAAGCGTAAGATTCCACATACGTTTCTTTATTTCCTCGGGGAAACAAATTTTACGAGTGCATATTACTTTTTAACATAAGATCCTCTTCGCACCAGTTGTAATTCCAAATAATTTATATTAAGGCCCTTTTTCTGATATAAAAGATTCTCAGAATAATCTCAAAAATTATGGTAATATTTTGTTGGTCTTGGTTAAACCTTAGTTTGTATGATTCCTTTCTTCAAGGTTAATGGAGTCATGGAACTTGGAATATGTTTAATGAGATTTGTCAAGAATTATTAATGTTGTAAACTCTTGATGGCTTTATTACTAATCTCAACGGCACAACATATCTTCTATAGCCATTCTCATCTGCGAAATAGAAAGTCGGAAAAATTCATTCCAGCCACTTAGAACAAATATAATATAAATAAAATGAAAGAGATCGCAATCATAACTGTAGTGACACACCTCAGAACCTGGTCCTCAAATGGATTAATGCGGGTTGATTGCGATAACAAGTTGATTCATAATTATTTGCTCAGACTGACGAAAACAAAGGAAATTTATCCAACAACCATCAACATGCGTCGTGAGAAACCAGTCTCAGAATCAATGCAAGCCAATAACTAACGACACAATACACTTGATTTTAATTACAGCGCGTCCATACCAAGTTTTATTGCAGACTCGTGTAGGAAGAAGTTATCGTTATTTCAAACTACAAAAAAAACATTGTTCAACATTCATTGTTGAACTCTACATCCACTGTGTTTATAAAATATTGTTTATCTACACCAAGACAAAGAATGTCGCTGTACAAGGGTAGTGCAAAATTGATGGCTTCGACGGAATTACTTCTAATTTTCCTTTCATTTGCACAATGGAATTTCGCAATGTAAGGGCTGAATCAACCGCTGTTGTGAAATCAACATTAATGTTACTCTTTTCAATAGCCACAAAGTGTATTCCTTGAGTAACGTATACATTTTCAATGGTTGTCTTCTTTGCTACCTTCGTATGATAATTTAATTCAATGCCATGCAGCGCATACTAATCAAAGCTTCTCCAAAAATATATCGAAAAAGTCCCACGGGATCGACGCGACGGATGTTTTCGGATAACGTTAAGAATAAAAACATTTGTTGACACAGTGAAGTTGCGTATTAAAGAAGAAGAATGTAGAGGTGTATAAATTATCTAGATGTTCAGCAGTCTCTCTTAGCAGAACGCTTAATTTTACAAACAGCTTTCCATTAACTTGGCTCGGAATTAAAAATACTTTTGTTGCCAGCAACAATGGGTTCCCGTGAAATAAAAAAAGCTAAAAAGGCGGTGTAATTTTGGAGAATAGCGTAATACTGGGATTGTTTGAAAATAATTAGCTGGTGTTATCTATCATTGAGTTAATACAATTGTAAAAAGGAAAATAAGATGTTTTACAGCGTCGTTCTGAGTTTTTATAGCTCAAGGAAATTCCTGTTTAATATTTTGAAGGCTTTGTATGAAATATTAATGCGACAGTAAATATTGCATATATGCAACGTAGTTTCCTTTGAGTTTCTGTCATCACTGACATTGCAAACAATTAATGTATTGGGTACAAAGTTATTCGTTCGTCTCACTTCAATGTTAAAGAGGATGTAGTGATGAATAAGTTGAGGGTCCTGTCGAACTACTTCGTCGGTTTTGACTCATTCTTTTATGTGACTCAATTCAACAGATGACTCAGTCAGTTTCTCTTCTTTTAGCAAATTAACGTCGGGGGCAATTTCAAATGAAAAAAGTTTATCATTGTTAACCTACATAATTATTCTAAAAAAATTTCTGACAATTTCTTTTGTTTTCTATCACATCGCTTTTGACATCTTCAATATCACCTTTCTATTTAACAAACCGACATTATTTTTTTCATTTATTCTCGTTGATGCGAGAGTAACAGTAAGAACTCTTGGGTAAACATATTATGCTTTCTAGATAAACAGCCATTTTAATCTGAATTATAATTGGGTCACTGATAGAGGCTTTGCCCTGTGCTTGTAAATTTGTTGTAGATCTTCTGAAATCTCTCTAGAAATACGTGATTAATCACATGTGATATTTTTAATTCGTGGAATCAGTCGTATTTTGCCCCACTCTAATTGTAAATAATTTTTTTATTATGTGTCTGTAACATAACTTTTTTAAAAGACGGTTATATATATTTCATATGACATTCCATTTTAGTATAATATGGTTGGTGGATAAGGTCATTTCGTCAATACTTTCTCTAAACTAATAAATGGGATTTAAGCCCCTGGACACTAAACCTATTAAGGACGAAACAAAAATTGATTTCCTATTATGTCTACAAACGTAGCAGATGATGAGATAATACCTAAATATTCTCTTAAAAAATTATGTTTATGCTCTCACAAATCCAAATTGTTGCGTACTATACTTCTCTGCACTGTGCGTGATCGTACGTGATTGTAATGCACTAGAGACCTGTAGTGTTTAATCGTTATTGAATATCGAAGCTATTATTGATGATACAAAGATACAACATGAACTTCTTGTTGGTCGCGAAACAGGAACAAATAGCTAGGGAACTTAAAACAATACTCAAGGAAATTTAATAGCCTTTTATACAGTATTTAACAATCGATTAAACTTAACAATATTCCCTGTAAAGGTTAAGGATAAAGTGCTCGTTATTTCAATACACGTGATAATTTCCAAGGTTCTTCGTTAAGTAAATATTACAAAGTCAAGATCGGAAGCGGCAAAAATAATATTGAAACAGAGAAACAAAGTAAATTGTGAAATAGTTAGGAAAACTTACCAGTCCTTGTATCCTTGGAAACATTTTTAAAAACAAAATTGTCACTGTACACAGGCGATCACAGTTAACTCATCCACATAAAGAACACACTTAACCAGCTGTTTTAACGTCACAATCCTACTGCGGTAGAATCACCATAGAAAAGTAAGTTGCAATATTCGGTGTCACACAAAGCACTGTATTGGGTCCGTTACATACGTGCGCACGATTTGACGCGTCGAACGGTTATGTCGATGCGCCGCCGACGCGTTCGGGCAATCCTCGGTGAATCACAGGCGTGGGCGCAGAGAGGGGGTTTCGCCCTTTTATCTTTGTTTACGTTACGGTATTATTTGCTTTCAAAGAAATTGTTGTGATCAACTTCTGCCAGGTAAGTTCTTTAAGTGTATAAGTTAGGCTGCCGTCGTCGTGGTAATTTTTGGCTTCTTTATTGTTCTCTATTTTCTTCTTATTGTTTAACTTTGTTTACTTGTATTTCATCACTTTGAATAGCAAACCTACTGTTCATGTTTTTAGTTATTTTAGAATTAAAGAGTATTACAATTTTTGGTTGTACGTCTTTACTGTCTTGTTAATGTGATCATATTATTGTGTAGTTTTTAATTTTCCATCACCACCACAACCAGCAGCCACCTGTTACATAGGGACCTAACATACTTGCGAAGTGTGGTGTTAAAACCTCTGCCTACCCCTTAGGGAAAAGAGGAGTGATGATATGTTGTTATGTGTTTAATTGTATTACTTATTACTTTAATACTTTATATAATTGTCAACACGAAAATCGTTATCGTTGTAATTGATAGCAAATTACAATATTTCACATTTAAATCTAAATAATATTTTCCTACATACATAATTTATAATTGTCACCGTGACTCTATTTAAGAGTTCTTACATTCCAAGTAAAAACAAATCACATTTATACTTAATATCTGAGCATTGTTATGTTATCTATGAATCAGTGCAGTTGAAATTTGTAATGTAAATAATGATCTACCTGTGAGATCATAGACATTTGTTAAATATGAAAACGTCATCTATTTTTAGGCAGAACGTAAGTTCTGTGACACAAACCTACTTAGAATGTTTCTTAGAATCTGTAGGAAACTCGTCTGTTGTAGCCTTTGTTAGGTATGATGTTACTTTGCAAATATACAATTCTTTGTACCCATCTAATTAATAAAATTCTTGTGAAATTATCACAAAGTTTACTGTTGGAATATCATTGTGATAACTTACATCTTATTGGGGAAAAAGCTTTGGCCTGTTAGATTGGGATTTTAATTAACGGGCATAATTGGCAAACTAGAAGAGATGCTATATTCAGCAGCTGCCGATGGTTCGCGTATGTGAAAAAGGTCATTACGTACTTTACTATGAAAACCATACCCACAGCGAACACAAACGAAATATGGCATAATGCATTGATATATGACTCAGATTTACCACGGCATTAGTCGCGTTAATGGGACTTATGGGAATCTCGAGAAATTCAAGAGCCACGTGCCTTTATCTGGAAGATATAAAATGCTAAATAGTTAAAATATTTTTTATATACAGACTCAGGCTTAGAGTATTTAACGTCAAGTGCGTATAAATAAGGAAAATCAAAATTTTGTGTGGTTCTAGTGGGAAAAAGTGGCTCTAGGTACATGCGATTTTGATTTCGATATAGAAAAAAATATACTAGTAATTAACTGAACAAAACTTCGTTCATTTGCGATCCTGTGTGTTTTGCCAGCATTTATTTCCACCTATCCGAATTCTACCTATCCATTGTGCGTTGGTGCTGGTTATGGCCCATCTCTTCTTCTCCTTGCCCTTTTCCCACTCTAGGTCTTCTTCCATTTTCCTCTGTTATTCTTCATTCTCTTCTTAATGTAGGACCTCGGTGACGTAGTGGTTAGTACGCCGTGGATACATGACCAAAACTTTGTGATATCGAACTCCTTAGTGCTTCGGAAGGCACGTTAAGCCGTTTGGTTCCGGTCGGTATTGTAACCGTTTCTACGTGGTTATGTTTGTTTCTCCATGAGGAAGGCCTGTGCCCAGCAGTGGGACGTATATAGACTGAAGACAATGTAGGATCGTTTTGCCCGCCATATCAGGACTATTAAACGATCATTGTAATACGAAGAAATCAGTCAAACAAGGCTCTATTTAGGACAATTCATTAACGTAAAATCGGCGCTTGCTAATGAGGAAATGATAAAGTTCAGATAGCGTTTAGAAATAACATAATTTAGTATATCTAGCTAACCGGGTCACTTGTCCGTATCTCTATCGCATGAATCAATAACTTTTATCAGTGAAATTATGACACTTTCAGCACGTGGGATTTATTTTGGCAATGTCGTTTGTTAACAAAGATAATGTCTTGATAACCTGTAAATAAAAACAGAGCAGTGGGTCCTTGCTATTTATATTGGGTCCTTACCTATGAAATTGGTGTTTTTTCTCTCTCTTAGTATTTTGTCTAATCTTAATAGTTACTATTAAGATTCAGAGTATTCCTAAAAAATAATTACCTCGTCTAAAAATAAACTATATTTTTGAGCTCTTTTGATTTGATAAGTTTAATTGTGTTTAAATTGGACACGAAGACAACTATTTTTAAGTGCCTCCCGAATACATCATTTTATTTGCATTCACTTAAAAACGATTAATAATTTTTATGAAGTGTGATATTGCACATATGACTAAAGCTTGTCTAATGATAGATGCCAAATATTATCTTTGGATTTGTCGTTGTGTAGAAAACTGGAAAAATCTTAGTATGGAAAATGCAGAATTCCCCAAAATCTCCATACAAAACACCAATTTCATAGGTAAGAACCTAATATTTTGGAGTTTTTCTGAATTTTGATAACAATATTATATTGTTAAAATAATAGATTTAAATTGAAGTCATACATGTGAATGAAAATTTTGATGATACTAAGAAATTGAACGTCCATTGTACTTGTGAAAATATTATAGTTTCTTGGTGTTTGATGTAGTTGTGTTTGTTGTTGTTGTGTTCTATGTTTTGTTTGTGTAGTGTGTATGTTTTGTCAGCTTGTTTCAGACAAGTACCTATTTTACTTTGATTTGACTCGATTATTATAACTAGCTGTTGCCCGCAACTTCGTCAGCGGTTACTGGTTTTTTTACTATTTATCTTTAATGTGGACCTTTTAATTTTTCGGAATAAAAATTATCTAAGATGTTGACCAGGGATATAAGGTAATACCATGCAAAATTTCGTTGAAATCGGTCCAGTTATTTTAGAGATTAGCCCGTACAAACAGACAAACCGACTTGGTATTTTCCCTCTTTGTACATCCCCCTGACTTGGTTTTAAGCATTTTGTTTCTATGTACAGACTTTCGACCTCTACAGTTTTATTATATGTATAGATATAATTGTAAGTAGTATTAAAAAAAACTTTTAAAGTTACTTGAATATACTTTAAACCCAATATTTGTATGGCTAAGTGTGGTCTTAAGCGACACAGTGCTCCTTGGACTCTGCCTACCCCTTCGGGGATTACAAACGTGATTTTATGTATTTGTATGTATGTATAACATGTAGCCGCAATCACTCACTTGTCCAGCTCGTGCGCTAGTCAAGAGACCATAGATAACAAATAATACAAAAACCTTTTTATTTTCTACCGTCTAACCTAGTTTTATACCTAGTGTATACCTTATTTCAGTTTTAAATTTATCCTAGATTAAATACAAATAGATTTGAACATTACGAAATCTTAGCATAGATAATAATATTATAAAATTTATAAGCTTCTGTAATTCCGAAGAAATCAGAATAATTAAGTGGTTTAAATAAACTCTGAATATTTAACCAGTAGATAATCAGATTGCTACTCGATTCCACAAAAAGGTTAATCAAATTTGACTTTATTTGGAATGGAATTTATTTTATTTTCAAAATTTATTTTAATTCCGATGTTCTGTTTACCCTTGTCCTAACAAGTCGTGAGTAGAGATGTAATTAATTTCATTGTTGATATTCTTTGTTTAAGTGTGGATTCGAAGTGAACTGTGTAATTTCGCTCGGATTTGATGACTGGTGTTTATTTGATCGATTAAAGTAAACATTGAAGTCATCAAAGCCACAGAAAATTTTTCTCTAATTAGAACATATAAAAGTATTATAATTCTGTAGGTTGATCTTTCTATCAGAGATTCCTGTCCGTCTTCTTAGAAGGTCTCCTGGTGATTAAATAATGGTTGACATAACATGAACTTGACTGTCTTGACTTGAGGAGCTCGGGGCGTAGTGGTTAGTACGCCTTGGCTTTCGATGGAAAACAAAGCTACCTTCGCCATGGTCAGGCCATGGATGGGTGAGCAACTTTGTGATCTCGTGCTCCGTACTTCGGAAGGCACGTTAAGCCGTTGGTCCCGATCGCTATTGCCACTCTTTTTACCAACCAACGCGCATTGGGCCATAGTGGTGGTGTTACGCCCCATACTCCTCATGTGTTTCTCCGTCCGTGGGATAACTTGGTTTGTTCTGTTTTATCAACGTTGTTTGTATTTTATGAGATTTATACATCTACTGATAAGTTTGGTAAAATATTTAAAATAAATGACAAGTGTTGTGTTACGAGAATAATATCCGATAACGACCGTAATTAAAAATAAATGTTAAGTTAGTAAAAATAACCCAAAAAACACCGTAAGGTGTGTGTTTCATTATATTGAAGAGGATACTGAAGCAGATGTATTTTAATAGAATAATAATAATATACACTCTGGTGCAATGAAGTCGCCCATATGAAAATGATTATGTTTTATATAATATATATTAATTATATTATATATTATATTGTTGTATATGAAATTAATGGTTATTTTAATACCTAATAATTTCCTTATTCCACATGACTCTATCAAACGCACAATCAAACACTTGATAGAATTTATACAGAATCAGAGTCAACGTGTTTGAATAGAATAGAATAGAATATGTCTATTTGCCTTTGAACAGGGTATACAGGAGATCGACAATAATAATACATGATCGCCTATCCATGCAAACAGAATTTTTAATTTTTAACAATGTAAAAACAGTGCAGCTTTTACTAACCATTTACTGTCATACAACAAAAAACAATAATATACATATAATCACATGTGTCTTACTTAAGATTACTTATGATTCATTCATAGCTGATCCCCATTATAATTTAAAAATTCTTGAATGGAATAAAGTACATGCGCACTTAGCCACTTTCGCAAGGTTGTCTTCAATTGGTTGAAAGGTAGGGCAACACCTTATTCGAGCAATAGGGGGTAACACCTTATTAATAAAGTTATTTTTTGGAAACCTTGAGTTTTTTTAATTACTCCCTAAAATTCGAACTGTTTCGTTAAATAAACGCCTTGTTATAAATTTACTTTTGTTGTTGATCTTGTTTTCGTCAGTAGGGTAAACTTATGCAACACGTACATGGTAATTAAATATATATCAAAAGAACCTTTAATTTCATACTTAGTAATGTATATTTTTTTTTCTATACAAAAGAACAAAATATAAATATTTCCAATTTGTTTTTGCACCAGAGTGTATATTTATTGCTTTCCCATGTAATAGAAGTGTGATAAAATTTTATTTAATTTGCTCATCATTAACTCTGTTAGACGCAACTATATTACTATATATATTTCGTCATTTTATAAGAATTACTTCTTCTATAACGCCGCTTTAGTCCAAGAAATTAAAACAATAAACCACCTTCTTTAAAGTGACCGCAAAGAAAATGCCCTAAAATGTCTATTGTTATGAAATGCTAAGGAATTAGGACATCGTCATATCTCGAGGTATTGAGTAGTTGTAAACCTTTTCTTAGAATACCGCAGCGCCTGAAGGCTTCTCTTGTAATGCCGACCGACCGGTAGAACAATAAAAAATTGTCTTATCCTCAGTTCATCAAAAAGCCAGTAAACGTGGTATTTTGCTTATTTTTTGTTTTCGCTAGTTTGCAACGTTTTGTTTTGCTTAAATTAAGAATGAATCTATTGTTTACTGAGTACCTTATTTCGAACATGTGTTAAATAATTGATATTAAATGAAATAACAATAAATAAATTATCACTAATCACATTGGACGGAAGACATACAGCTAAAAATCATAATATAATATTGGGTCCTTACCTATGAAATTGGTGTTTTTCTTCTCTCATAGTATTTTGTTCGTAACAATTACGTTTCAGAGTATTCTTAAAAAATCATTACCTCCTCTAAAATAAGACCATATTTTCGAACTCTTGATTTGTTTTGATAATTCATTGTAAGTTTTATTGTGTTAAAATTGGACACGGAGACAACTCCTTTTCAGTGCCTTCCGAATACATAATTTGATTTGCATTCACAAAAAAAAGATAAATAATTTTTAAGAAGTGTGATATCACACATATTGCTAAAGCTTGTCTTATGATACATGCCAAATATTATTATCTTGGGTTTTGTCGTTGTGAAGAAAACTGAAAAAATGTTAGTATGGAAAATGCAGAGTTCCCCAAAATCTCCACACAAAACGCCAATTCCCTCTGTAAGGACCTAATATTATTATTGCATTCTCTCTTGGTCTAAAATACTATAATGTTTTTGTTATTGCTGTCATTACTGGTTATTGATACGTTCTTTGTTAATAAGAGAATATATATTTTTTAATTTTAAACTTTTGTTATTACCATTCTAATAACACTGTCTCGGTCCCAAAACATCTATTATTATTAAGGCTTTAATGAAACTTTTATCCCGTATCTCCAGAAAATATGACATATTTATTTGTACTACTCTTTTTTCTTAGAATATGTTGTACCGACGACGGATATTTAGAACAATGGAAAATCATAACGCTAAAACAAAACGGTCATTCCTTTTTTTTTGTTAAGGTTTTCGAGAGGTTTATTTTATTTCTTTAGAAATAATCCTTTTGAATTTTGGGCTTGAAGAATGATAATTATATTTATGACTGTTCTTTCTGAAATAAGGGAACCAATGTAAATATTTAGTACAAATCCTTTGTGTGAATTTTTTGTGAGCAAATACTAAAGTACATATAATGTTTGCTATTGGCCATCGAAAGTAAGTACTTATAATTAGAAAAAGTGAAACAAGAGCTCGGTGGCGTAGTGATTTGTACGTTTTGGCTTTCGATATTGAAAACAAAGCTACCTTCGCCACGGTCAGTCCGTGGATGGGTGACCAAAACTTTGTGACGTCGAACTCCACCGTGCTTCGGAAGGCACGTTAAGCCGTTGGTTCCGGTTGCTATTGCAACCGTTTCTACCCACCAACTTGCATTGGGCCTGTGTGGTGGTGTTACGGCCCATACTCCTCATGTATTTGTTTCCATGAGAACAACCTGCGCCCAGCAGTAAGACGTATTATAGGCTGAGGACAACAACAGCCTTCTTATTCTAAACTGTCGGAAACTACACGAATCACGGAATCTCTATTCTTGTCATTTTCTGTTGCGGCGAAATAGAGCGAGACGGGACATGACTTTCCGAATCGAATCCGTGAACCGACAGTTGAGAATAAGGGGGCAGGTCTAGCGCAGGGAATAGGAAACTAGTTATTTGCAACTTTTGATGAAAATAAACGGCTATTAGCATGTGTGGGAATAGTAAATGCATGAATTAGAACTAATTACAAGTTTTCACATGTTTATATTTTTACTATCTTTTGCCCGCGACTTTGTCAGCGTAGAATAGTTACTTTGAGATAGTGTGATGGTATGTAGCCTAATAGCCTTCCTCAATAAATAACCTATTCAACACTGAAAGATTTTTTCAATTTGAAATTGGAACAGTAGCCTCAATTGGTGGAATTGAAAATATACTCCTACTCTTTTATTAGAAGCAAAGTTCATTGTGGCGTAAATTTCTCTTTAATTTTTCTGGGCGTTATTTAAATTTTTTAACATTTACTCGTATGGCACCCGTTTCCATGGGAATAAAAGGTATCGGTATCGGGATAAAAGGTAACCTATGTCCTTCCTCAGGCTCTATCTGTGTACCAAATTTCGGTTAAATTGGTTCAGTAGTTTTGACGTGAAAGCGAGATAGACAGAGTTACTTTCGCATTTATAATATTAGGTCCTTACCTATGAAATTGGTGTTTTGTATGAAGATTTTGGGGAATTCTGCATTTTTCATACTAACATTTTATCAGTTTTCTTCACAACGACAAATCCAAAGATTTTACACAAGCTTTAGTAATATGTGTAATATCACACTTCATAAAAATTATTTATCGTTTTTAAGTGAATGCAAATAAAATGATGTATTCGGGAGGCACTTAAAAAGAGTTGTCTCCGTGTCCAATTTTAACACAATTAAACTTACAACAAATTATCAAAACAAATCAAAAGAGCTCAAAAATATAGTCTATTTTTAGACGAGGTAATTATTTTTTAGGAATACTCTGAATCTTAATAGTTACAGACAAAATACTAAGACAGAATAAAAACACCAATTTCGTAGGTAACCCAATATTAGTATGGATTCCCTAAAATTCTCTAAATCCCATACTACATAGCCCAGCAGCATTGAACCTCACCGTAATGCAATTCAGAGCCATGTTTTCGTACTTTCCGTGTCCCAAATTATTATATTTCATGAAATCCTTTTCCATACGAATTCTAGGTCAGTCCGTGACTTACTCATTACGGTGCCCGATATACTATTGTGTTAGCTTAGCTGTACCTGAATTTGTGTCAAGATGACGCAACGGTACTGAAGGCCACATGAGTATATTAACATTTCTTATCAATGGGATGCACAATGTTGCGTATTGTAGGAAAGTAAGAGAGACGTATTTAGTGGCTCTAAATATACGGAGTTTCTATAAAGTAACGTAGAATATAAATTAACTCAAAACAATGAAACTTTAAGTCCATGAGTGATGCAGTAGATTGTATTATCTAATTGTATAGTTGACGACTTCCGTGGTCGAGTGGTCTGTATGCCGGTCTCAAGGCGTCGCCATCTCGAGAGGTTCTGGGTTCGATCCCCGGTGGGTGCTAATGTTTGGGTGATGAATTATCAGGCATTTGTTCTCCAGACTTGGATGTTTATATATATTCAGGATATTTGTATGTATTTATCTATTAAATATATTTATCCGTCATCTAGTGTCCTTAACACAAGCACCATTAGTTGCTTAAAATGGGGCTAGTTGATAGGTGTGAATGTTTGAAGATATTATTATTATTATAGTTCACGTTACATTATCATTTTCTCTGTTTAATCTCTGAATATGAAATTCACACCTACGACGATGTTTTGAAATGCCCCTTCCTAAGCTTTTATATCATTCACACTATCCATCCATCTTCGGTTCACGTTCATGTCCATAATTTTGTGACAGAGTCATTCTCTCCCTTTATTACAAGTCTATACTAGAAAATATCGCTTTTCTCTTAATTTATCCATAACTAAAACTATGGACTGATATTAAAGACACATTAAATCTTGTGGCAGCGGCTCATTAAAAGAATACTACACGCTGAGCACGTGTGCAGTCGCTGCTTTGTGAAGCGCGGAGTTTTGCCTAGTCTTTGACTAACCCTTAGGGGATTATAATGTGATTATATCTATGTATGTCTATAATAATAAAACGCTTATCTATTCCTAATAGTAACTAATAGTATTCTTTTTTGAATTTTAGTATGTTTTTCTAACATAAAAACCTGAGAAGGGAGATTAGTTTAAAAAAATATGTTACACAAAGTTTTTTTAACATTTTCAATTGTTGTATTCAATCAAAAGAGATAAGATCTAAATTTCAACTAAAGAAAAATGCCCCAAATATTAGGTCCCTACCTATGAAATTGTTGTTTTGTATGGAGATTTTGAGGAATTCTGCATTTTCCATACTAACATTTTATCAGTTTTCTTCACAACGACAAATCCAGATATAATAATATTTGGCATATATCATTAGACAAGCTTTAGTAATATGTGTAATATCACACTTCATAAAAATTATTTATCGTTTTTAAGTGAATGCAAATAAAATGATGTATTCGGGAGGCACTTAAAAATAGTTGTCTCCGTGTCCAATTTTAACACAATTAAACTTACAACACATTATCAAAGCAAATCAAAAGAGCTCAAAAATATAGTCTATTTTTAGATGGTGTAATTATTTTTTAGGAATACTCTGAATCTTAATAGTTACAGACAAAATACTAAGACAGAATAAAAACACCAATTTCATAGGTAAGGACCCAATATTAGCAAAAATTAAAAATACCATGCTTAATGACCGCTTTGTTTGAGAATTATTGTTTTTTTGTTGCAACAATCGGTAGTTAGGTGTCGGCGAATTTTTGGAAAAAGGTAAACATCTACTAATTTCCTTAGATATTAGATATGAATAAGTCCTTATTTTTAAGCTTTAATGACAATAGATGTTTTGGGATAAAGAATGGTGATTACAATGGTGATCATAATGCAGAAGGGGCGTTCTCCAAAAAAAGCATTTTACTTTTCATTATCCTAGCGATAAGAGACAATGTTATTAGACAATACATCCCTAATTCGTTAAGTAGTAATAACAATAACTGTTTTGGGATGTAGTCTTTGTGGCTACTTTTATGTGGTAACTAGCTGTTGCCCGCGACTTCGTCCGCGGTTACTATGGTTTTTAACTATCCCACGGGACCCCTTAATTTTCCGGAATAAAAGTTTCAGAGAAACTTTTATTCCGGAAAATTAACGTACAAACAGATTAACGTACAAACAGAGAAACAGAAAATTAAAGAACGATTTTTGATATTTTCTTCTTTTTACACAAAGGCAGTGCCAGTCCACTAATACAGTCTGCACAATGTTTGTCTGCACAATGTTTTTGATTGAGAAAAATGTCCCTTTTGTCCTATGGTTACGTAACAAGAAAAGCGAATTCAATCTTCACACTTTCACGTCAACGCTGGTAGCAAAAATACAACGGCAAATGACTTAATTGTAGGTTAAGTACATCGAATTAAATAGTTTCTTGTGGATAGGCAAAACCCAGTGACGTATTAAATGATTAAAATACGTTTGTCTCATAACAACTGTGGTTTGGAGAATATAGTATCATTGAATACAGAATGTTAAATAGAAGGGATTATTTTGAGGATAAATGCATATAATGAATCTATGCATGTGATGAGGTTTGTATGCATGTGGTGTGTGTGTGTGTGATTCTTTTGGTGTGTATAATGTCTATAGAAGCTGTTGCTCGCTCAGGTAGCTTTTTAACCAAGAAGCCAAACTCTTGACCTTCATCTCACCCGATGGTAAGTGACAATAAGGCAGAAGGTGGAAGCGAGCTTCACCTGTAATCCTCAACAACTGAGGAACTGGCTATCTTACCTCTGATTGCCGGAACACAACAATGCTTATAACATTGTTATTTTGCCGACAAATTTATGTAAGACGGTGGTAACTAGCCAGGCGGGCTTAGAAGCCCTACCACGAACTAAACCGAGCAGAAAAGCCCCTGCCCCCGTGGGCAATCGAACCCCGGACCTCCCGATCTACACCCGGTGGTGTCAACCACTAGAACAGAGAGGCGGTTAAATATTGTACATAGTGCAGTTATTGAGGAGTCGGTTGCGTTGGTAAGTCCACTTTGGTTTTCGATATCGAAAGGCTACAATCACGATAGGCAGGCCCCGGATAGGTTACGAAAACTTTTTGATCTTGAACTCCTCCATGCTTTGGAAGGCACGATGCTGTAGGTCCCGGTCGCTATTTGCTACGCACCAACCCGTATTGGGCCAGCGTGGTGGTGTTACAGCCCATACCCAAGGCCTCCTGGAAGTTTTTGTGAACGGATGGCGTAGTTTTTCTCTTTCACACAATATTGTAACATGTTTATGACATTCATAAGCATGCGCTAAGACGCATCTAAACTGAAAAAACGCTTTTGAATTTAGAATTTAGAATGTTTGTTTCTAGCAGTGGGGGGTATATAGGCTGAAGACGTGACAGTTTAGTAGACTCTACATATGGCCACAACATATAAGTTCTCTCTAATCTTATGTTTTCTATAATTTCCTTTTCAGTTGCAATTGCGCAAAAAACTTGCATCTACTTATACTATTATATGTCCTCCATTATCCTGGACTGCTCGAGCGTACGTGCAGCCAGTCTTGTACAACACCGTTATGGCACGAAACCGGTACCAGTAGACGGTCACGGCCGAGAATAAATAACATTCAGTTGTTGGTAGGGGTTTTACTTTCCACTACACGTTAAAAAAGCAGTAATCAATCATTTCAAGCCAATTTAAATATGACACATGTCGCGTACTTACCCGAACGGGTCGGTAGACAATATCTCGCTTGATGTTCAAGTCCTTGTGTGGCAAGTGACCAGCATGTTGCATGCAATGCAAGCAGTGCAAGGCAATTGATAAAAATGTCATGAGTCCTTTTTTATTTGACCTGCTGGAGGATTTCTCTCTGGAAAGCATCCCAGCAATGGGTTCCCGTTTTCATGGAGCCTCCGGGTCGCTGGAGCTGGATTCGGGTATCGGCAGACGTCCGAGAGGCAGAGTGGCGGAGGAATGCACTGAGTGTGACCCGGGTCTACGCACCCTTGTTCGAGGAGTGCGGTGTATAACAAAAGTGTGTCTAGTGCGTGATGAACGTGTGTGTGGAGAACGTGACTGTTCGGGTTTGTGAGTCCTGTGCTATTTCAGGATTTACTTGTTGGATTGTGGCAGGAGGAAGAATTATATTTTTATTTGTTTTTAACAGCAGAAAGATATGAAAATTATGCCAGTGCGGTGATTATACAGAAAACTGTAGAGGTCGAATGTACATAGAAAAAAAATGCTTAAAATCAAGTCAGAGGAATGTAAAAAGAGGGAGAATACCAAAAAAAAAATTATAATTTATTGTTTCTTTGTCTGATCGTCCGTTTGCACGGGCTCATCTGAGAAACGGCTGGACTGATTTGAGTGAAATTTTGCATGGTGATACCTTATATCAGTGGTCAACATCTTAGATACTTTTTATTCCGCAAAATTGTAGGGTTTCCGTGGGATAGTTAAATAATCATAGTAGCCGCGGACGAAGTCGCGGGCAACAGTTAGTTCTTCATAATAATATTGTATTTAGCCGGATTTAAGTGCCTAGTTCTCCATAATATATCACGTGTTTCACACGCATAGATAACTTCTTTCCTCTTGCTTTGGTCCTTACATATATCTCTTCGCTTCATCATATTATGTTGTTCTTCGTGTTAGTATACATAAAGAACTGTTACATAAAATTGTTAATGTATTTGTTGGTCACGGTAAGTAATTTGTCAATGGGCCTATTTATTGAAACGACATTGACCTTTGAGTCATGTGGTAGCGGCTTTTTAAAATAATACTACGAACCCATTTCTTCCCTTCTATCCGCCTTAACGGCCGCCAGTTCTACGAGCAATGTGCCCTGCCCACTCGCAATTCTGTGGGCTTTTTCGGTGACCTTGGTTCTCCTCCAAACCTCTTCCCTTAGGTGTCGTAAAAGGCGACTAATGGAAGAAATGAACTTCCAATAGCTATTAACGGCGACGGGCTCTGCACCTGTCACGCAGAGCACATGTACAGTCGCTGCTTGGTGCAGTGCGGACTATGGCAGTGGACTGCTTTTGTCTAGTCTCTGACTAACCGAGGATAATGGTCGTGATTACATGTTGTATGTATGACATTGACCTTTTGCGGGTAAACGTAAGCGACGTTACATGATAGTATCTTTATTGTGAGTTATGGCTCGATGACGCGATGGTGTTGGAGTTGTTCGCCTTACTTTCTATATTCATATCTTATTCATCAGACAAAATCTGGGCGGGGTACTTTATGGGTCAACAATTCGTGGATTACGGTGTGATGATATGTTTTCTTATATTTGAAAACAGCTTTTTAAACCCTAGCTAGGCGGAGCGGTGGCGTTGTGGTTAGTACGCTTTGGCTTTCAATATTGAAAACAAAGCTACCTTCGTCATGGCCAGTCCTTGGATGGGTGACCAAAAAATTGTGACCTCGAACTCCTCCGCGCTTCGGAAGTTTTTACCCACCAACCCAAATTGGGTCAAAGTGGTGGTGTTACGGCCCATACTCCTAATGTGCTTTTCCATGAGGAAGACCTGTGCCCAGGATTTATATAGGTTGATAAGAACGAAACCTTTCTCTATCGTTGAAGCTAGGGGAGTCCCACTATCAGGTAACCCTCCCTGATAGTGGGACTCCCCCAGCTCTAGGGCGTTATAAGGTATTCGTTTTACGCTGGTTTCTTACATTCAAAAAAGTTCCTGGTAACTGACAGATAAGTCGTAGCTGATGAAACCGGCACTTAGTGTTATTTTATTGCTGATTTTATAACCTTTGCATACGCCACGTCAAACTATAATCGTGTTAATCTTAACAATTCCAATGTAAGCTTATAAAGATAACAAAAAATGGTTATCCCGGTTTTTACCCGTATTCAATGGTTGTGAATTTATTATTGCGTCACTCTAGTTTCCCCGGTTTATTATAATTGCCCTGTACGATGATGATATTGACACGAACCTTGAAAGTCCGTTTATAAAAGTGCTACGTAAAACACTTATTACATAAAGGCAGTAAGGTACAGCCATTTTTAAATTATACCTACACGGATCGGTTGTAAATAATCCATACTAATATTGGGTCCTTACCTATGAAATTGTTGTTTTTTCTCTCTCTTAGTATTTTGTCTGTAACTATTAAGATTCAGAGTATTTCTAAAAAATAATTACCTCGTCTAAAAATAGACTATATTTTTGAGCTCTTTTGATTTGTTTTGATAATTTGTTGTAAGTTTAATTGTGTTAAAATTGGACACGGAGACAACTCTTTTTAAGTGACTCCCGAATATATAATTTTATTTGCATTCACTTAAAAACGATAAATAATTTTTATGAAGTGTGCTATTACACATATTACTAAAGCTTGTCTAATGATATATGCCAAATCTTTGGATTTGTCGTTGTGAAGAAAACTGAAAAAAATTTAGTATGGTAAATGCAGAATTCCCCAAAATCTCCATACAAAACACCAATTTCATAGGTAAGGACCTAATATTATACATGCGAAAGTAACTCTGCTTGTCTGTCTGTCTGTCTTGCTTTCACGTCAAAACCGATTCAATTGAAATTTGTTACACAGATAGTCTAGAGCCTGAGAAACGACATAGGCTACTTTTTATCCCGATATTCCCGATATCAATGTCTGCTCGACCGAGTATTATGTGACATATTCTATGTCTATTTTCATTATTGATAATAGTTGAACTAAAAGTTCTTATTATTAATAAGATTCTTATTATTGATTCTTATTATTAATAAGAACTTTTAGTTCAACTATTATCAATCAACATTTTTCTAATAAGGTGTAAGAATGTAAACAAACACACAAAAACTTTTTGTAAACTTTTATCGGCGGTAAATCAATAGCCAAGCGAACGACGTCGCGGGCACAGCTAGTAATTGTATAAAGTTGTCTTCCATTAAAATCATTAATATTAACAATTGAAATAGCTATAAAATTCAATAATATTATAATGGATAGCCACCCGTCTTCAGCCTATATACGCCCCACACTTCTGAGAAATACCTAATGCGGTGCCCTGGCCCAATGCGGGTTGATGGGTAGAAATAGTTGCAATGGCAATCGGCTTAACGTGTAAAGGGCATCAATATCTCAAAGTGTTGGTCATCCATCCAAGGCCTGAATATGGTGAAAGTAGCTTTGTTTTAGATTGAAATCTAATAGAATAACAGCTTACCATCACACCTATAACCAAACAAACAAGTAAGTTACATTATTTAGATATTTATCTAAGTAATAATATGAAGTATAATTATATAAAGTTAATTACCGCGAGCGCTTGTACCAAGTACAACCATAGAGCCTTGACTGTGGTTGTAATCGATAACCCTGATGAATAGGTGGTGATCTACACCTCCATTTTTCGCCTGGTGTATTTTAAACGGGGGACAACCTTATTACCATAAACCTTGCACAGTCTTCTTCTTTCTACCCTGTTCCCAATTCTACTTGGGGTCGGCGCAACATGTCTTCTTCCACTCTCTTCTATCACTCGCCAAGTCAACACTCACACCCATCCTCATCATATCATATACCATAAACCTCGCACAGTGTAAGCAAATATTCTGTACGTAAGATTTGTACAGGTGGGGATTGAATTTACGGCCCCTTACACGAGTAGTAAATTTTCCCAACTCTGCTATAGCTACACCATCTAATAACTTATAACTTTAGTCATCCAAAAGCATAAAAAGAAGGATGTTCATAGAAAAATATACCGTGGCGATGATTTATGTCTACAAAGTAAGGAATGTTCTGATGACGACATGGAGTACAATAGAAAGGAAAATATAAGTGACCCTAATTTCAATTTTACTTGGAATAGGGTTTGACATAGATGACTGAGTATGCACTAATGTTTATTTATTCACTTTAAAGGAATCAGCTAAAATACCTATGGAATATATTTTTTAGAAATGCCGGCTGGGTCACGAAGGGTTAAAAGTAATACTGAACTGTCACGTCCCCAATTAAAAATACCATACACATAAAAATGGTAAAAAAAATCATTTTTTCGGACCCTTGGATAACCTTGATTGACACTGTTTAAAAAGGGGAGCGTTTGGTCTGTCTTTGCTGCACGCAGCTGCTGTCAAAGTATAGTTCTTTTATAATTCACTAGATGGCGCTAGGCTCGATTCTAACTCGCGGTGTTAAGATTTTTGTAGCAGGCGTATATAAGGCCCGACAGTGTTTTTCATGGTATCGCTTCTCGGCCTTTTGGCTAAGATCAAAGTGTAGTATCTGTTCTTTTCAGCTTAATATCTGAAAGTTCCCTCACTGAGGGACCAGTATATTAAACTGATTTTTGTACCACGACGGGATGTTCGGGGCTCGCTCCACTCCCGTCACGGGTCGGCCCGGCATTGCAGTGCCGCCGGGATCGGCCCACATAAACTATATAAAAACGGGTCTATATTCCGGCCTCCATCTCTAGACATATACAGTAATTAATGGACAAATAAATTTATAATGGAATGGATGGAACATTATTCGTTTCGCATACTTACATACTGTCGATAAGTTTATCTGAAAGAGGTGACCAGCCGTATAATTCATTTACACCTCTCCCGGATAAGTTTCTGATAAATTATCTGACAGATACCATACGAGTTCTTTCGAATAGTGATTAAAGTGGTTGATACTTGGTATTTAAACCAGCACTTTATTTTTTAATTATCAATATTGTAAAAAATAAATAAATAAACTAAACTAGGACCATTAATTTGGGGTAAGGAAATAAATGACATATTATTATGATTC
The DNA here is from genome assembly GCA_910589355.1 of Parapoynx stratiotata. NCBI lineage: Eukaryota > Metazoa > Arthropoda > Insecta > Lepidoptera > Crambidae > Parapoynx > Parapoynx stratiotata. The sequence goes on from OU342472.1 coordinate 1,247,179, forward strand.
TATTTAGATTTTTCTCCATTTGTTCAAGCAATTGAATAAATTAGATTTAATGGTATGGAAGATAATTAACAATGTCAGTTTTTGCATTCTGGTTTGCGAATAAAATGAAGACTGGCGAAGATAAAAATTTTATATTTAAAAAAAAAAAAAAAAAAAATAATTTTATAATGAGTTCCGGAAAATGGACACTGCGCTTTAGTTATAAATATATTTCTATTTTATTTAGCGTACCTACCTGCTCTGAGTTTCTAATCAAATCAAATCAAAAATATCTTTATTTTATAGGCTTGTTATACAAACACTTAAAAATGTCAATTTATGAATAAGTGAATCTACCACTCGCTCGGAACGCAGACATCCCCGAGAAGAGCGAGCCAGAAACTCGAGAGTTGCTCTTTTTTTCACATTTTTTACAATTCTTGTTTTTTTATAAATGTTAGGCTAGTACAATCAAGTGGGTGAACATAGATATTATGATCTCAATCTGTCCACGCATTTTTATCGTCCAAATATTCCTGAACTGTATAGTAACCCTTTTTTATTAAATTTTGTTTGACACATAGTTTGAATTTGTGTAAAGGCAGTTCAGTTAAATTTGTTGGTATTTTATTATATATGTGTATACATTTCCCCATAAATGACCGACTTGTTTTATGAAGTCTAAAATTTGGAACAGCGAGTTTATTTTTATTCCTAGTGTTGACATTATGAACATCACATTGTTTTTTAAAAATGTGTAAATATTTCTGAACATATAAAATATTATCAAAGATATATTGGGATGCAACAGTTAATATGTTTATTTCTTTAAACAGATCTCTTAGTGAGTCACGTGGATTAAGTTGGTAGACAGCACGCACAGCCCTTTTTTGCAAAATAAATATATCTTTAATATCAGCTGCTGTCCCCCACAACAGTAAACCATATGACATAATACTGTGGAAATAACTAAAGTAAACAATAACTAAAGTAATACATAAAATACTTACATAACTGTACAAGCGAATGTCACACCAAAGTTAAAAGTTATATTAGAGGTAAATAAAAGGCGTACCTATAAAAATTAATAGGTACTATAATTATTACTCATGCCCCGTATTCATACTTTATTTGGATGCGGACGGTTTTTACAAATTCTTTTAGTAAGAAACATGTCAAGTGACATGGTCGAAAGTTTCATTGCGTTTACTTAAACACCAATAGATGTATTTAATTACAAAAATGGACATAAATTACCACGTAATATTAGCCTCTCTGAACCTGGGAGGTTTGAATTAGAAATAATTAGTAATGCCACTTCCGACAATAGGTGTTTCGACGTCATAAAACCAGCATAAAACCTTTTCTCAATACTCGACGTTTCTTACCAAGCAGACTTTCAGACTTTTTACTTTCGCGTGTCGTTCTAACTGAAAATACTCATGGAAAGCTCAATATAAGCATTGAACGTAATATATTTAAAAAATATTTTTATACTAATATTATAAATACGTAACTCTGTCTGTCTGTCTATCTATCTCGCTTCACGTCAAACTACTGAACCAATTTAAACGAAATTTGGTACACAAATAGTCTAGAGCCTGAGAAAGGACATAGGCTACCTTTGTAACGAGGATGCCAGTATTAGCGACTCTTTGTTGTTATTGCGCTCTTCTCTGGCCATTTCCCTCTTTGTTTCTTTTTTAAAACGAACCATCTGTCTTTCTTATTGTTTTGGTGTACAATATAATAATTAATGTATTATATTTATAAATTGTAATACGCTTTCCAAAGAAGACTTGAATTTGTATTGTATTCGAAAAGAATTGTTTTCAAAGCACTATTGTAAGCAGCCCAGTTATTTCTTTAAGTTTTATATGCAGGGTTTTGTGTTATTTACCTTTTATATATTATATTGTTTTTGAGTGCCTTAGTTTTTTTATATAAATATACTACCAATAAGTGACGACCTTTTATTTGTCTCCGGGTTCACCACATCACACCTTTTATCCTGATATTCCCATGGGAACGGGTACCATGCGGGTGAATGTTAAAAAATTTAAACAACGCTTTCCAGAAAAATGAAGGTCAAATTTACGCCACTATAAACTTGGCTTCTAATAATAGAGTAGGAGTAAATTTTCAATTCCACCAATTGAGGCTACTGTTCCAATTTAAAAAAATCTTTCAGTGTTGAATAGCCTATTTATTAAGAAAGGCTATAATAGGCTACATACCATCGCACTATCTCAAAGTAACTATTCTACACGGCAACGTCGCGGGCAAAAGCTGAACGAGAAAAAAAAATTTAACTTAAAAAAATTAAAACGCAAGAAATATTGTAAGTCGTTTTCGCACACTATTTTTAATGTAATGAATTTCTTTTAATAGTGGTCAGGGCGTATGGGCGTGTGCCTAATTATTTAATTAAGTTTCGTCAACAGCCTATATACGTCCCACTGCTGGGACAGGCCTTCCTCGTGGAGAAACACATGAGGAGTAAGGGCCGTAACACCATCACGCTGGCCCAATGCGGGTTTGTGGGTAGAAACGGTTACAAACCGACCGGGACCAACGGCTTAACGTGCCTTCCGAAGCACGGAGGAGCTCGAGATCACAAAGTCTTGGTCACCCATCCACGGCCTGACCATGGCGAAGGTAGCTTTGTTTTCGACCGAAGCCAAAGCGCACTGATCACTACGACACCGAGCTCCTCCGAATTTAGTTTACATGATGTAAACTATGTAATAGTCATTGCAAGAGGTAAAACATTACTTGTTTGTCTAAATTTTCCTTAATTACATACATTAACATACAAAATGGCACCTAACATGGGCACTTAAATGTATACAAATGCACGTGTTAGAATTTAAATGAAAATAATGATTATTAAATTTTGGCATATCAATAAATAGTACAGAAACTTGTATATATTAATGAATCTTGGTCGTGTAGGGGTTCAAACTCTTGCTATGACTTTCTTAAAAATAACTTTTTCTAAATCAAGTTATTATTTAAATGCGCTAATATAATATCAAATTTTCGCTTAAAACTTTTACTGACAATTTGTAATGTCCTTGTTAATTTAATGTCCTTAAAATAATGTCGAGAGATCACATTGTCATCTTAGCCATACTTAACATAATAACCGCGCCTCTACCCTAAGGAGAGGTGATAACACCTACCAGTGGCGTGGCGTGAAAAAAAAAGTTAGGCAAGCCGCAGTAAAAATTAGGACCCACAAAAAATGGGTAATTTGGTCTGTGTATGTAGTGCATGTATTTGTGTGTGTGGACGGGTCTACAGTGTGCGATAAACAAAGAAAACACACACCATTTACAATACTTTAACAATACCACGATTATCCGAATTTACACTTTCGTCGTGCCCGCGAAACGCTAATTCTAGTTTACCTAATAGAACAACTGTGTCAAAGCGTTAATAACAGATTTCGATTACGTTCGACTTTGCGGTTATGAGCCTTAAAATTATTGTTAAAATAGTTTTCTATTATACTATTTCCAAATTCATGCAACGATAAACAACTACGTATGTTTCTCACTTTGAACATGTTTTTTTAGCAGTTTGATAAATTATTTAAATCAAAAAATCCCTTCGATTCCAAACGTTGCTTGAATCAGAAAACAAAAGACACGGAAAACAAAACATTTTTTTAATAAACGACTGTCTGCAAGCCAACTTATTTATCATAAAGAGAAATGTGGAAATGCTTGAAAAAACCGTCCCTACGCTTGTAATCTATTGACATGTTTGGACGAGCTCGACCTAACTGTATGACATATTTTTTATTTTCAAAGGACAACTTTGAAAACTGCTTTCCTTCACTTACCAAGAAATCGGTAAGACAACAATCTATGTGCATCGAAGCGGCCATTATTGTGCCGAGAGAGAATAAACCAAAATTAATTAAAAACTAAAACCTACCAAATTAATCCCTGCGGAGCGACACAATTCACAATACACCTTTAAAACAACAACACACAGGCTAGTTAAATTTTACTATTTCACTGAATTACTGCTAAAAATACAATAAAACTAATTAATTACGTTAAGTTTATGTGAGTGCAAGCGAATTTCAAAACAAAATAAACTAATGTTGCCAGAATGAGACGGTAATATACCGGCTAAGTAAGACAGAATATCTACAACTCGGCACGGCATCGGTAAAAACCGCAATTTCATAGCGAGGCTAGAAAGAGTGATCATTATAAAACTGGCTGAGTTAGAAAGAGAAGGGCGATACAAGCCGGTCGGTGGCAGCCTTTCAGGCGGCGAACGGTCGCGATATTTAATGAGTTTCACGAAAGAAATTCCGCACTTATGGCTATTGTCATAAGATAAAAAATATTTACTTCTTAAATTTGCATTCGAAACGTATGTGAGAGTTTATTACTAATGTGTGCGTGTGTCGTAGTGTATCGATGGATAGGCTCGTAGGCCGCGAAAAGCCGGCATGTTAGGCAATCTTTAGGTACTATTTCTCTATTGCGTGCGCCTATGAGAGACCTACACAGACGTGACAAGAGAACGCTTGTCTGTGTGCGTGTTGTATCGCAGGCGTCCATAACTCGAGATCTTACGAGTTAATTGAAGGAATCTAGAGAGCGGGAGCGATGTGTGAGTGATTGGAACTTGTGCGTATTGTTTCGCGCGCGTGTTTTACTGTTACATGATAAGATTTTATTGATTTTTTTTTGTTTATAAAATGGTTTTGTACCTTCATTATAGTAATGAAACAAGACAAATTTTGTTTATAATTAGGTATTTTTTTTATGCTCGCTCGTTTGGTACGGCTGTTGGGAATCGGGTTATACGGACGCTCCGCCACTGACACCTACTAAGCTAAACTTACGAGCAACCAAACCGACTCAAAACTTTACTACGCACAAAAAAATTACCTACAATAGAAATAAATATCATATAAACAAAAGGAATGTTCGAAAATGGCGTTTTCAAATATTCAAAATTTTCAAGGTTATCAGACAGAGTATGTACATCTTGTATTGAGAATTTAAGTTCTGCTTACATGTTTAAGCAACAATGTGAAAGAATAGATTTACCCCTTCGTAAATGTCCAGATGTCCAGAAGCTTTCATTAAATAAATAAATATCTTCTAACATTCACACCTATCAACTAGCCCCATTTTAAGCAACGAATGCTGCTTGTGTTACGGACATTTGATGACGGATAAATATATTTAATTGATAAATACATATAAATATGATTAATATAGATAATAGATAAATATATATAAACATCCAAGACTGGAGAACAAATGCCTGAAAATTCATCACCCAAACATTTGCCCCCACCGGGGATCGAACCCAGAACCTCTCGAGATGGCGACGCCTTGAGACCGGCGTACAGACCACTCGACCACGGAGTTCGTCATTATTTTTTTATTAAAAAAAATAGCCACACATCAATATTTGGTCAAAAGGGTTACCAAGTTTTGGGCTGAGTCGATTTAGTTGCTTGCGAGTGTATCTGTGTGTACAAAATCAGGTCAATCGGTTGAAGTATCTTATTTAATATCACAATAGAATAAATCATTGTGAATTCTATAAATTAATAGGTATTGTTTTGTAATAAAATATACCTACTGTTGGTATTATGTCTATCCGAATAGCAGCTATTTTTAGTATATAAAATTTCAAGGGAATTCCACAGTCACCGGACGTGGAATACCGATGAATCATAAAAATATTATGTTTTATATATCTAATTTCATGAATGGTGTATATGTTTTAGGATGACTGTACTTATATAGCTATACCACAGATGCTATACTCATGAGTTACACCGCGTTCTGGTTTTGTTAATACAATTTTGAGATGTGAACTTTTAAACGTTCATCGATTCGTAGTCTTTTATAATTTGGCGTGATTATTTTAGTTTCCAATTCGGCCTATTCATTGCACTCATTTACAAAATTCCACCTATATTTTTTTAGTTTTGAATTTTATTACTTTTAAATATGGGCAATGAGTATTTTGAGTTATGATAGGTCAGTTCCTGCTCACGCACACTGGAGACTCTAGCAGTGGGATACCCCCTAAGGTCTTAAAAGAGAGAAACCGTTCAGTGGTGAGTCGGCACTACATGTGGTCCCCTTTTCCAAACAATCCCTTCACAAAAATACATGATGTGTACATATTTATAGTTATTAGTTATGCAAATTAAAAAGACTTGTTCGTTTGTCACTGTTCATAATAGGCTAGTTGACTCATATCAAAAGTTTTTTTTTTTATACAACTACGGCGGCAAACAAGCATACGGCCCACACAGATGGGCAGTGGTCACCGTAGCCTATGGACGCCTGCAACACCGAGGGCATCACCAGCGTGTTGCCTTTTTTTTTAAGTTATGATAATAATGTTTAATTCACATATTATTTTATTTAATACAAGGCAATATACCAAGCTTATTACAGATAAGTAAGGGATTGCTGTAGACATTTAATTTAAACATGTTTTATGTTTAAATTGAATTGCTACAAGACTTGTTCGTGAAATTGGTGAAGTAACGCATCTTGTAAACAATTACTGCGCATGGCCAAAATCCGTCAAACACCAGTCGCAACCAATCAAGCATGTCTGTCGGCTGTGTCAGCCTGTGTTACGCATGCGTATTGCTTACAAAAATCTTGACCTTACGACATAGATAATTCGCAGACCATCATGGCCGCGGCGTTTTTGACAGATAAGGAAAAACTTAATTTAAAATTTATTATATTAAAGTAATGAATCATAATATAAAGCAATAAACAGGGGTCAACTAGCCTATTGTCGCTATAAACTGCCGTGTGCAGTCTGCTTAACTGTCAGAGCGCCACAGTAAAGGCACATTATTTGTAATTCCCAGTAAAACGGTCTATGCATTCATGACGTCACATGCCAATAAATTATTTTGATATTATGCAAAATGAAGGAAAAATCTGTTTATGTTTGAATTCATAATTGAGAACATACACGCTAACAAAATTTTATCTAAAGTCGACTGCTATTTTCGTAATGTAAAAACCAACTTAGTAAAGCGTAGGAACTACTTCGATACCGACTTCCAATTAGTGGTGGTTTTTTTGTCAAGAAACATCCTTTTTTCGAATCGTACCTACCGCTGTCTAGACGGTACCCGTGTGTGAGACTTGCTTAGCTGTTTGCTGAGAATAATTACTTAAACTCTCGGATATTCCGTGGGAGCGACCCGAGGTCTGCCAAAGAAATTCTCCGAGCCTTTCCCAGGGTCTCTCATCCTAGTCAGATACAGGTTAGGTTTTGCGGAAGACACAATAAGTTTTGATCAGTCAAGTCGGTAATCACAAATTATAAATGTAAAAATATTATTGCCAAATAAAAAAACAAATTTGAGCATTCGACCAACATCGAGGAGCTCGGTGGCGATGGCGTAGTGGTTAGTACGCTTTGGATTTCGATCGAAAACAAAGATACCTTCGCCTTGGTAAGGCCGTTGATGGGTGACCAAAACTTTGTGATCTCGATCTCTTCCGTGATTCGGAAGTCACGTTAACCGTTGGCTCCGGTCGCTATTGCGACCGTTTCTACCTACCAAAACGCATTGGGCCAGCGTGGTGGTGTTACGGCCCATACTCCACATGTGTTCTGTGCCCCGCAGTGCAGTGGGACGTATATAGGCTGAGGACGAAACAACATTCTGTATTGATAAAAAAAGGTGTTTTCAATCATAAGCCGATAGTGAATTTTTCATGATAATGTCTATTGAAAGCCGGAATGTACACGAAAAATACGTTAGCGATAACTTTCTCTCGCTAAGTAATAACTAAAACATCAAACAGAAGCACTTTCCTTGTGAGTATTCTATCGAAGTTTTTAACAAATCTTACTGCAATAAACTTAGTCCACAAATCATATTGGAATCACTGAATGGAATTACAAGTAAAAATATTTCTGTCTAATCAATACACATCTTTGAGTTCTGTGTATGAATAGCGTCCGTGTTAATTTAATTCAGTTTTTACCCGTGTCCATTGCTAAAATTTAATGGGTTGTTATTTAAACACTCAATAAAATATTCAAATTTTGATCAGCAAAAAAATACAATTTTATTGATCAGCTAAAATAACTTATTGGGCAGAACTTATGGGCAGCAGATATTTCTAATTTGTCAGTGATATAACTAATTGGGCAGCAACTCAAATGTTTTATCTGATGCGAAATAGTTTAAATATATTTTTTTAATTGATAAAATATTTGTTTTCTGTCCAAATGATTTTTCGGTTGACCTTTTTGTTGCTGGCCAAATAATTAAATTGCTGCCCATATTACTCTGAAACATTGGTACCTTGTTTCAATTGCTTTAAAACCTTTAAGAAATGTGATGCCATAATCATCTCTGCCTCTAAAATTACACTCAAAATGTTATACGAGATAAGTCCTGGAGGTAAATCCAATCACGACAATATTGTTAATTATAAGTCAGCAAAAGTATTAATAAATCGTCCCAACTTTTTAAGCTTTGATCCGAAAACTTTTGGAATATTCCGGCTTCCGAGATAAGATGTCAAATACACTCTTTATTACTAACAGAATGTTTTATTTGAGAAATCCAGCCTGGGCGGATCACAGAACATTTTTGAAGATAAGCTTTTCGAAGTTTTGATTAATTTGTTAGGTTTTTTCTTTGTTTTTTATGGTTTGGAAACTTTCTAATCAACTAATTATTATTTTTTTGGCGATCGGCATCATTTAATTCTTTCGGACAATAACACCAAATTGCCAGTGTGACAAAAAATATTGTATTAGTCGTAAAGAAAGAAAACTATAAGTGTGTCAGTCAATAGTTAAAGCGGTAGCCGAGTTGGGACGGACGGGGCACTACTCGTTCGAGAGGCCGCGGGAATCGGGAGTTCGTTCCCATCGCCTGTACCACTGAGTTTGAAAAATACTTATGCACAGTTTATTGTGAATATCGCTTGGCTCACATTGTGCCCTGTGCATGGCAACAGGCTCGCCTCCTGTTACACGGGGACCTAACATATCTGGCGAAATGTGGATGTTTAACACCTCTGCTTACCCCTTAGGGAAAAGTGATGATATGTTATTTAACTGAACTGCCTTTACACAAATTCAAACAAAATTTAATAAAAAAGGGTTACTATACAATTCAGGAATATTTGGACGATAAAAATGCGTAGACAGATTGACACGTCTTTATGTTACATATTGTGCTGACTCGTAATGTGGGATGTTGCCAGTCGCTTTTTAATTAATTAGTTTTTATCTTAATTGCATAGCGAATTTCAACATCGTTCATTGTTTCAAGTGCTCATATAATGATTATAATGCTAAAAATCTATGTTCATAATATCTATGTTCACCCACTTGATTGTACTAGCCTAACATTTATAAAAAACAAGAATTGCAAAAAATTTGAAAAAAGAGCAACCCTCGAGTTTCTGGCTTGCTCTTCTCGGAGATTTCTGCGTTCCGAGCGAGTGGTAGATTCACTTATTCATAAATTGACGTTTTTAAGTGTTTGTATATCAAGCCTATAAAATAAAGATATTTTTGATTTGATTTGATTTGATATGTTATGTGTCAGTCAATATGCTAAAAATAGGCATCATGTATATTACAGTTGTTGTGTGGTTTACACTGCTTGACATTATAAAACTGGAGATACCCACTACTAACTGAAAATAGGTCTTTCCCTTGGATCTCCATCACGATCTTGCTGCGCCCGCATCCAGCAACATCCCGCGAACTTTGTTGGACATATTCTTTGTAATGGCCTCTTTTCATTTAGGACGAACTTCGTCAAATGTTTAAATGCGGAGGACTATTTTAAATTTAGACATAGTCCTTCACATTTGAACTAAGAGAAGAGGGGTTATGAATTCATATGGTATCTACAGTGTTACATTCTAACTTTGTCAAAGTTGAACCAATTATGATGTTCCTTGGTTCTATGTAATAAGGCACCAGCTGCTACCCAGAATTTGTTAGACCGAGTTTGAACTAGTTAATTTCTAGTTTTGGTAAATGGTGTACCGTATAAGCATATTTATGATTCTACTGTATCTATACTAATTATTATAAAGTTGAAGAGTTTGTTTGTTTAGTTAAACGCGCTCATCTCAGGAACTTTAATAATAATAGCCTTTATTAACAATCTTACAACACAGTTGGCATACTTATAATTATTTTGATGACCTCCGTGGTCGAGTGGTCTGTATGCCGGTCTCAAGGCGTCGCCATCTCGAGAGGTTCTGGATTCGATCCCCGGTGGGGGCAAATGTTTGGGTGATAAATTTTCAAGCTTTTGTCTTGGATGTTTATATATATTTATATATATTCAGAATATTTATATGTGTTTATCTATTAAATATATTTATCCGTCATCTAGTGTCCGTAACACAAGCAGTACTAGTTGCTTAAAATGGGGCTAGTTGATAGGTGTGAATGTTTGAGGATATTTATTTATTTATTTTATTTATTATTTGTTTGACACCGGTACGTGAAGATTGTCTTGCTATCCAGCATGGGCCTCTCCAAGAGCTCGCCAGCGAATGTGGTCCTGCCTTTTCGAAGTTTGTCCTGCTATTTCTATAATTTCGTCTTCCCATCTGCGACGCTGTCGCCCTTTCTTTCTTTTCAGGCACCATTGTATTACGTCTCTAGACCATTTGTCCTTCTTACTCCTCATCAAATCCATTTTCCTCCTGCTCCATTTTAGATTATTGATACAGTAGGTAACATCTGTGATTCTAGTTTTCTTTCTTATATTAACCAACTTTATTTTATCTTTAAGTTTGATGTTAAGTAAACTTCGTTCCATGCTATGTTAGCAAGTTTCTAGGTTATGTATATTATGATTAGTTAGAGTTCAGTTGCGGCATCCATATGTTATAGCAGGTAGAATACATGAATTTAATACCTTGCTAATTGCTTTCATTGCACGAGTGGGTTTTTCATTACCTCCTTGTCTCAGGAACTAATTACTAGTAAATATTGATATAGTACTTATTCCTGTATGGTAAGCAGATTACAACTCTCCTCTCTTAATTAAAATTTACTTAAAACATGTAAGGTTGATACGAGTAAGTTATAAGATGATTTACTCGCAGCAATTTATAAAACAGCTGACGGTAAAGGTCAGCTGTTATAATTGAGCTACCTACCAATGTGTACAAAATTAAGCCAAAAGTTATACATTTTAGTTCAATATAAAAAGATCTACAAAATTACTATGAACGATTGGCATAATTTTGACGTTCACGAGTGTAATATATCTAGCCCGAATAAATGATTTTTGAACTTGCCTCAAGCCTTGATCTCCTTGTTGCAGGTCAAGCGCTCTATAATGCTTAAGATGGCGGACGCATGCGCGGACAGCTCCAAGCAGACCAGGTTCCACGAGATGCATGTGCAGAGACACAACAACGTCAGCATACTCTACGCCGACATCGTTAACTTCACGCCGCTCTCTGAGAGGCTCAGCGCTTCGGATCTTGTGAAGACGCTCAACGAACTCTTCGGGAGATTTGACCAGATTGCTCAGGTTAGTTGGGATTAGTTAGCTGGGTCCGTTGCGCTGTGTTTTTTGTTTGCTAGCATTTTAACCGCCTCTCTGGTCTAGTGGTTCACACCACCGGGTGTTGATCGGGAGGTCCGGGTTCGATTCCCCATGGGAGCAGAAGTTTTTCTGCTCGGTTTGGTTGGTGGTAGGGCTTCTAAGCCCGCCTGGCTAGCTACCACCGTCTTAACTTAATTTGACGCCATAATAACGATGTTTTGAGCATTGTTGTGTTCCGGCAATCAGAGGTAAGACAGCCAGTTCCTCGGTTGATGAGGATTACAGGTGAAGCTCGCTTCCACCTTCAGCCTTATCGTCACTTACCATCACGTGAGATGAAGGCCAAGAGCTTCCCTGTCAAATGTAAAAAAAAAAAAATAACAATGAAATAATGAATTCATCAATGAATCATGTAATTCATTTTTCATTCATTTTTCGTTTTACACGGAGCAGAAGGCTTTAGAACTGGGGGACTCACACTTATAATTAACTAGCGATTTCTATGGACAAACGATGAATGGAGCTCAATAAGTGTGGTACTCCCTGTGTTGGAAGAACTTACGTTATACACATAAATTATCTTGTGCCGCAATGTGGCCCTAATTTTTTTAATTATTTACTAGCTGTTTCCTGTTACTTCGTTTGCGGTTACTATGGTTTTTTAATTATACCACGGGAACCCGTTAATTTTCCGGAATTAAAAGTCTAAGATCTAAGATGTTGACTAGGGTGTTTAGGATTTACGCTCCTACGAATTCAATACTGGCAATGTTACACCGCGCTGAAGTCACTATTAGATTGTCGTAAGAGTTAATCGCCTACGTACCAACGTACTTATTTTAATATACCTTTGTCACTGTACTGTTCAGTTGTTTCAATTCCTAAATTTTACCATCGGATATCAACCCAATTAGTAGCATGAACACAGGGATATAAGGTATCACATCACCATGCAAAATTTCATTGAAATCGGTCCAATCATTTCGGAGATTAGCCCGTACAAACAGACAGAGAAACAAAAAAAAAGAATTTTTGGTATTTTCCCTCTTTTTACATCTGTCTGACTTGGTTTTAAGCATGACGATAACCTTGACGATAAAGAACAATAGTTCAATAATAATTGTGTCGTGACTAAGTCACGTATCTTCATACGCCTTCATATAGTAGACATTGAAGAAGAGCGTATGGTTTCACAAAGTGCCAAGGTGAAGCTTCCATTTTATTGAGAACTCGTGCCAACTTCTGGCAACTTGCAAGAAAGAGCTGTCGAGGTTAATTGGCCATGTAGACGACATATTGCTTAATGGCAATTGTCTATAAGCTTAGCTTCGAGTTAAATGGGAGTTGTAAAGTGGACGTTGTGAGAAATACACTCTGGTACAATGAAATCGCCCATATGAAATTTTGGATTATTTTCATTTATATATGTAACTAATTAATATCATTGGTAATCAATTACAACCTTTGTATCAATTAAAACCACTGTCAACACTCTGTGGTTGTACTTGCAGCAAGCGCTCGCGGTAATTAACCTTAATTTAGATAAACTTTTTATTTCATTATATAAATTTTTTCATTTACAAATTGTAAAATATTGACGTTTTTAAGTGCCAGGCTCGGCTTATGAAATAAAGTTATTTTTGTTTGTTTGTTGTTAATCAATGGTGGTAGTCCACCACCATTGATTACCACTGATATTGAATTAAATTTGAGTGCTGTTTATTTAAAGGCACCTCCATGTTAATAAGTATAATTCTATTTAATACGTCCAGGAATATTTTTAATAGGTAGTGAACGTGGAACGTGAAACTATTCCTTCAAAATAATAATATAATGATGACTCAAGAAAAACAAGCCAACATTTCTTAGCTTTGTCTATTTTTAGACGAACTTTGCTGCTGTTTTTACGGTTAATAAAGTGAATTCATTCTGTAATGCTAATAAAAAGTTGTGTTGCATGAAAGGTTGTAATGATTATGTTGAGTTGCGCTGTTATTTCAAAGGTACTGTTATCTATACATATAATAATACTGTAGAAGTCGGATGTCTGTACATAGAAAAACAAATGCTTAAAATCAACTCAGGGGGATGTAAATAGAGGAAGAAGAAAAAATACCAAAAACTGTTTTTTTGTTTTGTTTTTTTGTCTGTCTGTTTGTACGGGCTAATCTTCGTAATTTAAAATGAAATTTTGCATGGTGATACCTCATATCCCTGGTCAACATCTAAGATACTTTTTAATCAAAATTAAAGGATTCTTGTGGGATATTTAAAAAACCAGTAACCACGGATGAATTCGCAGGCAAAGTCGCAAGTTTTGAATAAAAATGCAAACAGCGAAACGGTAGTACAGGATATAGAATGCTTAAATACGAGTTTTAAAAAGGCATCGCCATGATTTGGGCATAACAAAAGTTTAAGCTGATGTTGGAAGAGAAGTGCTAACAAAACAATACAATGCGGAGGTTTATATGGAGCATGAATAAGAGAGGATATTCCGTATTAACTTTTGACGAAAATAACTCCCGCGAGATATCGTCATCAGCCTATATACGTCCCACTGCTGGGACAGGCCTTCCTACGTGGAGAAACACATGAGGAGTAAGGGCCGTAACACCACCACGCTGGCCCAATGCGGGTTGGTGGGTAGAAACGGTCACAAATGCGACCGGGTCCAACGGCTTAACGTGCCTTTCGAAGCACGGAGGAGCTTGAGATCGCAAAGTCTTGGTCACCCATCCACGGCCTGACCATGGCAAAGGTAGCTTTGTTTTCGACCGAAGCCAAAGCGCACTGACCACCACGCCACCGAGCTCCTGGAGCGCCGCCATATAATAGGTTGGGGAAAAAGTTTCTTCGCATTTTTTAAAGAAAATTCAAAACATTTTTTAATATAGTTTATTTACATTTAACTAAAGTATAATATGTAGGTACCATTTTGTTCGATAACTTTTTGCCATCTTGTAGGTAGGGACATGATCCCATTGCTATAGAAATTTTGGGACTTCTGGTCAAAATACCGCGACAAGTGGTTTTGGCAGTCCTCTCGTGATGTTAACCTGACACTGCCTAAAGAATTCTGAAGAGACCGAAACAGGTGGAAATCTGAAGGTGCAAGGTCAGGACTATACGGCGGATGCATTAACACCTCCCAGCCAAACTCTCTTAATTTTTGCTGAGTGGCTAAAGATATGTGAGGTCTAGCGTTATCATGATGAAAAACCACACCCCTTCTGTTGATTAATTCCGGCCGCTTTCTCTCAACTTCTTGCTTTAATCTCATCAGTTGTTCGCAGTAGAGTTCAGAATCGATGGTCCTGCCTGGTGGTAACAGCTTATAATGAATAATGCCCTTCCAATCCCACCACACACACAGCATCGCCTTGTTGCGAGTTAACCCGGGTTTCGCCACAGTCTGTGAAGCCTGACCGGCCTTTGACCACGACCTTTTTCGCACGTTCTTGTCGTACGTGATCCACTTTTCATCACCAGTTATCAGCTTCTTCAAAAATTGTTCGGTTTCATTACGTCGTAATAAAGAATCACAAATGAGTACACGGTTCATTAGGTTTCTTTCAGTGAGCTCGTGAGGTACCCAAATGTCGAGCTTTTTTGTGTACCCAGTTTTTTTCAAATGCGGCAAAACTGTTTTGTGGTCAATTCCCAGTTCTTCAGCTACGTCGTAACTACTGACATGCCGATCTTGCTCCACTTTTTCAAAAATGGCATCCATTTTATCTGTAATAGGGCGACCAGAGCGAAGTGCATCTTTGACATCAAAATTTCCGGATTGAAAACGCTTAAACCAAATTTGTGCTACTCTCACAGACACTGCACTAGGTCCATAAACATCGCAAATTTTATTCGCGGCTTGCGTTGCATTTTTACCTTTTTTGTAGTAAAATTTTAAAATGTATCGAATTTCTTCATTAGATTCACTCATCTTGGCGGTACGAAAAACAAATGAAAATCACACATTTTCCTAATTTGAATTTGGAATTATGTTCTTTAAAATTTAAACTTTCAATGATACCAAAACCAGCCAGATACAAATAGTATAGCCAAAGAGATTTTATTACAACTTTATACATACTATAATGCGAAAAGACTTTTTAATATACGAGTAATTTAATATGCAGCATTAGGCATTTCTTTCGCTAATTAACAAACAGATTAACAGAGATTATCACTGGCATGTTGACCTCGTCCGCTCTCAGCCTTCTTCCAGGAAACAAACACACGAGGAGTATGGGTCGTAACACCACCGCGCTGGCCCAATGCGGGTTGGTGGGTAGAAACTGTTGCAATTGCAACCGGGACCACTTAACGTGCTATCCGAAGCTCGGAGTTCTAGATCAAAAAGTTTTGGTCACCTATCCAAGGCCTGACCATAGTGAAGGTAGCTTAGTATACTGACCACTACGCCACCGAGCTGAGCTTAAACACGTGTATATCCCCAAAACGAATGTTAAAAACCCTCCTTTGAAACACTGAATCTGCTTTCCTTTATTGTCTAGTTCTCGTTCACACATGAAGAACATTATGTCGATGACACAGTATTTTTCTGAACGTCTAATTTCTCTATTAAAGTGAAATTCAGACTCATGTTTCACTGCACAGTTTAGATGCAAACTAACTTTATAGTCTCCGCCGAAGCGCCGATAACCCGGGCATAGTATTCAACTTTATCAGATCTTGGAGAAATTGAGATAGGAATGAAAATCTATAACTATTATAGAGGTATTGACACAGTGCGTGCCAAATTCAGGTCAAATTGATTTCGAGATCTAAGTATACAGATCAAGATGATGCTAACTGATGGATTTTTGTGCCATAATTCCTAAAATAGGCATAACAGCCAAGTCACACAACATTAACTATAATAATAAAGAAATCGCAGTAAGGAACCTTAGACTTGGCACGACTTTGTCTAGATTTCATTACTTTTTAGAGATAAACAAGCAGCTCCATCGAGACATGGCTAGTTTTTTACAGAATGTTGGGATAATGTTTTCACTAATTTATTTAAATCGTTAAATTCAAAAATCGAATACTTACAAGAACCACTTATCCATTGTAGTTTATCGAGTGATTCCACGGAGTCTAGCCCCGAGCATGAACACTATGACCGACAAGAGCTGTGACATATTCAAGCGAAAATTCCAACACTGAAAGGTATTTATTAGGTTCTAGGAATTTCAATGCAATCTTCCAAGATTTTTCTTTTATGCTGTGACATGACGTGATGGTTCTTTGTTTGTTCTTTTTTATAACGTCTGGTTTAGTGCAAGCAAAAAGAATAACCTTGTATAAAGTTGAATGTCTGATTTAAAAACATTTTGTTGAAACTCTCGACTTGTACAGTCGACTCCAAAAATATGTAACCACTCTTGACAATAAATAACACTTATTAGCGGGAAATAAAGATCGTCGTCTCTAAAATGTGTATACTGTACTACGACTACCTGAAAACGTGATTGCGAGAATTATTACGAATTTTCCAATATAAAACTGTGGTCAACGATTCATGTCGAGAATTCTAAATTGAATGTTATTGAATTCGCTTAAAAAGAAACACAAATTTATTTTAAATTTATTGGAAACATGGAAAGCCAATAACAGCTTACTGACTTAAAAGATTAGAACTTCATATCTACCCTAATAACTTTTAAGAGGCTATAAGACCAGTGAAGTGTGAAGGGCTCGTTATAAACTTAAGCCTGCTTCATGATTCAATTTATTTTCTGAGATTTATCACTAGAGACGTCGATTTATTAACATGATAAAACCACAGGATCAGTCCTAAGCCCTATATACGGTCCACTTTTGGGCACAGGCCTTCCTCACGGAGAAACACATTAGGAGTATCATATGGGCCGTGACACCACCAGTCTGGCTCAATTAGTGGGTAGAAGCTCGTGGTAGAAACGGTTGCACTTATGACCGGAACCAATGGCTTAACGTGTCTTCCGAAGCACGGAGGAGTTCGAGATCACAAAGTTTCGGTCACCCATCCAAGGCCAGACCATGGCGAAGGTAGCTTTGTTTTCGATATCGAAAGCCAAAGCGTACAAACCACTACGCCGAGAGCTCCTCAGTGCGGTGCGGTTACAGATATTACTTTGTTTAGTTAAGATATAACACACATAATTTATTATCCCTGGTAAGTTAGAAAGTGCTGGCAGAGATTTTTGCCTAATAATTATAAATATAAGGTTCATAATAATGTTCATAATATTTTTTAGAATTTTCACAGATATGTCCCAGAAATCGCCAGTGTTTTTAAATTTTTGATAATTTGAATAGGGTCGACATATCTAAATTTAAAGCTCTCGGTGCGCTCAGGAACATACTCTCTGAGTACTGTCAATGTTATTTGTGTATAGGTCGCTGTGTGAGTTGAAACAAAGTAATCCTATTGGTGTATTTTTACACCATCTGATGGTCATTATTTGTCATGTCATTACACAGTCATTATTCGTATTTTGTGATTTTATTAGTTAGTATTTTCCTCTTAAAATGTCAATAAGCATTAGATTAACGTGGTTGTGCTACAAACTCCCACACTTACCACTCAGCCGTTTCACCATGTAGAAAGGCTATTTTCAGCTGTGGGACGTTTAATAGCCGGCAAAGATGACTATATTGACTATAAGCACATTTGCTATTTTAAAGAAATTCATAATTATATATTTAACCAGTTTCCATAACTCACTTCCTATTCGAGCACACATTATGGGAACATAACTACGGTTAATTTTCAGTCTTTCGTGACTCATGCACATATTACCGGGCAGGTCTTACCTTCGAATTACCAGGTATTACCATTAGTGCTAACACTGCCATTAAAAGTTCTAATTCTCTTTGGTGGCGATTAAATTGCTAGCCGAGGTTAGTTTCCACGCTCCAACGGAATTTAGCTTCTTATCCTGTCATCTACCGGACTTATATGGAAATGACAAGTTATGAATCTCTGAGTAGTTATTAACTGTGTTCATAGCTTCGATTTTGTATGCATCTATATCTTAATTCTAATTTCAGGGGTGAATGCAATAGTTTTAAAACAGATAGGTTATTAAAAAGTAAATTAAAAAAACAGCTTTAAAAATTAAAAAAAAGGGTTGGCGAATTTCTGACTTGCGGTATAAAGCAGCCGTTGAAAATGTTAAAATTCTTTTTTAGTTTGTTAATTTGCAAAGTTGACTAAAACAGAACTTACAACTTAATTACTCTTTTAGAGTATGTATAGCAAATAATATCTAAATAATGTAATAAAACGTTTACTAAACATCAGGTTTAGAAAAAGAGGTTTATTACATTTGATAACATTTTATTTTCCTTCACATTATAGTAAAGTTAAAAGAAAAAATTGTTTATATATATTTTGAGTCATGGCCATTATTTCCATTACTTTTTGCCTTAATTACCTACTCTTTCAAAAAAGGAGATAAATAAATATCTTCAAACATTCACACCTATCAACTAGCCCCATTTTAAGCAGGTAATGCTGCTTGTGTTACAGACACTAGATGACGGATAAATATATTTAATAGATAAATATCTTGAATATATATAAATATATATAAACATTCAAGACTGGAGAACAAATGCCTGAAAATTCATCACCCAAACATTTGCCCCCACCCGGGATCGAACCCAGAACCTCTCGAGATAGCGACGCGACTCCTCGAGACCGGCATACAGACCACTCGACCACGGAGGTCGTCGTTAGATAAGATACATTATAAAGTAAATATTCGCTCCAGGTAAAAATATAATAGAAACTATATTATATAAAATATTTGATGTGTGATTGTAAATTTTTCTTTTGTGTACAATAAATAGCAAAATAAATAAATAAAAATACAATTATCTGCACTTTAAGTTATAACCATGAAGTGGCAACTACTCTCTAAAATGTAAACAAGAACAGCTTCTAAAAGTTTCTTATGAAAACATTTGCGTTAACTTTCAGCATGCGCATCAGGTGTGTACGAGTATGTGTGAAGCCCAGCTTTTCGTTTGTTTGCGGCCAAAACAAATAACGAGCATTCATTTCATAGGCGTATTCGATGTAAACTGCTTTTGGTATTTTATGTACGTCTGCTACTTTTATTATAAATGGATTTGACGACTGTCATTTGTTTTATTCTTGTGTATTCGGGATTAATTATATTTGGGACATTAATGGCGTGTGTGTGAAATAGACATAAATCCGCAATAATGGACTTTTAGAGACCTGACCCTTGCTGCGTTAATCACGATTGGGGCAATAAAACATATTATATTTGGAGTTATAGGGTGTAAGGTTTAGAACACTGTTATGTTTGATTTTATTTATTATATCACGATATTCTGGTACATTGACTTCTATGCATGGTTGTAGTATATTAGTATATGTACTGCACCGATGATATTGGCGAGTATTCTAAAGAGCTTTTCTTCCTTATCACACCATGCCATCCACTCATTCATTTTGCACCGCACCATCTATACCACTATTTTTTCTGGACTTTCCACACTTACTTAACTTCAAGTGAAATAGTGTCATTTGTTTGGTTCTTTAAAATAATTATTATCTATCAATCTATCACACTATTGTCGTCCACTGTTGGACAGAGGCCTCCCCCTATGATCTTCACAACGAATGGTCTTGCGCCGCCTGCATCCAGCAACTTCCTGCCTTCACCAGATCGTTGGTCTTGTTGGGGGCCTCCATACGTTGCGCCTCCCAGAAGGCTTAGCACGGGCCGGAGAGAAAAAGTACCCAGAGACAAAAATTCGCTCGCTTCCGCGTGAACGAAGAAGCGAGAGGCAATGACAATTTTTGTAATTTAATAATGATATGAATAATGACGTTTTTTCTAGGCTCGTCACTCCTTAAACTTTAACCGCAGCTGAAAATTTTATTCATAACATGAAATAAAAAGTTCATTCGGTTTTTAGGTATATGTTTTTATATAGTTTAGTAGGAGTTTTTAGCAAAATAATATTTGCTTTGCATTGGTTATACATTGAATAAGAAATTACTATCTATTTGTGGCAAAACGTCACGTTCGTTTTATTGTACTTTTAATTGTGTTTTGATTACATTCTCAGTGTTCATAAAAATAAGACCTATAATAATTGCGTGGGAATCCTATATGAAAACTTTTATAATTAAAACTATGAGTTCGGACAAAGTGAAGTCGGATAATAGAGTTTATTATAATAATGTGGCTGTTAAGGCTTCATGAAAATGAGATGGCAGGTAGAGTCAGAGAAACTGAAGCCAAATAAAAAAACACAATATAATTATCAACTTTTTTCGAACTAGGTACATTGTGCGCAAATTAATGTCGTTTTCACAGGCACATCCACAAGTCCCACTTTTAAAATGTGTTGGCTATTTTACAGTTTAATAATTAACACGGGTACGAATTTACAAATTCATACATACATAAAATCACGCCTGTAATCCCCGAAGGGGTGGGCAGAGTCCAAGGAGCACTTTGTTCCTTAAGACCACATTTTGTCATACAAAAATTGGGTTTGGTCAGATTAAAAATCGTGAAAGAGTAGTAACAAGTGGCTAACTCATCGCCTACAAAATCACAGACCCAGTACCCAATACGCCCTTAGTCGCCTATTACGACATGCTAGGCAAGCAAAGCAGTTGGTACATTCTTTTGGTGTCCCGGACCAGCACGGGAATTTACAAATTCAGTTATAGAAAATCATACAAAGGCTACAAAGTACTGTCATACGATTTAGGTTACAGAAAAGACAACTGGTCCTACTCATAGCTCAAACAAAGTTCAAAAAAATTTTTAGAGATATTAAGCTATTGCATAGCTTCTATCGCGGGCCTTGAGCGCGGGGACCGAATCCAGAAATTCCGTAACGAAAAAACCTCACGCTCCCCACTCCAATGCGCAAGGAGGTGTGGCTTGAAGGCCGTGCATCGTCTAACGTCGTTTCAGTTCGGCAGTCTTCAACACGGCGTTGTGTAAAAAAAACAATTTCTATTGTTAAATAAATAAAAAAAGTTTATATTGTTAAATTAAAATTAGGTATTTCAATCGGATTATCATGCGTCATGCAAGTTTCGGTAAGAAGTACCTAACACATTTGTTTGTCTCGTAACTGAATCTTGTAAATCGTATTTATGACTATTTAGACTTTGGCAGTTGAAAGTCATTATTGAAATGCCATTATGTAGGTGTCTATTAATTGTTTAGAAATTTAAGCAAAAATGGTTCCGTACTATTAAAAAAAAACCAGAAAAAAATCACGTTTGTTGTATGGAAGCCCCTTATCAATATTGTTTTTAATACCTTATTTTAATTTAACAATATTAACTTTTTTTATTTATTTAAAAATAGAAAAATTTGTTTTCTTATCGGTCACCGCGCTCAAAAAGTGTAACTTGAATTAATATCAAAGAAAAAGAAATACTGCATGAATAAAATAAATAAATAAAATTATAATTACATAAGTTGATACAAAATGCTATGCGATAGCTTTACCGCGGCAGTCCGTGAGTGCCACACGTATTTTTTATTTATTTGGTATATACTACAGTTGACAATCGTTGTTAGTATAACAGTATATATGTTAGTAGTTAAGGGCTAGATTGACAACCTAATTGTATATACACTACATGCTTATTGGCCAACAGTAGCCACGAATTGGCGCGATACAGAAATTAGAACGTTGCACTCACTGAAGGGAAACATAAATTCAACTCTATATATCTATATAGATATAATATCTACACGGGCCGTGGTATGTTCACACATGAAGAGAATGACATACTATTGCAGAGATTATTACGCAGAAGTTACGCCATTTCTATCCTTCAGTTATTGAGTGTTGTAACGAGACTGCGATAGTGAATACTATGACGAACTATGACGCTAGTTCGCAGATGCGTAGTGTTGAACTGTCATAATTTATTTTTATTCTTAAATGCTTGAAATGCATCGTATTGGTATATTAGCACTAGATACTTTCACTTGTCACCTAAAGTATTGATCTTAGACAAATTTTTCACGTTTTCGTATGACAAAAACTCAGTTCCTTATGTTCCTAAAATAATTCTACATAAGGTAGATTCTTTCATTACTGCAACTGAACATCTAGACCTTTAATTTAACTTCCTTAAATTACTTAAATAATTCTTAATGATTGAATTTATACATTTGATTAGAAAGTGCTATAAACATTTAATAAGATATAATAATTTTTTAAATAAATAATAGATAGATCGTTAAAAAAATTTATTGCAACTAATAAAAACACAGAAATATAGTAAAAAAATACAATGCAACACAGGCGGCCTTATAGTTAATAGCAATATCTTCCAGGCAACCTTTGGGTAGAGATGAAATGAAAGAAAAGGTAGGTGTTATATACTTACATAAATAAGGTGCATATATAAACGACTATATATAAATTACATAATCTATGATATACATTTATAAAATTACATACTATATCATAAATGCTATAAACCTGTTTAAATATTTTACCTGTTTTAGGTACCTGTTTTTTATTTGTTTATAATTTATTAGGTCCTTACCAATGAAATTGGTGTTTTGTATGGAGATTTTGGGGAATTCTGCATTTCCATACAATTTTTTTTTCAATTTTCTTCACAGCGACAAATCCAAAGCAATCATCATCAATCATATCAGCAGCAATCATATCATTAGACAAGTTTTAGTAACATGTGTAATATCACACTTCATAATTTTTTTTTATCGTTTTTAAGTGAATGCAAATAAAATGATGTATTCGGGAGGCACTTAAAAGAGTTGTCTCCGTGTCCAATTTTAACACAATTAAACTTACAACAAATTATCAAAACAAATCAAAAGAGCTCAAAAATATAGTCTATTTTTAGACGATGTAATTATTTTTTAGGAATACTCTGAATCTTAATAGTTACAGACAAAATACTAAGACAATAAAAACACCAATTTCATAGGTAAGGACCCAATATAACACAAGGAAAGGAACATTTTCTCCCCCTATCAGTATTGATCATGGTATTTCTAATTTCGCGGCTGCCATTCAGCAAAAGCAAAGTTGACAGGACGTGAACTAACTCAGCCACCGGAGCAGGGGCTTGGCTGATAAATATAGTCTCATGTATGATTGATTACTTCAAATCCTACCCAATGAATGCACGATTTATCTTGGTACTAGATGGTAAAAATAAGTTGAATATTTTAGGTCCTTACCTATGAAATTGGTGTTTTGTATGGAGATTTTGGGGATGTCTGCATTTTACGTACTGACATTTTATCAGTTTTCTTCACAACGACAAATCCAGAGATAATAATATTTGGCATGTATCATTAGACAAGCTTTAGCAATATGTGTGTGAACACGCTTGATAAAAATTATTCATCGTTTTTATGTTAATGCAAATCAAATGATGTATTCGGGAGGCAGTTAAAAATAATTGTCTTTGTGTCTTATTTTAACACAATTAAACATACAAAAAATTATCAAATTAAATAATATGAGCTCAAATATATGGTCTATTTTTAGAAGAGGCAATTATTTTATAAGAATGTTCTGAAACTTAATAGTTACGGACAAATTGGTAAGACAGAATAAAAACACCGATTTCATAGGTAAGGACCCAATAATAAAAAACGGGCCAAGTGCGACGTTAGTTGTATGGAATCCCCTAAAATTTATATTGTTCTGTTTATTCGTATTGTGAATCGCTCACCTTACATTGTGTCTGGTGCATGGAAACAGGCAGGCAAATGTGTGTGTTTAACACCTACCCCTTTGGGGGTTATGTTATTCGTATTTGTTGTTATAGCGGCAACAGAAATAAATCATGTTTGACAATATCAATGTCAGTAATAAAGTCCCGTCTTACCCCTTGGATACAGAACCCTAATATACGAAGGAATTTAGATGAGATGAGACTCGAGCGCCCTTAAAATTTAAGCTTTTCGCATCAACGGATTATAGTAAGATTGCGATCGAAACGGCGTCGTGTTCGATAACTTTATAATAAGGATAATTCGATTTCTACTAAAAGCCGAGACGCCGGTAGTTTTGAGTATAAAGGCCAACGACGTCTTAAAGAACGTCACTTTGGTTCATGATAGAGAAAATTGCCGAGATGAATTATGAAGGAGTAGCTGAAAATTTAAAATCTTAAAATCTCTATACGTCGCTTGGAACAATTTTTATCAATTGTATAGTTAACATAAATATAAATCACTTGTGACTTATTGTGTCCTATCCTCAGCCTATATAATATACGCCCCACAGCTAAACACAGACCTTCCTCATGGAGAAAAACATAAGGAGTAGGTACCTACCTACCTACCATAAAGAGTAGCTACCTTCGCTATAGTCAGGCAATGGATAGGTGACCAAAAATTTGTGATCGAGCTCCTCCGTGCTTTGGAAGGCACTGTTTCTACCCACCAACCCGCATTGGGCGTGGTGGTGTTACAGCCTCAGAGTAAACAGAACTGGAGTAGCCATTAGTCAATTTCTCAAACATTTTTTTCTGTCATTTCTTGCGGGGGGTGAGGTTACCACTACACTCAAAGCCGGCACACATAAACAATAACTTTTACCGTTTTTACAAATGCACACATGCATAATTCGACACACAAATTTAAATTTCACGCACACACGCTTAAAATAGTCTCGTGGGAAGTGCGTTTTGACAACGTCACACTCGCACTCCCCACGAGACTAGCGTTCGAAATTTTAAATTGTAGAATTCTAAAACATGAAATAATGAAGTAAATAATGATAAAATCTTAAAAATTATAATTACAAATAAAAGGTGACACCATCTTTTAGCATACTCGATGTTTTCTATTTATTTTTACAACAAAAAACAGCACAGGCAGGCATTTTTACGGGAGCTCTGTTCGCCGCAACGTTTACAATGTTATGGCTGTCAAAATGGCGGCTCAACTAGTTTTATTAAACGTGCAAGCATCCGATGCTTATGCATTTGGCAGAGGGGAATGTTAGACAAAGGCTACTCCAGTTCTGTTTACTCTGATGTTACAGCCCATACTTCTTATGTGACTTATTTTAAGTTAATCATTTACTAACAGCACAATAATATTTTTCGTTTGTACTCGCTGGAAGCTGTCGGTTTCAGTTTAACAACAACTAGTTGTCGTCCATCGCAGCCCACACAAAGGTTCTTTGTAGAAGTCCCTCCATGTCACCTTTGTTTCGGTACCACAGGAAATGTAGAGTACATTTCCTTGATAGTTTTACGCTGTAGACATGAACTGTATTGTTTAGCAGTGGGTAGAACATAATATTACACTGACAACTTAAAGAAATATAAAGCTTGTACGAGTAGCCGCGCGTTAAACGGATATAATTATTTATCAATTAGATTATGACCACACTGAACCGTTAATTTTTACCTATCATAAGGTTGTAGTCAATTGTCCTTTAGGGGAACATACTACTATTGTAAAATTATTATGTCTGTGATTAAAACAAGCTCATAAGGAATTATCATAAATATTGTAAAGACATTCTCTATGGAAACTAGTATTGGAGATGCATTTTCAAAACGGACATAGAAAATATCAATCAGAAATACATACGATTTGAGCACCCACCAGTGCCACATAGGCACCCTTAATTTGTATATTTATACAATGAAATATTTATACATTGATATATTTCATCTGTATTTGTTTCCTATATCATTAGACGTGCGCACTTTATTTTCTTAGTCCGATCTCAGACTGAAAATAAATATCGCATTTGCATTAACGCGTGTGATTTCCCCCGGCTAGGACAAATAGGTCTAGAAAATGGAATTTAATTTTAATTTCCAATAACCAACGGGTTTCAGTATTGGCCTTTGAATATTTATATTCAGTAGCGATTCCGTCTTATTCAGATGGGAATAGAATATTGAATTTTCTTGTAACTCAACAAAATGAGGTTCTCGATACGTAGAAATTCGTAGGCATTTGTTTAGTAGGAGCTACGGGCTACGACTGAGGCTACGACGTAGTGTTACGAAAATGATATAAAAAAGTTTTCGTTTTATTATTATTTTGACCATCTAGGAAGGTCTCTCAGGCGAAATGTGGGTGTTAGCCACAGATATAGATTTACATAGATTACGCAAATGCAATAACTCCGCGTGTCCGAAAACCCCGACCAAACGTCGGGGTTGGCCGAAAACTGCGCGCGTGCCAAGTGCAGCAAAAATTAAAAAAAGTTTCACTTGTGCTGTGTCGTTATCGTTGTACAGTCGCGGTCAGATAATGTTTACCACCCTAACACCCAGTTGCAGAAACGAACTTTAAAATTTAATGTCGGCATTATCCCTAATGCTCCATTAAAATTATTTATTGAAGTGTCAAAAGAACACCTTAGCGTAGTTTTTACGTTGCACAAAACGACATTAGCACCCTATCAATGCTAAAGAGACATTAGCTAGAACTATTTTGTGTTCCAATTTTAAATTTAATGAACTTTAAAGTTTTAATGTCTCATTACTAAATGTCGTCTTTAAAAAATCTTTGTGCAACTGAGTGTTAGTATCACAATTGCTTGCATACATTGAAGTCAAGAAAGTCGAAATCACGAAATGTCTTAATTTCGTATCAATTTGATTGATCATAGATTATACCCAAAGATATACCTATATTTTTTAATAACACGAGAATACATTGACGATATTTAGACGTGCATGACAAATAGTTGGCCTTGGTTGGCTTAATAAATTATTTGTAATAACTTATAAAATAATAATATAAATAATATGTTGATAACTTTTTAAAGAAAACTTTTTTTAATATTTGAGTTTTTTTATACAAAGGTCTTACAAAATATAATTTGAATCACCATGAACCCTGTCGGGCACAACAACTATGGAGAGCTTCACACTGTGATAGTTTGTAATTTAATTATTCATCAAGAATTATATAATATATAAAAAAGAAAAAAAATCTAAAATTAAATTAATTGTTCACAGATCAATAAACAATGTAACATATTATTACATGCAGACATAAAATCACGCCTGTAATCCCCGAAGGGGTGGGCAGAGTCCAAGGAGCACTGGAACACAGTGCTGCGGAAGACCATATTTAGCCAAAATTTGGGTACATTGGGTTGGATCTCAGAGGGTTGGGTACATATTATTATTAATTTATTATCAATTATTTAATCATTAATTCGCAATTACTATTATTATTCATAATTTAATTCAATTAAATTTTTATTGGATTCATATTTCCATAATTGTTTTAATTGTAAGGTGTTACATTTTACACTGTGTTTAGTTATTATAACATAAAACAAATAAAGTCAAAATATAAATACATGCAATTAAAATCAAATTAAAATTAAAATCAATGTCAAATAAAATCAATATTAAGTTAAATTCCGCATCAAGTGATTCAAAAGGATTAAAATAAAAAAATAAAACAAAATTAGCGCTGTACAATTCAGAAAAACAAGATCTTTTAATCTACATCATTTAAATATTCAGTTAAACTGTAATATGATTTAATACTAACCTCTAATGAATGTGTCTATTGATTGATATTATTTTTAAACATTGTCTAAAGTGAACATAGACACTAATGAGGAAAATATCAATAATGTTGAAATCGATCCATTACTGCCTTTTTTGGCCATTTATATCAAAATCATTTATTCATAAAATATATGTCGGTTAAAGGTGGAAGACCATTTTGGGGAATCAAATCTCAGTTTATTTAAAGGAAAAAGAATAACTTTTTCCTCAAACATTCTTTCCCAAGCATTCTTCGGTGAAGCCATTTTGTCCTGGGTTATTATTGAGTCGTACATTTGATTTTATATATTTGCAAAAGATATGTTCCATAATAATAGGTGTGTGCCGAGTAAATTATTGCAATATTATGTGCCGGTGACTTTATAGGTATAAAATTAGAATATTAAACAATATAATAGACGTTATTGGAACACGAAGGTGTTTAAAAAAAGATGTCATCTCTGTCTCTGAAGTTCTGAGAATCTGAGATAGATATAATAAATAAATAAATATCCTCAGACACTCACACCTATCAACTAGTCCCATAACAACTAAATGCTGCTTGTGTTACGGATACTAGATGACGGACACATTTATTTTATAAGATACTCGTAAATATATAAAAATATCCTGAATATATATAATTATATATAAACATCCAAGACTGGAGATGTCTGAAAATTCTTCACCCAAACACTTGCCTCCACTGGACCTCTGAAGATAAATAATAAAAAAATATCTTCAGACATTCATACCTATCAACTACTAGCCCATTTTAAGCAACTAATGCTGCTTGTGCTACGGATACTGGATGACTGATAAATATTATATTGGGTCCTTACCTATGAAACTGGTGTTTTTATTCTGTCTTAGCAATTTGTCCATAACTATTAAGTTTCAGAACATTCTTATTAAATAATTGCCTCTTCGAAAATAGACCATATACGAGTATTTGAGCTCGTATTATTTTAAGAAAATTTTTTGTAAGTTTAATTGTGTTAAAATTAGACACAAAGACAATTATTTTTAACTGCCTCCCGAATACATCATTTGATTTGCATTAACATAAAAACGATGAATAATTTTTATCAAGCGTGTTCACAGACATATCTCTGGATTTGTCGTTGTGACGAAAACTGATAAAATGTTAGTATGTAAAATGCAGACATCCCCAAAATCTCCATACAAAACACCAATTTCATAGGTAAGGACCTAATATAATAGATAAATCACACAAATACTGGGATTGTACCTAGAACTTCTTGAGATGGTTACGCCTCGAGACCGGCGTACATTTCACTCTACCACAGAGGTCGTCAATAAAACTTATATCTATACATATAATAAAACTGTAGATGTCGAATGTATGTACATAAAAAAATGGTAAAAACCAAGTCAGAAGGATGTAAAAAGAGGGCAAAAAATATAAAAAATTCTTTTTATTTTTTTATTTTTCGGTCTGTTTGTCGGTTTGTCTGTTTATACGGGCTAATCTCTATTGATTACAATGAAATTTTACCCGGTCAACATCTTAGATACTTTTTATTCCGGAAAATTAAAGGGTTCCTGTGGACTAGTTAAAAAAACATACGAACGACGGACGTTCCGGAAGTTCCGGGCAACAACTAACTAACTAGTACTTTATAAAAAACGTCGAATTAAAAGCGCGTCATGTTGCAGTTGTTTTCCTTTATAACCAAACTATTGGAAAAGTTTTCCAATCAGCATAAGTGTAAATAAAACAAGTTTACGGCAGTTTTATTTATATTTCCTTGCAATATTTTTTTTCTTACACTTACTTTGGTCTTGTCTTTTCTGTACGGTAACCTATCATCTCTAATTCGTTGTCTACAGTTTTATTGAATTACAATAATTAATAATTAATTTTGATGACATTATTAATAATTAATATTTCTTGGAGACTTTTTTATCTTCAGAGCTTCAAGTTTCATTCATTAGTTAATTGCATTTCTTTTCAAAGAAGCTAATGAACAACTTTGCTTTAAGACGAGACATTGAGTATGAACAAAAGAGGTTAGATGCTATAGCTAGATGATTTAAAAATAAAATGAAATGAAAACATTTATTTGGATACAATACCTAAGACTAAGTACATATTTTAACATTACATATTATTAGAGACCCGTGTGGTAGCGGCTCATTAAAAGAATACTATCAACCCGTCTCTTCCCTTGGGTGTCGTAAAAGGCGACTAATGGACTTAGAACTGCACAACCATCCAATGCTTACGGCAACGGGCTCACCACCTGTCACGCTGAGTACGTGCTGTCACTCGTTGATGAAGCGCGGACTATGGCAGTGGACTGCTTCTGCAGTGCTTTTGCCTCGTCTCTGACTAACCCTTAGGGGATAATAGTCGTGACTATATGTATGTATTATTAGAGATGGAAAGTGGAATGATATAGCAGACCTCATCTTTAACATTATTCAAACAAAGATCAAACGTAGACAGCCAATTATAATATGAAACCTCATATTTGTGTCTTGTCAGTATTGTACTTAATAGTTCTAGTATCAGCTCTACGTATGTTTTATAAGTAAATTGTAAGCACAATTTGATAGGCGTTTGTATTAATATGCGAAAGCAAGCTATTTAGAATACGTAGTTCAAAATCGAGCTTTTAGGTTTTATAGAGCAAGCAAAATTTCTGAAAGAGAAAGACTTTTTTTTACATAACACTACACCCATGAAATTGGTGTTTTGTGTGGAGATTTTGGGGAAGTCTGCATTTTCAGATTTCTTCACAACGACAAATCCAGAGATAATGTTTTTTAGCATGTATCATTAGACAAGCTTTAGCAATATGTGTGATACCACTCCTCATAAAACTTTGTATAACACTTTGATTCTCTTTTATGTTAAATTAGATCATAGTGACGCCAAGAGATGGCGCTGCATGTTCTTATATCGCGCTAACGATGTTTCTTGTATGTAAGATATAAGGTTAGGAAGATTGTATGAAATAAGCTATCCAATAAACCTGTTTGTACTGGGTTTTTTTGTTTTTATGGTTCATACCTAAGTACACTCGACGTTGTGGTACCTTGACAACACGGTGGTTGTACATGGTCCTTCGAGCCGGATCAGATAGTACGCTGGTCTGATTTGGAAAGTCGCCATAACAGGGGCGCATTTTTTGAGCGTTTTTCGAGGAACAAGTTCCTCTGGATCAGGAAGCAGGTCGACTCCTGAAGAGGTGGAGCCGCTGCAGCAGGAGGTTAGGGCTTGGTGGTGAATCCGGTCCTGGTCTTCGAGTCGGTACGAGTACCGTCAGGATCCTGAGCCAAGGTGGTGAGAAAGAGACGGCAATATCCCTTTCTACAAGTGAGTGACAAGGATGGCAACAGTGAGTGTTTGAACAATTATTTAAAATTTTTACTTCAATTTTGAACTTTATTGCGTAGCGAAGATTACCTTAGAAGATTTGAAGTGATTTCAGGACTTAGAAAATTTTAAGATTTTATTTTAAGACTTAGAATAATTTTGTGCATATTTACTAGTAATATTAACTTGTAGTTTTATTTTAGGAAAAGTGGTTTAGACGGGGAACCTATGCCCGATTTCAAATAGAATCTGTGTGTTTTAAACACATATAAAAATTTTGTGAATTTTTTCAACTTGTAATTTTTTTTGGAAAAATTACTTGGACAATGAACTATATAGAAATTTAAATTATTTATAGTGTTTTTTTTATTGTTTCAAGTAGTTTTTAAATGAATTAATACTGTATGTATTGGTGTTTTCGTTGTACATTTAAAGGATTTATCTAAAAATAAGCTATTGTTTTTATTGTTAAAAATTACATAACTATTTAAATTCAATATGGATTCAGAAATTAGTTTGCAAATGGATACGCATGAAAAAATTGTTAAGGCCAGGAAAAATTATAAAAAATCGCCGAAAGATCGCATAACGGAAGCTTATTGTCTGACTAGATTAGAAGCGTTGGAGTCTTTATGGTCGGAATTTTCGAATACACATCGAATGATTATTAAGATTTATAGAGACACAGTTAAAAGTAGCGATTATATAAAAAAGGATGTTTACGATTTGACAGAAGAAATTTATATTGAATTTAAAACTGAGCTAAAATCTGTATTAATAAATTTTGATAAAAATAAGGAAACTTGTGCTGGATCTAGTAGGGAGATATCACGGGTTTCAAAACCGCAACAATATAAGTTACCTAAAATAGTTATCCCAACTTTTTCGGGTAAATATACGGAATGGGTAACATTCCGTGATTTATTTGTTTCCTTGATAGATAGTAATGATAGTTTGGATAATGTGCAAAAGATGCATTATCTTAAGAGTTCTTTGGCGGGTGAAGCCGAGCATTTACTTAGACAAATTCCTATATCCGAGGCGAATTACGCTAGATGCTGGAATCAATTGAAAAATAGGTACGATAATAAACGGTTTTTATCTCATTATCATTTAAAAAGATTACTTAGTCAGAAAAATATTACAATAGAATCAAGTTGCTGTTTAAAAGAATTGATTGACACGACTAACGATTGCTTAAATGGGTTAAAGAATTTAGGGATAAGTACTAGTAATTGGGACATTATAATAATTCATATTTTGAGTTTAAAACTTGATGTGGAATCTCGCAAACAGTGGGAATTTAAAATAACAAAAGGTACTGAAGAGCTACCTACATATGAACAGTTTCAGGAATTTTTAACCAATAGGTACAGAGCGCTTGAGTTTTTGGATTCAAAACTGGCTTCCAATAGAAATCAATTTAATAGTAATTTAGGTCATGCTAATAACAATAATATTATGCTTCAATCTCATTATGTAGCTAAATTTCAATGTATATTTTGTTCTGGCGATCATATTTTGAGTATGTGTAAAAAGTTTTCACATGAAACTGTTGATCAACGTCGTAGTTTCGTAAATTCGAATAATTTATGCTATAATTGTATGGGAGCTAACCATGGAGCTAAGACTTGTTTAGTTAAATTACAATGTAAATTATGTCATCGTCGTCATCACACGCTTTTGCACCCAAGCGGGGGGGAAAGGCTCACTAATGTTGTTGAGGATACCAATTCAAATAGAGGTAGGGATAGTTCACCAAATTCATTTGTGCCCAATGATGGGGCAGGTACTGATTCGTCACCTTTTGTTTCGTGCAATTTCTCGACAGGAAATTTAAAACAGGTCTTGCTAGCAACAGCGCTGGTCAATGCCGAGTCGAGTAAAGGCGATAGTCATATTGTGAGAGCCGTATTGGATCAGGGTTCTCAGGGTAATTTTGTAACAGAATCTACTGTCAAACACTTAGGATTAAAGAAAAAATCAATCCAACACAATATTTTGTGTGTTGGTGGAGACAAGGTAGTTACTAATGCGGTGGTGACCCTAAAAATTAAATCGAGAATGTCTAATGAAACATTCCCTATAGATGCGTATGTTTTGAATCAAATCAGCTCTTATCATCCGAGTAGGAGGTTAGAGCCAGGAAATTTGTTAGAATTTGAGGGACTTAAATTGGCAGATCCAAACTACAGTGAACCTAGTAAGATTGATTTATTACTTGGTGCGGATGTCTACGGTCAAGTAATTCAGGAGGGATTAAAAAAGTCATGTAGCAGTTCATTGATCGCTCAATATACATCTCTAGGCTGGGTTCTATCAGGTCGTGTAAATTCAACAGCTGATCAAAATACTAGCACGTTGACATTACAGGGTGAATTACGGGATGGAAATAAAAAAGTAAAAAAGAAAGCAAATAATTATTGTTACAGTATGAACTTATAATGAAATAGTTTGTTTAGGTTAACGTTTTATGAAGAATTTATTTATGTATAAGTGTAAAATATGGTTTAACGATATTAAATGAACTTTTAGGGTTAGGTTATTGTTTATATAGGCGTAACTTAAACTAGAATAAGTATTTACGTTAGATTGTGTTATTTTTGAAATCTTTGTATACAGTCCACTAGTTTTGTTTTGTTAATTTGTTTAAGTTTAAGTATTAATGTTTTTCGCAGTGTTCGCAATGTTAGCTAGTTATTGAATGGAATTTTATATGGTTAAATGTTAACTTTACTGTTGAAGGAGCGCCCAACAATGACCAATTGTTACTTGGGAGGTTGAGAGGTACATGGTGGGTGGCATATAACCCATTTTTCTAAGGACAAAGTACTTCAGTTTGTCCTTGGTGGGCGGTTATGTATAACACTTTGATTCTCTTTTATGTTAAATTAGATCATAGTGACGCCAAGAGATGGCGCTGCATGTTCTTATATCGCGCTAACGATGTTTCTTGTATGTAAGATATAAGGTTAGGAAGATTGTATGAAATAAGCTATCCAATAAACCTGTTTGTACTGGGTTTTTTTGTTTTTATGGTTCATACCTAAGTACACTCGACGTTGTGGTACCTTGACAACACGGTGGTTGTACATGTGGTCCTTCGAGCCGGATATACAACTTATTTATCGTTTTAAGTGAATGCAAATCAAATGATGTATTCGGGAGGCACTTAAAAAGAGTTGTCTTTGTTTCTAATTTAACACAATTAAACTTACAACAAATTATCAAAACAAATCAAAAGAGCTCAAAAATATGGTCTATTTTTAGAGGAGGTAATTATTTTTTAAGAATATTCTGAAACTTAATAGTTACAGACAAATTACTAAGAGAGAGAAAAAAACACACACACACCTATTATATGACAGGCACATTCTTGGCTTCTTACTTGATGGTAAGTGACGATAAGCCCGAAGGTGGAAGCGACCTTCACCTGTTTTCTTCAAAAACTGAGGAACTGGCTATCTTGCCTCTAATTGCCGGAGCACAACAATGCTAACATTGTTATTATGGGGACAGATTTAGGTAAGACTATGTATGTATATAAGTATTTATTTAAATATTTTTATGTATTATATTTAGTATATGTAGTTCATTTAATATTTGCACGTATTCTTGTTGCATTATCGTCGCCTACTTATAACTGCTATTTCTGTCGTTAATGGGTTGACTGAAAGACATTCCTATTAGTGAATAAGTCCTCCCTTGCAAACATTGTTTTTACCATGAAGTTGTAAAATTTTTCAATTGCAATAAAGAGTATATATATGGTAGCTAGCCAGGCGGGCTCAGAAGCCCTATCACCAACTAAACCAAGCAGAATAATCTGCCCCGTGGGGAATCAAACCTCGGACCACCCGGTGACACCACCGGGTGTAGATGGTTGTGATGTGTGTACACATAGTTTGTCACAGTACAACATAGAACTTTTTCGCATTGGACCAATTCAAAACATAACTATGTGTCACAAAAGTCAGTCAGTGGTCAGTACGCCGGTCTCAAGGCGTCGCCATCTCGAGAGGTCCTGGGTTCGATCCCCAGTGGAGGCAAGTGTTTGGGTGATGAATTTTCAGACATTTGTTCTTCAGTCTTGGATGTTTATATATATTAAATATATTTGTCCGTCATCTAGTATCTGTAACACAAGCAGCATTTAGCTGCTTAAAATGGGACTAGTTGATAGGTGTGAATGTCTGAGGATATTTATTTATTTATTATTTATTTTATTATTCATAGTAATTTTATAGTTAATTGATGATTTCAGTATTTTAATAATTACGTTTTTGCCTTTATTCTAATAAAGTGTTAATGTTCTTGTAGGAAACTAGTGGACTGTATTGCTAAAATTAAAATAAACTGATTTTTGCACAAAAATATGTATTCGCCAATAATGAAAAAAGGAGACAACGTCATATCAAAACTTCAATCCAATATTAAAAAGAATATAAAAATATAATAAACCTAAAAAGAGGTTGGATTCGCAACAGTTCTTCTAATATGTATATGTTCCCAATTGTTGTTCGCAGGAGAACCAGTGTATGCGCATAAAAATCCTCGGCGATTGTTACTATTGCGTGTCGGGACTGCCCGTGTCGCGGCCGAACCACGCCTACAACTGCGTCAACATGGGCCTGCAGATGATCGAGGCGATACGGTAACGACAGCAACCCACTTATTAATTTTACGACTAAAGGAACACTATCTGTCTTCAATGTAGCTTCTATTTTATTTAATGATTTTTCTCTCTTTAATCTTTTCTGTTTCCGATTTATCATCATCCCACATCCGGTTCATTTATTGTATGTTTATGTAGTCTATGTAGTTTTTGTATATATGTGTGTATTTACATAATAGTATGTATTATTATTATTATGTATTTTATTTATATTTAGGTATATATTTATTTTGTACACGCGACTTAGGTTTTTTTTGTCAGCATTTCTCCTATAGCAGGTGGGTTGTTAGACATTTCTATTAGAAATAAGCCCTACCTTTTGTACTTTTGTCTTTAAATGTTCTCCTGGTCTGTATTTTGTGTACAATAAATTGTTAAATAAATAAATAAATTTAATGCTAAGTGTCTGGTATTGACTTGTTCTAATGTATTTGTTTAGCTTAGAGTGAGTATTTTGATCTGTAGTCAGGTTGAAATATGAATCAATGGCGAGAACGTGTGGTCTCGTGATATCACAGCTTGTTCAATAGTCGAATTTTCAAATGTAACTAAAGTTAAATAATCATAGACAATTTAACAACAACACGGTGCTGGAATTAGTAAAATGGCGGCTGGCGGCACAGCTGATGTATATTGCTTCGAATTTTCATCGCAAAGATAACATTTGCTGACGTAAAATTTTGGCGTTTCCATTGACGCTATTGACCTAGAATTTAACTATTGAGGTGACTATTACTACGGATTAAAAAACTCATCCTTAGAGGCTAGTTTATTTGTTGGTTATGAGTTTTTTGTGTGTATTAATGTTAAGACTGATTCCACGCGATAGATCTATTGTACTTTTGCTAGCCAATTTTAGGGTAATAGAATAGAATTGAATGCGATTTAATAAAACAAAATTAAACAGTATTTTTTTTAATTTTCATACAATTGAATTCCATTCAAACATAAGATGTATCATATCACCTTAACGTTATTTTTCTACTAGCAACGATTGTACTAGGAACGTAATAAAAATAACTCCGTACCTGGTCTTTATACATATTATTATAGATAC
Source organism: Parapoynx stratiotata (assembly GCA_910589355.1). Taxonomy (NCBI): domain Eukaryota; kingdom Metazoa; phylum Arthropoda; class Insecta; order Lepidoptera; family Crambidae; genus Parapoynx; species Parapoynx stratiotata. The sequence continues at coordinate 1,284,351 of OU342472.1, forward strand.
AAAAAGAGTGGCTTTTTAGAAGATATTTGGTAACTACACAAAATTAAATGCTTGACCTGACTTAACAGTTACGGGAATCAAAATTGAATACCTACTTCGAACAGTAGTTACAGTTTATTAAATGTTATTATTTTTAAAAACTGCCCTTAAAAATTACTTACCTTTTTTCTTTATTTTTATACTATCTTTTGCCCGCGACTTCGTCCGCGTAGAATAGTTACTTTGAGATAGTGTGATGGTATGCAGCCTATAGCCTTCCTTAATAAATAGGCTATTCAACCCTGAAAGTCTTTCAAATTGGAACAGTAGGTAGTCTTAAATGGTTTAGGTACGCCTACTAAATGATTAGATGCAAAGTTCATAGTGGCGTAAATGTGTCCTTAATTTTTCTATGAGGCGTTATTTAAATTTTTTAACATTCACCCGCATGGCATTCGTTCCCATGGGAATAAAAGGTCTACGTCCTTTCTCAGGCTCTACACTATCTGTATACAAATTTCGGTTAAATTGGTTCAGTAGTTTTGACGTGAAAGCGAGACAGACAGATAGACAGAGTTACTTTAAAAGTTAGTTATTTTAAAAAAAAGTGTTATTTTAAAGTGAGTTATTTTTAATATTAGTATAGACTAGTTTTTTACTTCTCTTAAATTGATTTTTTTTTATTTAAAATTTCTCCAAACCCAAAGGCTCGCCCACCATTAATTAAGGACATGAACATATTAAGTGTTTTTGGGTGTTTACACCTCCGCCTACACCTTCGGAGATAAAGGTAAATAATTTGAGTCTATCTAGACGGATATACATACAAACATATAGCCATTTCATATCATCATATAATTACCAATTACAAATTCTGGTAATTCTTCATCAGCCTATATACGTCCCACTGCTGGGACAGGCCTTCCTCATGGAGGAACACATGAGGAGTATGGGCCGTGACCACCACGCTGGCCCAATGCGGGTTGGTGGGAAGAAACGGTCACAAATGCGGCCGGGACCAACAGCTTAACGTGCCTTCCGAAGCACGGAGGAGCTCGAGATCACAGTCTTGGTCACCCATCCACGGCCTGACTATGGCGATGGTAGCTTTGTTTTCGATCGAAGCCAAAGCGCACTGACCACTACGCCACCGAGCTCCTCAGATAAATATATTTCTGGTAATTATAAATAAGTTTTTCTCTGTCACCAGTTTCGTCCGTGAAGCGACCGGCTTCAACGTGGACATGCGCATCGGCATCCACACCGGAAACGTGCTGTGCGGCGTGCTAGGGCTGCGCAAGTGGCAGTTCGATGTCTGGAGCGATGACGTCACGCTCGCCAACCATATGGAGTCTGGAGGGATCGCTGGGTGAGTGTTATTCTACTCCTTCCTAATTTTATTTGGAGTCATTATATGTCTTCCTTTTGTTTGAAAAATAATTGGAGAGCAATGCGAACTTGCCACATGATCCGGCGCGTCTTTCGTGCTCGTATTTCGGCAACAATAACAGAGAGGCTATTTTGGCCATGGAGCTTTGGGTTAGTGGATATTGTTGAATTAGGCTCTAGTCTAGGTAGAGATGTGTAGGAGCAGACCTGTGTCTGCGCTTTCACCAAAAAAAGTTCCCTTTTGTCGTATGCCCCCCATTTAATAACGGTCCCCTAAGTATTTCGGTCAGCATTGTAATTCTCGGGGTCGACATTGCGAGCGACGTTCAATGTCGCGGTCAGTTAGAGAGTAAAGCTAAGTTGGCATCTATGAAGCTTCGTGTGCTCCGTAGATCGATCGAATATTTCACGCCGGCCTACCGCCTTCAGCTTTATAAGGAACAAGTTCGGCCTCACATGGAATATTGCTCTGATCTATGGGTGGAAGCACCGCAATAGCAACTTCTTCCTCTCGATCGCATACAACGTCGAACGGCTCGAACTATTAACGACCCAAGCGTTTCTGGTCTTCTCGACATCTTGGCTCAGCGAAGAGATGTAGCATCGCTCTGCATATTCTACCGCTACTATTACTTGGAGTGTTCAGAGGAATTGTTCGGACTCATACCAGCCGCTGCATTCCGTTGCCGAATCTCGCAATGTCAAATTTACCCCCATAGCCTGGATTGTTGGATTTGCACTACGCTGCGTTTCTCGCGTCATTTTATACCGCGCACGTCTAAATTGGAATCAATTATCGCTAGCAGTATTTACGGATCGATACGACCTTCAGTCGTTCAAGAAAAGAGCGTACCTATTCCTAAAAGGTCGGCAACACATCTGCAACTCTTCAGTTGCGGCAGATGTCTATGGGCGACGGTGATACCTTTCCATCAGATCTGCCCGTTTGCCTCTTATCATATATCATAATAAATCATAAAAAAACTTCTTCTTCTAAAATCGTATTCGTTTCTATACAATATTTACATAGTGTTCCATTTACTTTAGGATTTGTAGGAATCAACATTATAACGATTTGAACTTCAGATCCCAAATCTGTGCTATTGATATCTCATTTTAAGTTAGTAGTATCTTTTTATAACTGTACAAAGTCAGCTTTGGTTATTGAGGTAAAATTTGCTTTCAACATTCAACATGATCGTATCACAAGGAATCTGAATGCCTGCCTCGAAGTTATTCCGATACATAAAATCCGTAAAATGTTGATTCCACGTATATTGAATCGGCTTGGGATTTGATCAGTGAGTTGGCGAGACTGTATGCATGATTGCTTTCTATAAATGCGAGGGTAGGAATTCCACTTTTTTTAATTACTCGAAGTTAGCAGTTAGTGATGTGGATTTAATTGGCCTTGTGGATATTTTTTTTTATAATGAAGGTATTAGCTTCTTACCCATGAAATTGGTGTTTTGTATGGAGATTTTACGGAAGGTTGCATTTCCCATACTAACATTTTTTCAGTTTTCTTCACAACGACAAATCCAGAGTTAATAATATTTGGTATGTTTCATTAGGCAAGCTTTAGCAATATGTGTGATATCACGCTTCATAAAAATTATACACCGTTTTAATGTTAATCAAATGGTCACTTATCGAAGGCCTGATCATGGCGAACGTAGCTTTGTTTTCGACATCGAAAGCGTACTAACCACTACGCCACCGAGCTCCTTAATACCCGTTGGATTATCCGAAATTATTATTTCTATCGTTTCTTCTATCTTTTTTAAATTCTAATTATGAACCTAAGATATGGATGTTATACATCAATACTTTATGTCGTTGTTTTCCCAAGGAAAGAAGAAATCCAGTTATATCACACGAATCCCTAATTAGTTTTTATTTTATCCATCTTACAGACGAGTTCACATCACGAAGGCAACCCTGCTTCAGCTCGGTGGAAGGTTTGAGGTGGAGCCGGGAGACGGCGCGTCCAGAGAAGGATACCTGGCTGATCACAAAGTGGACACATACTTGATTGTTCCACCAAAGGTAGGTAGCATTAATACAGTTTCCTTCATAAAAAAGCTCAGCAGCTGTTCAGTATTTACCAGTTGACTGCCTTATCTGAAGGGCTAGAGCAATAGAAAATAGCTCCAAGTCATATCGTGCTTCTTGGCCTTATTTTCCTTCAAAAGACGCATAATGTAATGGACATTATGCGTCTTTTGAAGGAAAAAAAGAAAGAATGCATTTATTGGCCAACAGATAAATACAAATACAAATTATAAAAAAAATGTTTAAGGAAGAATTCCAAACTGGGGGAATATGTATCCCAATAGGGAATTCCATGTCAAAATGACAACAATTGTCTGAAATCTTTTTCATGGCGACAATAAACTCATTGTAAATCAACTTCTATAATATCTAACACAGATTAATGTTAGATTTTTTGTGACAAAATTTTTATTGGGAGGTGCAAGCCAGGCAAACAAATTTCAAATCTGATTCCACAAAAGGAATTCATAATGACTTAGCAATTCTGCGTTTCAAAATATTTTGAAACCGAAAACTGACAAAATCACTTAGTGGAATGAGTTTCCTAAAGCTTTTGACCACTTTCGTTCATTAATGCTAAGGCTTTTCATGCCTTCCGCAAGATTTTATCTTGATGCAATTAGAATTGCTCTTTGAGGATTTTCCTTTGAGCTTCTCACATAATTTATGCGACTTACCAATCATTCTGCTGCAAAGCAATCTACCTAACGACTAAATGATAATAGAACTTCTGAAAAATACAAAAAGTTATTTAAATTTTCGAAGACTTTCCAAGATAATGGACATTGAAAGGGAAAGTATCTCATTTCTCTTAATGACTGAGGAAGACACAGGCAGTTAGAAAACCTGACCCGATTTTAAATTACTTGAGAATCGAGCAAAATTTTCCCCAAAATAAGATGTGCAATTGAAAAACAACGTAACTCTTAATCACATCATGCAATCCCAATACGTATGCAATGTTTTCTGCGAATAATGTTTCGCAGTAGCATTCAGGGGCACTCAAGTTTACAAAAATTTGATCATTCATCCAATCTCCACCCATATAATTTTAAATATCAAAATCATCCAAATTGCTTCGCCACTAATTCACTTTTTATTACTTTTATTAGTATAACAAAAAGCGTATAGATATGGTAATTCTCGAAGGCGATGAAATTATTCTACTTTAGACTCTATCTTATGGCTTCAAACTTTATAATGTTGTTTCTTTTTGCAATTATTTTCTCTTCCCAAACTATTAATCTTACAAATAAATGTAAAAATGAAAATTATATTAAGTATATAGTCTAAAAAAAATGTCAGATAAACAAAATATCGCTTCCAAATATTACTGGACCCAATCATGCTATGGCATTTCGACTATATTGCCTATTTCGAATGTATCGAATATGCAAATTGATTCCTGTCACTCGATTCAATGCCTATCGAATAGGTTGATCAAGTGGAAGGTTTTTTAGAAACAAGATGTTTTATGTATTAGATCAATCGTTTTTATTATACCGTTTTTAATAAAAGTTTATTTAGGAATTAAAGTTGAATTAACATTTACAACATTGGCAGAAAAATTAAAGTCATCGAAGTATTTTTAAAGGCAATCTCAATTTTTTTATTTTATTTCATATTTTTGCTCGATTTTGATCAGTGCTTGAGGTGCACTCCACACGCTAATACAAAGTTTCTTCAATTCACTTCAGTTCATTATATATTATCAAAAAGAATGTGTTTAATTGTGATCAGTAAATTTTGATTTATTTCAGTGCAAGGTAACATTTTTAAAAATCTAAACTTCTTTAGTCGCGCTAAGTAGCTAAATTTCTTTGAGAAACGTGATAAATGCCTCTAGTGGAAAGAGGCTGAAATATAAATTGAATTTCATAACGCAACTAAAGATATGAAGTTTTGTTATAATGATAACTTACATGATATAGAACACTAGCTTTTGCCCGCGACTTCATCCGCGTAGGATAGTTACTTTGAGACAGTGTGATGGTATAGCCTTTTTCTATAAATTGGATACTCAACACTTGAAGATTTTTTCAAATTGGAACAGTAGCCTCAATTGATGGAATTGAAAATTTACTCCTACTCTATTATTAGAAGCAAAGTTCATAGTGGCGTAAAATTGTCCTTCATTTTTCGGGTAGGCGTTATTTTTTTTTTAACATTCACTCGCATGACACCCGTCCCATGGGAATATCGGGATTAAAGGTAGCCTATGTCCTTTCTCAGGCTCTAGTCTATCTGCGTGCCAAATTTTGGTTAAATTGGTTCAGTAGTTTTGACGTTTACCTTTGCATTTATAAATTATGTATGGATAGATTAACTATTTTACTGTTATAAAATAGTTTGTATTAATATTATTTGTTTGCAAATTCAAAACAACCCGTTTAAACGCTCGTCGGGCATCCACGACACTTAAAACAAAGTTATATCGCTGAATGCGAATAATTATGGACGTCTCGGGCGTTAATTATTCTGCGGAAATTGCGGCACCTTTAGAGTCTGATTCGTTTTGTAGGCTAAGTACAATGTAACGATTCATTTGATTGTTAGGGGTTTGTTTATGTTTTACACAATAATAGGTTATTATGATAAAGATAGGTATTTAATAACATCTTTTCAATTTCAGAATTGATGAATTTTTATATTTTTCACAAAATGAACAAAAAAGAACGATCTTGCAATATACAGATTAAATCTAACTGTATCTACAATTTCACGAACAAGATTGAATAGTTCAAAAGATAACTCACCTAGAATTTATGGTTGAAGGACCCTCAAAATATAAGCACGTTTTGCGTAGAACTGAGCCCATATTCATACAAGCTAGGTCAGGAGTCAAACACCGATAAAACAGGAGAACTTTTGCCGTTATCCCAAATGTAATCAGGCAGGCTGATCCCTTGATTAAATTACTGACGGCAGCTGTTCGATGGAGCTGCCTTGAACTGATAACTCAGTATTATTGGCAGAGCAAAGGTCCGTTGATTTAATAATAGGCCTTACGCTACGGTTGTCTAAAGCTTTGTACTATTGTGGTTTACTTAGGGAGGTTTATTTTGAAGGAAATGATTTTTATTCAAGTTCTTATTTGACTCTTTTAAAACTTTGAAATAATGAAATGTAAAATTACAGACAACATTCAAGCTATGGAATCGACTGTCACCAGAAGTATTTTCACACTAATACTCGTACGACCTTCAAACATTTAAAAATAGAATCTAAACAAATGTCGGCATAGTTTACATTAAGTAACCTATAAGTTCTAATACAAATACAATATCATAAATATTTGATTGTAAATCACGTCTGTCTCCACATCAGCGAATAACCGCTCAACCAATGTCAACTCATCATAATAACAGTGCGATCACATTATATAAGCGGACGCGGAACTGTGAGCGGTCATGGAAAAAAATATTACTAACATTCTAATTCATTACAATGTAAAATTATGTATATTATTATTCTTATAGTTCGTCCTCAGCCTATATACGTCCCACTGTTGGGCATAGGCCTTCTTCATGAAAAAAACATATGAGCACTATGGGCCGTAACGCAACAACGCTGGTCCAATGCGGGTTTGTGGGTAGAAAGAGTTACAATAGCAACCGAGCCAACTTATTTAGGAGGATTTAGATCACAAAGTTTTGATCACCCATCCCAGGACTGACTATGGCGAAAGTAGCTTTCTTTTTGGTATCTAAAGCCAAAGCGTACGCACCACTGCGCCACCGAGCTGTTCTTCTTCTTATAATTCTTATAATTATACAGTTTATTTTATTCGAATTTCGATGAAGTGATTTTGCAATTACATACATCTTACATCATAAATTGAAAGCTAAACTTCAGAAGACCTGAGAAGTTGAATAAAAAGGTTTTGACAATTCTATAGTTGCCATCACTGTTGAAATGCCGATATCTTTTATCTATTGAATCCACTTATTGTGTTGAAAATATGTTTGTGTCAGGATACTATGATATTCTCTTGATGATGTAATAAGCAATTCGCCGCCGCTTTCTCACATTGTACTAGACTTATTGAAAGGGAAAATTGCTTTTCGTTGCTGCGATAAGTATGTTCATAAGCATTACCATATACAGTCGAGTACAAAAACATGTATACACATTTTAGAGGTGACAATCTTTATTTCCCTCTAATAAAAGTCATTTACTGCGGTTTCTGGCGAGTTTACTCCAAAAAGTCGTTAACTTAGTGGTTACATATTTTTGGTGTCGACTATACAAGAAGATATTATCGAGCAAGCTGTAATTATTATAAATAAAGCCTCCAGTCCACGATTTTTTGTTTAATTTACATACAGAAATACATCCAATACTTAAAATGCAGAATAGACCTCGCCATACAATTAACTTCCACTGCGAAATTCGCGCCCGAAAAAATCTTTATTAGCGATCGTAACAGAGCACGATTTTAAAATAAAAGGCTTCGTTTATTGTTTTTTTTATTTTGTCACTTTTGTAGTGTTCTAGTTGCGTCTTTAATACTCTTTATTGCACACAGAAAAAAAACAATACATTAAGAAACAATAGTTGGCAAAGGCGAACTCATCCCCTAGAGAGATATCTTCCAGTCAACCCAACAACCAGTCCAAGAGTAGGTGTTAGTGGGATTACACTAGAAGTGCACAAACACACAGATCTTTTGACAAAATACAATTAAAGTTAAACTAACATAAAACTTGACTTGACTTTGTCCCACTTGACGTTGTTAATAAGGCAAAGTATAAAAGAGATAGAAATAGTTTAAAGAGTCAAATTTCGACTCTAAAACTAAGCGGTAAATCTAGGCCTTATGCAGTATTTATCAAGAAACTAAGTGACCTTTGAAACTAATTTTGTAATATCTATTAGGTCCTGACCTATGAAATTGGTGTTTTGTATGGAGATTTTGGGGAATTCTGAATTTTCCATACTTAATTTTTTTCAGTTTCCTTCACAACGACAAATCCAAAGATAATAATATTTGGCATCTATCATAAGACAAGCTTTAGTAATATGTGTAAAATCACACTTCATCAATATTATTTATCGTTTTTAAGTGAATGCAAATAAAATTTTAACACAATTAAACATACAACAAATTATCAAAACAAATCAAAAGAGCTCAAAAATATAGTCTATTTTTAGACGAGGTAATTATTTTTTAGGAATACTCTGAATCCTAATAGTTACAGACAAAATACTAAGAGAGAAATAAAACACCAATTTCATAGGTAAGAACCCAATATATTCAAATCGAGTTTCTTATCCACATGAATTGAGGTAACGATAAAAAAATAGGTAAACGGAATTATAACAAATCATATTACATTGAGCTTGGGATCTCTTTAAAATAAGGGATTGCTGAAATTCTTGCGAACCTTCAATTAAATTTATATTGGGTATACCTATGTATACCTATGAAATTGGTGTTTTTATTCTGTCGTAGCAATTTGTCCGTAACTATTAAGTTTCAGAACATTCTTATAAAATTATTGCCTCTTCTAAAAATAGACCATATATTCGCGCTCGTATTATTTAATTTGATAATTTTATTGTAAGTTTAATTGTGTTAAAATTAGACACAAAGACAATTATATTTAACTGCCTCCCGAATACATCATTTGATTTGCATTAACATAAAAACGATGAATAATTTTTATCAAGCGTGTTCACACACATATTGCTAAAGCTTGTCTAATGATACATGCCAAATATATATATCTCTGGATTTGTCGTTGTGAAGAAAACTGATAAAATGTTAGTATTTAAAATGCAGACATCCCCAAAATCTCCATACAAAACACCAATTTCATAGGTAAGGACCTAATATTTGATGGTTGCACTAACGGGACTACATGATGTAGTATATAGACAACGCAACGCGAAAGTTTAAAATCTTATAATTTATATTTCATTCTGACGTTGGATGAGAACAATAATATGAACAATTATTATAAGATATCTTCTATAGATAACGATTCAAAATCGAAAATTAGATCTGATCATTTATTTATACTGCTCACCTTAGAGCCAATGTTGTTTTTACTCCTATGTGATTTTAGGAGAAAAGGGATTGTTCCTACTACGAGGAAAATATAGGGGAAAACATTACCTATTTATATAATTATGTCAATGATTATGTTTCATTACATGTGTGATGATTTGAACAAACAGACCGCATTATTAAATTGAATTTTAATGAATTAAATTCTGTTCAATTGAGCGAAAACAATATGGGCTGGAACCTAAAAAAAGGTTTTGGTTTATTTAAACGGTTAGCAAAATATTCAAATTTTGGTCAGCAAAGGAATACAATTGATCAGCTTAAATTTGTAATTGGTCAGCAACTTATGGGCAGAAAATATTTCTAATTTGTCAGCTAAATAACTAATTGGGCAGCAACTTATGGGCAGCAGATATTTCTAATTTGTCAGCAAAATAACTTATTAGGCAGCCACTGATATATTTTCTCAGCTGCCACATTGTTTAATTTCTGTTTTGATGACACAAATATTGTTTTTAGGGGTCCTAAAAAATAACCTTTAATTAATATCTATCAGAACACATTTCCTTGGAATTGATCCTTGATCTTTTATTGATGCTTTTCCTAGATTTCACACATTTTCAGTTACTTATATAGTGCTGCTCAAATAATTTTATTGCTGACAAAATATTTGTTTGCTGCCCAAATAATTTTTCGGTTGACCTTTTCGCTGCTGACCAAATAATTAAATGACTGCCCAATTCATTACTTTCCATATAGAATTATTCCTTCCTGTTGTCTAAATAATTTCAATTTGCGTATATTTTCATTAAATAATAATAATAATATTAATTTATTTCAAGTAACAGAGACTCATAATGGTTAGTAAAAATGGATTTTAAGAGCTATGTTAGTAGGTACAAAATTCACAATAAATTAATTGAATAATTTATGCCACATATATTAATTAAAGTAGGTACTTAAAACCGGTGGCGTAGTGGTTAGTACGCTTTGGCTTTCGATATCGAAAACCAAAGCTGACTTAACCATAGTCAGGCCTTGGATGGTTAACCAAAACTTTGTGATCTCCAACTCCTCCATGCTTCGAAAGGCTCGTTAAGCCGTTGGTCCGGTCGCTATTGCAACCCTTTATCCACTAACCTGTATTGGGCCAACGTGGTGGTATTTTGGCACACACCCCTCATGTGTTTGTTTATGATCAAGGCATGTGCCCAGCAGTGGAACGTATATAGGCTGAGGACGCAACACCAGAATAATACTAGAAGAAAGAAAAGAAAGAAAGAAAAACATTTATTGACCACAGGCACAAGCAAGACGCAAATTACACAAACAATCACATATAAGGTCAACTAGGACCCGACCTCAGCCCGACTAAGACTACATAGCATGTTGTAGGACTCAGAAAACAACTTACCTTTTCGTTTCAGAGACCTGGTGCCTCTGAGAATGGTCGTCTGTCAGTATGCACGGTCGACCGTAAAGGCAGCATCGTCTCTTCGGTATACCAGGACGTCTCGCCGACAAGAGCAAAGAACAGCATCAGCCCGGCTCCGTCACAACACAGCTTCGTCGATGAAGGCACTAAAGTCTTAAGGACGGAGTCTATGAGAACACCTGGACCAACTGGTAAGAAGTTATAATACAGTTTGACTGTTTTTTGACAGTTTGACTTTTTATGTTTGTTGCAAAAGAAAGGTCATATAGTTTCATCACCTTCATCAACCTTTTCCCGCCTACTGCTAGACTATCCTAATGCAAGCCACCGCTCTCTATCCTAAGCAACTAAACTGTTAAACTATAAACTACTTTAACATTTTAATAGAACACCATTAATATTTTTGTGGGTGGTTAACAACTCTGCCTACCCCTTCGGGGAGATTATGTGTTATATGGTGAATATTATTGCGCATACCAAAATGTGCAACATTTCGCTTATTAATGTTTGTTTCATAGATAAATTGATATAAAATGATAACAATAGGACTGAGTCTTTAAGACCTTGATAATATGAAATGCTAACAAAACATAGTGTTTTTATTATTAATCGAATGAAACAATCCTTCATTCATCTGGTTGAACCTCCAATTAAAAGCCAAAAACCAAAAAAGTGTTATGCTTCGGCCAAACCTGCGCGTCAGTAACGCGGGACGCATTCTTTATCTATAGACGCGTCGTCCCGTTTTGTGGTCGAGTAGGTGTGCAAAACGCCATAGATAAAGTATGAGCAGCGTCCTCCATTCCGTCCAGCAAACCTTTACAACTTATCTTATTTATCTTATTTTCAATGTTCTTTTCTTTTCAGTTACAGATCTTACAAGACGAGCTTCAGTGAAAGTCGACGGGCTCAAATCAGTAGCTTTTGAAGGAGGCAACGCAGCCACAAGCCCTGGCGATGGAATTGGCAACGGAACTGCGATCAGTGTCAAACCTAAAAGTCGTAGTGGATCTATCATCGGAGCTATCAGTCCGATTATGGGAACAGGTAAGATGATTCATGGCCAATGATGGTCTAGAAAATCTAAGTTTTTAAATAGGCTAGTTGACCCTTTTTTTTATTGGGCCCCGAGCGATAAACTTAAAAAATACATATATATAATTTTTACACAGTGAATTTAAAATTTTAAACCATGTTTTTTTTTGCTTGACAGGCTAAAACGCTGTCAGCCATAATGGTCTATGAATTATCTGTGCCGTAAGGTCACGATTTTGGAAAACTATCAAAACGCATGCGTGACACAAGCCGACAGACATGCTAGATTTTGCGACTAGCGGTGACAGATTTGCGACCTTGTGTAGTAATTGTTTACATGACGCATCACGTCACCAATTTCACGAACATGGCGGATAGAGTTTTTGGCAGATGAAAAAAAAGTACAAATAAAAACATATTTAAATTGAATTTCTACAGCAATCCCTTATTTATATTTTTTGAACTTGGTATATTTCGGACCCTTGTACTAAATACTATTTGAATTAAATATTATTTTCATAGCTTTTGATATGAGTCAACTAGCCTATTGAAGTTACCTACTTCATAAGTGAATTGTATGTATATGTTGCAACCAAGGTTGCAACCGGCTTAGTTTGACAATTGGCGCGAGATTTTCTGCATCGCAAAAGATTTAAACGGGACATAATTTAAGCCTATTTGCAGTAAATATTAAATCTAGATTAAAAAGAAATTTTCACCAAAATCTACATTTTTACTATGGCTAATCCTAGAATTTACTTTTTGATTCAAAAAATTTTGCTGCAAGTGGGTCTTATCGTTTGATTAAACAAAATTATATCTTTGGCGCTTAAGATAACACATTTTGCATATTACCCAAGGCAATCTTTAAAACAAACCTGATTTTCGGATGATTAAATCTCTGAAGCTATTAATTTTAATTGTTCCACGTTATTTTTCCCAGATGATCGTTCAGAGGATTCACTTCCTCCATCGTCTACTCCTTCTGATTCACTACAACCATTTCCGTTATTCTTTAGGATGCTAAGTACAATATCAGTGGAATCTTTAAGTTAGTCAAACTTGATTCTTACTTTTATTTTTGTAATTAATTTAAACTCATTATCTGTCAAAATTAACACTCGTTCATTATTTTATGTTACTAATAATTCTATACGAAAACAAGACAATTATGGAATGATCATTATTATGTCCTGTTTCTACTTTGATTCATATAAAATCATTGATGTAATATGTATACCTAGTTATAGTAAAATTAAATGTAGTAAATAAACAGACTCATAAAAATTTTGCAGTTATACATTCAAGGCATGTTATTATAGTATTGGATAATGAGTACATTGGAAACATAAATAATAATTTCATTCACAATTACCACAAAAAATACCCCGATTGTGATAGAGCTAGAGTTTTAAGACAAAACAATTATTGAAATGATTGGAGCTGTTACTTCAGTGGGTAAACTGATTTCTGTAATATTTATGTCGTTACAGCAACTCCCGGAGTGCCAAGCAGGTCTCGTCCTTCGAGTAAGATGACCAAATACGTTGAGTGCTGGGGAGCAGACAAACCGTTTGCTAACATCACTGATTCTACCCTTGCAAAGAATATTGGTATATCTGTAAGTTTTACCCAATCATCTTCTTCTTCTTGCCCTTTTCCCACTCTAGGAATGATGAAACTCAAATGAAATGAAATCATTTATTACATGAAATACTTTTGCACGTCAATATTTTTTTTTCCTACTAGCGAATTGGGTGGGGTCGGCACAACATGTCTTCTTCTTACATTCTCCTCTGTCACTCGTCAGCTCAGCAACCACTTCTTTTATTCATTCTTCACGTATTCAATCCATCGCTTCTTTGGTCTTCCTCTCATTCTAGATCCGTCCACATCCATGCTCAGCATCCTTCTTGTAATGTCAAATCAAAATCAAATCAAAAATATCTTTCTTTTATAGGCTTGATATACAAACACTTAAAAACGTCAATTTATGAATAAGCGAATCTACCACTCGCTCGGATGTGACATTCATCCCTCCTCATCACATGTCCATACCACGCTAACCTATTGCTCCTAATCTTTTCTGTCAATGGCGCTACTTTCAAACTTCCTCTAATATACTTATTCCTGATCTTGTCCAATCTTGTGACTCCACACATCCATCGCAACATTCGCATCACTACTGAGTGCAGTTTTCTTTCGTTCATCGCTTTCGTTGCCCAAAATTCAGATCCATACATTACGTCTGGTCTAACGACGGATTTTTTACCTCTTTTTTTACCCAATAAAAAGTTTAATTAATGTTATTTGTTTTTCATCAACAGTAATTGAATTTTCATTTAATTACAGAGCTTAGCAATGATAGAGCAGAATTTACTACCTCAAAGAACAACATGTTGTGATTGTAGGTAAGCACGTGTCTGTATCTTATTTAGCTTATTATTATACATATAACTTTTGCTACACATTTATGATTGTTATATTACTTTACCTGTATCATGTTTTCATCTCCATCCAATAACAGATCTAATTAAAGTCAGTAATTACAAAATACTGACTTTAATTACAAATTAAAGTCAGTAATTACATAACGTATCAAATCAACTAATAACTGTAACAATTTCCTTTCGTATTCAAGGATTTTTATTTTTAAAAGCGTTAAAATAATATGTCATCTGTTTTGAGTTTTGATTCATGTAAAAATAATTTTTGGGCTTTAGATATTTTGGTTGCGTATTAATTACTCCTAATCTCTTTAATGTGCTTAAAGAGTTGTTATTATTCAAAATTATTATGTTTGGTAAATTTCAATCATTTCGTTATAGCACCAATGCCGAGGGTATGAACCGGCTGACGCTGTGGTTCCGCAGCGAGTCGCAGGAAGTGCAGTACCGCGCGCAGGCAGACGCGCAGTTCAAGTACAACGTGGCCTGCGCAACCGCCCTCTTTCTACTGCTGGCCTTTATACAACTGCTGACGGTTCCCAAGTGAGTGGGTTTCATCAATTCCTTTCTCTTCTTTATCGATTATCTGAGGTATATAAAAAGTTTAGGTAGAGTTTCAACTTTTTCTTTTTTTTTAATAATTGCTTAACAATTTCATACCCTATTAGATAGTGTTGGAACAATGTACAACTTTGAATTATTTTAGATATATTTTTGATCACTTTTAGTGCTAATAATCACAGTAAAGTCGAAAGCCTGTTGAATAATTTATTGGACGAGCAAGAATTTTTATGACCTTAGAATTGGTTAATATTTTGTATTCATAAACCATTATGTAGTTACCATGTTATGAAGAGAGCGGTTGAAAAGTCGAACTTTATTTAAACATGCAATACTTTTGAAGAAATAGTTCAGCTACCTACTTGGCAAATTTTGTTATTGCAACATCAAAAGCTGTAGGCAGCGCTGATATTCTGTGGAGCTCTTGAGCCCTCAACCTTCAATCAATTGGTATTCAGGAGTATAGTGATCTACGCGTCGTTCGGCCCCACGTTGATCACGCTGCTGGTGTTCGTGTACCTGTCGTGGTGCGACGGCCAGGTGCTCCGGCGCGGGATGCACCAGCTGTCCGACATGCCGCCGCTTACTGATGACTTATATGCGGATAATTGTACCAAGCCTGGGCAGGTAGCTCATTTTATTGGAATATTAGGTCCTTACCTATGAAATTGGTGTTTTGTATAGAGATTTTGGGGATGTCTGCATTTTACATACTAACATTTTATCAGTTTTCTTCACAACGACAAATCCAGAGATAATAATATTTGGCATGTATCATTAGACAAGCTTTAGCAATATGTGTGTGAACACGCTTGATAAAAATTATTCATCGTTTTTATGTTAATGCAAATCAAATGATGTATCGGGAGGTAGTTAAAAATAATTGTTTTGTGTCTAATTTTAACACAATTAAACTTACAAAAAATTATCAAATTAAATAATACAAGCTCAAATATATGGTCTATTTTTAGAAGAGGCAATAATTTTATAAGAATGTTCTGAAACTTAATAGTTACGGAAAAATTGCTAAGACAGAATAAAATCACCAATTTCATAGGTAAAGACCCAATATTATACTAGCTGATTCTGAACATCATTGTTTTTGGGAAAAGCCGAATTTAATACGACTTCCGTTTAAATTCTTACGTATCACTCAATATTAACACACTTTCCTAGCAATGTCTTCGTTTACAGTTACACAGTCAATCAATCCTTATTCTGGCATATTCTGAACACTATTTATTAATGATTTTTGTGACAAAGATACAGCAATTTTATTACATCTAAAGATAATAAATTACAATTTCATGAATCAAGTAAAATGCTCACTAAACTCTTTTGATTTTTCAGGTGGTTTCCAAGAATCGTTTTATCAGATTGGCAATATTTCTGGTGTCTGTGTTTCTAATAGGAGCATGTGCTATCATAAACTTGGTAAGTTTTTCACTAGCTTAGCCTTAAGTTTATATTTTTAATTAATATGCTGACCATCTGCTGAAGAATAATAAATTGAAAACTTTGAAAATAAAAAAAGGTTTCCATTCTATACTGACTGGTTCAGGATTCGAATTTAAAACTCGACCACAACTATTTTTACAGTATTCAAAGAATTAAATATTTTTCTTGAAATAAATATTGGGTCCTTACCTATGAAATTGGCGTTTTTTTTCTCTCTTAGTATTTTTTCTGTAACTATTAAGATTCAGAGTATTCCTAAAAAATAATTACCTCGTCTAAAAATAAACTATATTTTGGAGCTCTTTTGATTTGTTTTGATAATTTGTTGTAAGTTTAATTGTGTTAAAATTGGACACGGAGACAACTCTTTTAAGTGCCTCCCGAATACATCCTTTTTTTTTTGCATTCACTTAAAAACGATAAATAATTTTTATGAAGTGTGATATTACACATATTACTAAAGCTTGTCTAATGATACATGCCAAATATTATTATCTTTGGATTTGTCGTTGTGAAGAAAACTGAAAAAAATTTTGTATGGAAAATGCATAATTCCCCAAAATCTCTATACAAAACACCAGTTTCATTGGTAAGGACCTTATATTTTTCTTGAAATAAATAATACGAGTTGTGTATTTAGTTTCAGCCAGTAATAATCGAGGAAGTGTCGGTAGAAACGAATGTCACAAATAATTGGAATCACACCGAATCAGGAAATGGGTTGTCTACGGTGTTCTACTCTGATAATACGGGATCGGTGAGTATTGTCAGTATATTTGATGGTATGATAAGAATAGATGGATGATATTGCAGTTCACATTTCCCACATTACATTGTCATGGGTCTTGCACTGCTTTTAACAAACTCAATTAATTTGCCACAATCTTAAACTTCTTGCGCGTCTAATCTTTTTAATAGATTTAGTAGCGAGATGCCTACTATCGCCCTTAGTCGATTTTTTTACGCTCTAATACAATTTGTAGCATAACACCTAGTTTAAAAAAAATCAAACATGTTTTCGCACTATGCCCACTTTTCTATGCTTTAGAGAGTTCTATCGCAGTTTGCCATTTTTCAAAAAAAAAAATCGTTTCAGGGGTATCATGATGCGTTTATTGGTACAGTGTTGTAAAAAAGTCCCTGGAGCTATATTCACTACAACCGGGTTAACATGTAACATTATGATCATACAGGTATTTACAAGAAGAAAGTATACCTAACTCCTTTGTAAATGCAAGTAGGTTTATCATGTAAAAAAATAAAACAAAATAAATTAATAACGTCAATGCGTCTGATGACCTCTGTCATTTTGTTTCTTCTATTGGTTTTATTGAATAGTTTGAATTACTTTCCGAATAAAATGAATATTAATTATATTAACAATATGTCTAACAGTGACGTTGATCAACGAATTGAAATCGGGGTTTGCTTGATTAGGCTAAGCAAAGTTCGGTTTTATTAATAAATAAAAAATAAAACAAAAAAAGTAAATAATATTAAGTACAACTATTGGCGGTGTTTATAATTTAAGAATATTTTTGTATTCATCTGTAAGAAGCGTACGTCGTCGTTGCCTACATTCCCTAAAATGGTTGAGCGAAGCGATGGCTAATTCATGCGTTATGCCTGTGAACAGGTGCCACTGTCGGTCAATTCATGCTTTCCTAACTTGTTTGATATAAATGGTTTGAACATTTATAAATTAACTTTTCCTCCCACTATCTCGGAAAGAGCATTTTTGCACTCGAGTGCAAAGATTTTTCACCAGTGCTCTTTTAATTGTCTCGCTGACGCTCAGGATTCTAATTTCTTAGTTTAGCTTACGGCATGTATCGAATCCTTCCCTTGCTCGGTCATCAAAATTGAGCACGCGGTTAAAAAACACTATTGCATTCTTGTATTATATAACAAATAACTATTTAATTTTAATTTGACTGGTGAATTGCAATTATGAAATTTCTAGATCTTAGGGCAAAGTTAATGTAAAGGGAGGACGAAATCTTGCTTAGTATCTTGTCTATTTTTCTCAGAACAAGACATTCTGGTAGTTTGCAAATTCTGCGAATTGATGGCGTAGTATATTCTTGACTTTTTTAAATGTATAGAGATACCTATACTTACGTAAATAAAATTATTCTACTATGACTTTTAAGTAATGTTAATGTTTGGTGCTGTGCAGACTGGTTTATGTATGTTAATTTATGTTTATTTTTAAGTAACTAAATGTTTAATTTAATATAATTTTCAACAAAAAACCGATATAACTTATTTAGACTTAATTTGTGTTTGATTGTACATTTTGTAGGCAACACAAGTAACGAAAATATTAGTTATGAGACCATATTGTCTATTTATAATAATTTTTGTCTATACGCGATTTTCGGTACTTTGCGATCTGATGTACGCAAATTTTAAATTATTGGCATTATGCTCCATTTTACACGTAAAAATTATAAAGTCTATTGAGGGCGATAGTAGGCATCTAACTACTGAATCCAATTGGTTCAAAGGAACTGGTAGTAAAGAAACAACTTGACAGATCAACATTTTTTTATTTAAAAATGTCAAACGGGCAGACGGCTCACCCGATGGTAAGTGATCACCGCCACTCATAGACATCTACAACACCGGAACAGATGCAAATGCGTTGGTAAGCCTTAAAGAGGGAATACGCTCTTTTTTAGATTTTGTTGTTGAGCATGAAACTCACTTTAAGACCCACTTTTTTTTAAATAATAATAAATATCTTCTAACATTCACACCTATCAACTAGCCCCATTTTAAGCAACTAATGCTGCTTGTGTTATGGACACTAGATGACGGATAAATATATTTAATAGATAAATACATATAAATATGATGAATATAGATAAATATATTTAAACATCCAAGACTGGAGAACAAATGCCTGAAAATGTTCTCCAGTCTTGGATGAGGTACTTATATTATAAAATTTAAACATAAACTTAAATAATTATTTGTTGAGAACTTGAACTTATAAAATGCATGAATATGGCGCTCTGTCTAACATTCTACTTAATATATATATATATATATATTTAATAGTTTTAAGTTCCATAATATGCAGTGCCCTTGCAGGGTGTCACGTGCACAATTGTTATTTTGACCATCTTATGTAACCGTGACAAGCATGATAAATAAATAAATAAATAAATGAATGAATGAATGAATGAATGAATGGGATCTTTTGTGCTTTAGTTCATAAGTTTAAGCGTCAGATGTTATTTATTAACTAATTTTACTTCAACTTGATTCATTGCCTTTTGCAGAGTTACCTATACAGCTCTATCCTGACCCTGGCTTCGATATCGGTGTTCCTGCGCGTGGGCTTCGTGCTCAAGTTCGCGCTCATGTGCCTCACTCTGGTCGCGCACATATCGCTGTTCGCGAGCGCAGGCCAGTTCCTTGAGTTCCAGGCCCATGATTATGACGAGTGAGTAGATTGAGTTTATTATTGCTCATAAAATAGAAACAGAGAGACGTACTGACGCATGGGCTGAGAACACATCAGTCTTTTTTTTAAATATGACAGGTAAGCTCTTGGCCTTCATCTCACCTGATGGTAAGTGACGATAAGGCCTAAGGTGGAAGCGAGCTTCACCTGTAATCCTCAACAACTGAGGAACTGGCTATGTTACCTCTAATTGCCGGAACACAACATTACAATGCTTATAAAATTGTTATTATGGCGACAAATTTAGGTAAGACGGTGGTAGCTAGCCAGGCGAGCTTAGAAGCCCTACCACCGACCAAACCGAGCAGAAAAACCCCTGCCCCCGTGGAGAATCGGACCCCGGACAACCAACCGACCAGAGAGGCGGTGCGGCGGCTGCATAATTATTGTAATAATATGTAAAAAATCATTTATATAAATCACCCATTATCGTTTGTTATTTGGCAACACCTTTGTTCGCCACAACAGCTACGCGCGCACTCAAGGACACTCGTCGCCCGCGCAGACCGACGCCCTTGCTCGGGCAGAGAGAACACCACCGCGACGGCGAATGCACGCCCGTGTTATATTATTTCGTTGTGCTGTATTATCGTGAAGTAAAAAGCATTAATTTACAACTGTTCGTGTGGTTTAATTTGACTCGTCTCACTCCATACACATTAGGTACACCACATTACCTACAGTGAATTTCATGATTTTCATAAATGGGATGTATTCATACAGATTGAAAGTGAAAGTTGATGTGGCGTGTGATAGAGGAGAGCGGAGGAGAAAGACTCGTTGCGCCGACCCCAAATGAAGTTGGGAAAAGGGCAGGCTTATAATGATGTATTTAATCAGATTACAAAATATCAAAATTTTCGAATGTGAAGTTTGGAATTTTTGGCTTCACCTTTCTTATTTTTGACATGGTCCTAGGAACTCTTCTTTTCCTCGTTTAAAGAACGTAGCAAGAGTAATGAGTGAGTCCTGCCGCAGGCTGGCGGTGGTGCCGTACTGCGCGCGCGCGGGGCTGGGTCTGGCGCTGGCGGGCGCGCTGCTGCTGCTGCTGGCGCGCCAGAGCGAGTTCACGTCGCGCACAGACTTCCTGTGGCGGCACAAGCTGCGCCTCGAGCAGGACGAGGTCGAGACCATGCGGGGGATCAACAAGGTCAGCTCTCAGCTCTCACACGCACCAGTACTTTGCTTTAATAATAGTACTTGCGTACATTTTAGTCCTTAAACGAAGCTTATGAATAGATAATGAACATTAGTATTATGATTAATTATTATTATTTAAATTGTAAAATAATTATTTAAAATGTTGACGATTGTAGTGCCAAGTTTGGCCTATGTAATAAATTTATTTTTAATTTTGATTTAATTTTGAGATGATTTTTGATGCATTTTGTGGTCTAAAATTATATCATTCAGAGGGCAATTCTAATATTTGTTGCAATGTAAACGATAATTGCCGAAACGTTTCTAAAATTTTGAGGACTCGCTCAAATTAATTGAAATAGAAAAATACCGAAAATCGTATCACCTACGTTTTAACATTTACAGTATTTTTCGTCTAATTGTATGTGTTTCTTATTTTTTCAGATTCTTCTAGAGAACATATTGCCGGCGCACGTCGCTCAACACTTCTTGACATCGGTAGCTTCAGAGGTTAGTTCCTTGAGAACAGATTTAAAAATTAACTTTCGAAGCTTTCGAACTTGTACTGATGTTTTTATGAATTCAATAATATTTATTTATTATTATTTATTTATTTATACTTTATTGTACATACAACATTCCCATTTTTAGTCATTCAAAATTCAAAATTCAATATCGTTTATTCAATTTAGATGCGTCTTTGCACATGCTTATGACCGTCAAAAGCATTTTACAAATTTTCGTGAAAGCGATAAACTACGCCATCCGTTCACAAAACTACCAGGAGGCCTTGTTCTGAGAAGAACGGGCAAGAAACTCAGCAAGATTCTATCCTCCCTTTACATTGTTTTTCTTTTTTTTTAAATGTCATAAACTACAACGTCATTGAAGTTTTAGAAGAAAAAATAAATAAATATCTGTGTTATATATTCTGCAGTCTACCACATTTTTCATTACAAATGCAAGTAGTCTAAAATATTACATTAATAAAATAAAATTAAGATTCCGTTGATTAATTGAAGAAATTGAAAAAGTAGTATATACAAAACCAGGATAGGTATCTTCACCACTTGTCGCAATAATGCAAATTTTCTCAACAACAAGTCTTTTATTAAAGAGATTATGGTTATTTTCTGACTTTTCTCAATCTCTGTGTGTGCGGACAGACCGCGAGCTGTTTTATGGCGCCGCGACCTGCAGGTGCATGCTATTGGGTCCTTACCTATGAAATTGGTGTTTTTATTCTGTCTTAGCAATTTGTCTGTAACTATTAAGTTTCAGAACATTCTTATAAAATAATTGCCTCTTCTAAAAATAAACCATATATTTGAGCTCGTATTATTTAATTTGATAATTTTTTGTAAGTTTAATTGTGTTAAAATTAGACACAAAGACAATTATTTTTAACTGCCTCCCGAATACATCATTTGATTTTTTTTTAACATAAAAACGATGAATAATTTTTATCAGGCGTGTTCACACACATATTGCTAAAGCTTGTCTAATGATACATGCCAAATATTATTATCTCTGGATTTGTCGTTGTGAAGAAAACTGATAAAATGTTAGTATGTAAAAAGCAGACATCCCCAAAATCTCCATACAAAACACCATTTCATAGGTAAGGACCTAATATAAGGATGTTAGTAGAGGCGACCCCAAAGAGAAGCCCTGGGTGGCAGCGGGAGGGGGGAAGTGAGGCCCAACACGGACGATTAAAATCTGGTTTACTGTTGCTACAAATATTGTTCATATATTACGTTAACCGCCTCTCTGGTCTCTCTGGTCTAGTGGTTCACACCACCGTGTGTTGATCGGGAGGTCCGGTTTCGATTCCCCATGAGGGCGGAAGTTTGTCTCCTCGGTTTGGTTGGTAATAGGGCTTCGGAACCCGACTGGCTAGCTACCACCGTCTTACCTAAATTTTTCGCCATAATAACAATGTTTTAAGCATTGCATAGTTCCTCAGTTATTGAGGAATACAGGTGAAGCTCGCTTCCACCTTCGGCCTTATCATCACTTACCATCAGATGAGATGAAGGCTATGAGCTTAACTGTCATATGTATAACAAAAATTTGGTTAGAAGTTTTGTATGTGACACGTCGTGGTCAAGTGGCTACAGTGCTTCTGTTAAGTCAAAAGTATGGTCCACTGCTGATGTCGGAGTCCAATATTCGTCCTGTGGCTCTAACATATCGATGTTGTAGATGATGGTGTTGTCGATGATGCCATGTCATGTTCAAGAGTTGATTTGAACCTAATATGGTTAGTACAACATGTCATTCTTCTAATATCATGCGTTTTCAATTCCTCGGCCTTCCTTTATTTTTCGATCCGTCCATACCATACGTGGCAGTCTTACAAAGAGAGTTCTTGATCCTTTTTTACTTAATTGACAAACGTCCCGTTCCAGGAGGACCTGTACCACGAGCGGTACTCGTGCATCGCTGTGATGTTCGCGTCCATCCCCAACTACAAGGAGTTCTACGACGAGACCGACGTCAACAAGCAAGGGTTGGAGTGCTTGAGGCTGCTCAACGAGATCATCTGTGACTTTGACAAGGTAATTTGTTGTTTATTGTTGGATTAATATGTACGATATTGCCGAAACAGGCTTCAGGAGAGGGCTTCCGTCCGGTCCCAGCCCAATTTACGTGAAGGTTGTAACGAGGCGCCATAGCTATATTAGCGACTCGTTGCTGTCATTGCGCTCTTCTCTGGCCATTTTTCTCTTGGTTTCTGTTTTTAAATTTTCTGTCCATCTCTTTTTATTTGTTTTGTTCTCGAAGTTCATTCTTACCAGAGTTAGCGCAGCGCTTAGAGCGGTTGACTCACTGCTAACAATAATTGTAATATATTCATAAAGTGATGATCAATTTTAATAAGCTTAAACTAAAAGTTACAACAACCCACATGATCAGTGTTAAACCATCAAATAAATGAAGGTTTATAATTGTTTAGTTCAATGGTGTTTGTTAAATAAAAATCCAAATTCCCAGTTAAAGTTGTTTCAAAAAATCCCGCCCGATAGTCATTATTTTCTATAGTTTTTTTTACATACATGTAATGGTTCAACGCAAAATGAGTCTTGTTTATAAAGCCAAGAAATGAGAAAAAAAAACAGTTTGCATGTTATGACAGATAAATATCAACTAATAATTAACCAACATTAAGAATATTTTTATAGAGCGTTGAACATTCCGCCCACCAAAGGACATAATTGCTGTATTATGTCCTTTACAAATCTTTTAAATAACAGGAATTTGTGTAATAAAACAAGTTGTCACTCAAGACGTAATCTATCTGCATTCGTATTAAAACTTAAAAGGACTACTATAAACTAAACTTAATAAATTATTTACTGAAAACAATCGTAACTAAGTTCTCTTTTCACTAATATAAATTTGTTGCAACTTAGTCTTATTGTGTTGTTTAATACTAGTTATAACAATTAAATCTTAACCTAAAGGTAATACACATAACTTTGATGTTGGTCTTTTAATTGTAGTATCTTTAATACGTAATGTGGCCACTCGCGTAAGATTATCCAGACCTGGATGCTTTTCAATCACTCTGCCAAGTAACCATTTGCAAGGAGGTAAATTATCCTCCTTGACCAAAACGATGTCACCAATTTCCGGCTCTGGAATTTGGTTTGACCATTTGTATCGGTGCAAGAGAGTGGTCAAATACTCATTTGACCATCTACGCCAAAAGACTTGCATAATTTTTTGAACCAAATGCCATCTTTTCAGAGTAGATATTCTTCCTTCTTCAAAGTCGTGGTCTGGCGCACTTACAAGTGGTTCTCCTACTAGGAAATGTCCTGGTGTTAACGCATCAAAGGTGTTAGCGTCAGTAAGTCGGTAAAGCGGGCGTGAATTTAAGCATGCCTCTATTTGACTTGTGAGTGTTACCATTTCTTCATAAGTCAAAGTAGAGCAACCAATCACCTTACGTAAGTGTTGTTTGCATGACTTTATTCCCGCTTCCCATAAACCACCAAAATTTGGTGCGTGTGGAGGAATGTAGTGCCACGACGTTCCTTCACCAGCTAATGTCTCGGCGATGTCATTAGCAACGCCAGATTTTTTGTTCTGAAACAGAAACTGCAGTTCTTTAGAGGCACCCTGAAAATTGGTGCCGTTGTCACTCCAGATGTCTGTACACCGACCTCGTCTTGCTACGAATCTCCTGAAGGCAGCAAGAAACCCTTCAGTTGTCATATCACTAACGATTTCTATGTGTACCGCTTTAGTTGCCATACAAACAAATAAACAAATATATCCTTTATATGAGCGATTACCTCTACCCTTGGATATTCTTAAACTAATGGGGCCAGCATAATCCACCCCACCACATTTGAACGGTTTATTTGGTGTAACCCGTGCGGAGGGCAATTGGCCCATAAGCTGATGTTTTGTTGAAGCCGCATATCGAAGACAGGTTACACATTTCCTCACGTAAGATCTAGCAATTGTTTTACTCCCAATAATATAGTATTTTGAACCTAAGTAATTGAGCATCAACTGAGGACCTCCATGAAGTGTCCTGTAATGGGCATCAGCTATCAATAGATCTGTGAAATGAGACTTATGTGGAATCAAAATCGGATGCCTTCGATCATCGCTGAGATTTGAGAGCTCCAACCTACCGCCCACCCTCATAACATTAGCGGAATCAAGGTAAGCATTTAATGAGCGTGGTATTTTTGAAACATGGTTAGCTGTTGTATGTAGGGTTTCATCTGGAAATGATTGCCTTTGACATTCTCTAATGCACGTTTCCAATGCTAACTTAAGTTCTTCCGTTGTTAAATAGTTTGATATATTTCTGTTGCCTTTTGGTTTTCTTAACTCTAGAAATCTTCGACAATATGCTACTACTCTAATTAATCTAGTAAGCGAAGAGTATTTTTCCCAAATCCAATTACTTGTGTTTCTAGTGGCTATATGTGTTGTAATTTGATCAATAGTTGTATCTAGATCTTTAGACTTACCTACTAATATTATTTCTTTTTCCAGGAACTCGGGGCCATTCAACCATAGTTTTGATTTCAGCAACTCCGATGGAAGAAGGCCTCGTGAGGCACAGTCTGCCGGATTGTGTTTAGATTGAACGTGATTCCATTGTTGCGGCTCACTGTGACACAGAATTTCTGATACTCGGTTGGCTACGAATGTTTTCCATCGGTTCGGGTGACTATTTAGCCATGCCAACACGATTTCCGAATCAGTCCATGCGAATGTTTTTGATGATTCTATACCAATCACCTTTGATACCTCAACTAGCAGTTTAATTAATAAAACAGCGCCGCACAACTCTAGCCTTGGAATCGAAACCGTTTTGATAGGAGCTACCTTAGTCTTCGAGGTAAGTAAGGTAACGTGAATTTCACCTTCTGAATCAACGCTACGAAGATACACGACTGCTGCATATGCCGATTTAGAGGCATCACAAAACCCATGTAAGTCTAGTTGCTTATCATTTTGTCGTGTGCCCACCCATCTAGGTATGGACATCTCGGTTAAGTTTTGTAACTCCTGACGGTAAGTAACCCACTCATTCTTTAATTCACAAGATATTTCTTCATCCCATCCGATTCCGGTCAGCCATAACCTTTGTATTAGTATTTTAGCTAAAATTATTACAGGTGCAACCCAACCTAACGGATCAAAAAGTTTTGCAATATCCGATAAAACCTTTCTTTTTGTTATAGGTTCCTGCAAAGGTGAAAGCTGAACTGAATATTGAAAGGAGTCATTGCATCGGTTCCAGGTAAGTCCCAAAATTTTTATAACTTCATCATGTTTTATCATAATGCTTTTGCTTGTATCTTCGTCACTTTCTAGAATTATTTTTGCCAGTAGTTCATTGCTGTTACTCGTCCATTTTTGCAACTTAAACCCAGCTTTAAGAAGTAAGTAATTCATTTGGTTATATATATTTACACCCTCTTCAACGTTCTGACAACCCGTCATGAGATCATCCATATAAAAATCCGACAAAACTCTTTGAGCTGCTAATGGATGTTCGTTACCTTCATCATACGCCACCTGCTGCATTGACCTGACAGCCAAAAATGGAGCTGAGGCTGTGCCAAACGTAACTGTGAGGAGTTTATAATCACTTAGCTCTGTTTCATTGCTATCTCTCCACACTATACGCTGATACTCAGTGTGTTTTTCTGTGACCCAAATCTGCCGATACATTTTTTCAATATCGGCTGTAAGACAAATCGGGTGCATTCTCCAACGAATCAATAAATGACGTAATTCACTCTGCAGAGTTGGGCCCACGAGTAGATCATCGTTGAGTGAAACCCCATTAGATCCTTTGCTTAATGCATCGAAGACCACTCGAACTTTAGTAGTTTCTCTATCATTACGGACTACAGCATGATGAGGTAAGTATACTGCATGTTTATTTAATCTTTCTTCTTCTGTTACCAGTTTCATGTGTCCTAGTTCTAAATATTCATGAATTACTTCCGCATATTTTGTTTTAAATTCTGAATTTTTATTAAATTTATTTTCTAATGCTTGAAACCGCTTAATTGCTAATTGTTTAGAATTTCCATATGTACATTTTGGATCAGTGCTTTGGAACGGCAGATTGACTACATAACGTCCATTATCATCTCTCACTGTTGTTTTGTTGAATATTTCTTCACATTTGGTTTCATCCTTTGTCAATATGCGATTGTCTGATTCACTTGGTTCCTTTTCCAATTCCCAGAATTTTCGCAGGATCTCCTCATCTCCGATGTGAACATGGAGTACTGCAAAGCTGGATGAACTTTCACTGTCTACAGTACCTGATAAAATCCAACCTAGCGTGGTACACTGTGCTATAGTGGAACCACAGGGAGAAATCTTTAATCCGTTCTGTAAAACTTTGGTATATATTTCTGCCCCTAACAGTAAATTTATTTTATCTGGTATGTGATATCTAGGATCTGCTAATTGTATATCGCTCGTTTCTACCCAATCTAAGTATGCAGTATTTCTAGCAGGTAAGAGAGACGTGATAGATTTAAGCACGTAAGCCTTAACAACAATTTCAATAGAAGAGTCTATTCTAGATTGAATTTTTATTTCTACAATGGCATTTGAGGTTAGATGGTTTTCTCCTCCTACTCCAGATATGCTACCCCTTGCAGCTTGCTTTTTAAGGCCCAGACTTTGAACAACATCTTCAGTAACGAAGGACGCTTGAGAGCCTTGGTCTAACAGCGCTCGCAATGTGTATTTAAACCCATTCATTGCAACAGCCCTAACTAGAGCTGTGGCTAATAAAATTTGATGATTAGTTGACCCCTTAGACATACAAGCTATTACCTGGTCCTCCTCTGTAGCAACCACGTGTTTCAATTGCTTAGATGACGAACAAACGTCGCCTGTTTTCAATTCTCCCTTGCTTCCGGAAACTTCCTGATCATTATGTGAATGCAATAAGGAGTGATGTCTCCTCCTGCAGAGTCTACATGACGCGGTACATTTACAATACTTCACAGAGTGATTGTAACCTAAACAATTAAAACACAAATTGTTAGCCTGAACATATTGACGTCGAGTGTCCACATCATTTGTTACAAATTCTTTACAATTTGATATTTTATGATCGTCAGCATTACAAAATTGACACATAAAGGTGGATGTGTGAAATGCCCTCGGTTTATTTACACTAATATTAATGTTTCTATTTGGCTTATTGTCTAAGAATTCAAAGGCTCTATACCGGCTAATTAAAAACTCTTTGAATTGATCAAATGTTGGTAGTTGATCGGACTCCGTGTTACTAGTGACCTTTAATTCCCATTCTTTCCTAGTATAAGGATCTAATTTTAATGAAAGAATGTGTATTATTAAAATATCCCATGACATGACGTTAACACCTAAGTTTCTAAGAGCTCCCAAACAGTCTGTAGTAGTATCAACTAAATCCTTCAGAGCGACTGCTGATTCGTTAGTTATATTTCTTTGATTTAATAATCTACTAAGAATACAATGAGATAAGTATTTTTTATTATTATAGCGAGTTTCAAGCTGAGACCAACAATGATCATAATTTCTTTCGGAGATTGGAATATGCCTTAAAAGTTGCTCTGCTTCTCCAGACAAGTAGCCTTTTAGATAATGTAATTTTTGTACCTTATCTAACGCAGCATTTTTATGAATAGCAGAAATAAACAGATCCTTAAATGTTTGCCACTCTGTGTATTTGCCTGAAAATGTAGGTATAGTAATTCTAGGCAGTTTTATATTAGAGTATACACTACCTGAAGCCTGAGCAGATGTTTCCGTACTAGCAGAAGCTACTACTGGTTTAAATTTGTCTGCAGCAACTTTCAATTCATATTTTATATCCAAATACAATTCTTCTGTTTTAAAATATACATCATTAACAATGTACGGCGAATCTTTTAATTCTGTATAAGTGAAATCCTTTATTATTTGAGTGTGTGTAGTTTTAAATTGTGCCCAAAGTTCTTCAACATTTTCCAACCTAGTTTCTATATACTGTTTATTAATTCTATCCTTAGGCGATTTTTTAAAATTAGTTTTAGCTCTAGAAAGCCTGCTGTTAATATCATCCTGCACATTTATTAATGATTGTAAAGACATTTTGCTGCGTAATTAATTACAATATTAAAAAGCAGAAACGAATAATAATCACAACGTCTACTACAATGAACCTATTTTAGAACTTATCAACTCACTAACACAACGCAAAAAGAATTAAAAATAATAATGAAATGCGATTTTAGACATCTATTATCCACGGAAATTAATTCTCTGGATGAATATTAATTTTCACTAACAATCGATATTGAATCGATTTCATAAAATTTTGGCCGAATACAGATGTCCAAAGCCACAATATTTTTTTTACAAAACAAGTTTATGTAGTCTATGCCCTAAGAACTTTTGTTCGTGAACTTTATTTCTAAACAATTAATTGTATGATGAAATGTTATTTTACTTACACGAATTAAACAAACGTAAAAATACACACACGTTAAATTAATATAGTTTCACTGCATAAAATAAAAAAATTAAATTATTAATTAATGCAATGCAATGTACTAGGCTTCCATTTGCGAATCTTCTGTGTTTGTTTCGCATTCACCAATAGTTTTAATAGCTGAAGTATAGTTTTCAGGTACACCACGATGATTCGCTTATCTCTTTGCTTAAAAACAATAAAGATTTACTCACAGTCTGCACTCATACTTCCATTTGAAATAGCATAAACTGCACGATGAAGCGCGCCGCGGTCTTCTACCAAGAGCAATAAAAATAATGTAGGTTTCTTCACCAAGTTGTTTTGTTGATAATATCACAATATTTCCTCGCAACATGTCCTTGAACGCTTGTCTCCATTTCTTTAGCTGCACCCAATAATTTCAAGGAAACGATACGTAAAAATATTAGTCCTCGTAGTATTGCTTTAGAGATCGCACTTGTTATTTCTTCTTTTTCTCAATTTCTTAATATCCGGCTCGAAGGACCATGTTAAACCATCAAATAAATGAAGGTTTATAATTGTTTAGTTCAATGGTGTTTGTTAAATAAAAATCCAAATTCCCAGTTAAAGTTGTTTCAAAAAATCCCGCCCGATAGTCATTATTTTCTATAGTTTTTTTTACATACATGTAATGGTTCAACGCAAAATGAGTCTTGTTTATAAAGCCAAGAAATGAGAAAAAAAAACAGTTTGCATGTTATGACAGATAAATATCAACTAATAATTAACCAACATTAAGAATATTTTTATAGAGCGTTGAACAATCAGTTCCTGTTAAATAACAAAGTCTATAAGTCTCTGTAAGGCACTATTGTAAGTAGCCCTACCCTTTTTATAATATATTTAGTGTTAAATGTGAAATTGTTTTGTGTTCAGTGTAATTTACCTTTTTTATATAATTGTTTCAGTTGTGCCTTAATTCCTTAATATACAATATACCTACAATATCTAAGTGACGACCCAGCGTCTTTCATTTATCCCTGGCTTCACCCCGTCACAAGGTAAGCCACACAGGCCTACCTTGAGTAAACTCATGATTGGTAGGTAGAAAAGATTGCAATAGCGACCGGGACCAACAGCTTAACTTTCCTTCCGCAGCACGGATCACTCGAGAGATCACAAAGTTTCCAAGGCCTAACTATGGCGAAGGTAGCTTTGTTCTCGATACCGAAAGCCAAAGCGTACTAACCATTACGCTACAGAGCTCCTCCAATTTGTTGTTTATTGTCTGATTAATAAGTATAATAAAGCTTGCAATGTGCAAATATGATATTCTTGATTAATATGTGCTAGAAATGAGTTAAGAACCGAAATAGTCTTCAGAAGGAGGTTTAAAGTGAATAAAACAAAGGGGGGTAATAAGCCCCAAAAGAACAATTGACTTTCTGTCTTTTTCGTTGGAAAATGACGAGAATTGTTTACTTGTTACAGTTACTTTTGAAGCCGAAATTCAGCTGCATAGAAAAGATTAAGACAATAGGCAGCACTTACATGATAGCTTCAGGATTGAGGCCTGGGAAAGAAGAGCAACTGGTGTGTATTCACTACTTAATTCAGAAAAAAAAATATTTTATTAACATCATAAACGAGTAATCATAAAGTTTAATGATGAAACATTTTTCTGTTAAATTAATATATTTCAACAACAGGTAAATTTATGGTTAAATCTAAAATTTATCTTAATAATGTCCGGCTTGTAGGACCAATTATTTATTCCAATGGAAATTTGGTTTTTATTGAAAAAAATGTGTTAATTTAATTTGTTACTTTATCCAGGATGCCAAATGTAAAGAAGAGCACACAGTAGCGATATTAGTGGAATTTGCGATAGCTCTCATGACGATTCTCGACCAGATCAACCGAGAGTCGTTTCAAAGGTTCAAACTTAGGATAGGTAAGTAAAATCCAATGAATTTTACTTATTGGACTTATTCCGTGACCTTTGTACGCCGTGATATACTTTGTATGACGAACATTCTGTTTTATTTTTTTTAATCCATACTAAAAATATTATAAATAAATAAATAAATATTTTCAAACATTCACACCTATCAACTAGCCCTTGAGTAAACACATGATTGGTAGCCCCATTATAAATGCAAGAGTAACTATGACTCACCTTCACGTCAAAACAACTGAACCAATTTAACCGAAATTTGGTACGCAGATAGTCTAGAGCCTGAGAAAAGACATAGGCTACCTTTTACCCCGACATTCCCATGGGAACGGGTGCCATTCGGGTGCGTGTAAAAAAAAAATAACGCCTCCCAGAAAAATTAAGGACAAATTTACGCCACTTACACCCAGTTGCAGAAACGAACTTTAAAATTTAATGTCGGCATTATCCCTAATGCTCCATTAAATTTATTTATTGAAGTGTCAAAAGAACACCTTAGCGTAGTTTTTACGTTGCACAAAACGACATTAGCACCCTATCAATGCTAAAGAGACATTAGCTAGAACTATTTTGTGTTCCAATTTTAAATTTAATGAACTTTAAAGTTTTAATGTCTCATTACTAAATGTCGTCTTTAAAAAATCTTTGTGCAACTGAGCGTTATATAGCCTATTTATTGAGGAAGGCTATAGGGTACATACCATCGCACTATCTCAAAGTAACTATTTTACAAAAGGCAAAAGCTGGTAATTCTATATGTTTTGATGTTCACTCACTGTTACAATTGGATTTTAAAGAATGAAGCGGTATATGGATGTAAGCACCTGCCTACCCTTCTATAAAATTTAAGATACAATTCTGACTGTTTCCTATAGAGAGTGAGGAGCACGGTGGCATGTAATGTAGCTTTCGATAGCAAAATAAAGCTACCTTCGCCATTGTCAGGCCTTTCATGGGTGACCAGAACTTTGTAATCTCGCACTCCTCCTTTCTTCGGAAGGCACGTAAAGCCGTTGGTCCTGGTCGCTATTGCCACCGTTTCTACCCACCAACCCGCATTGCGCCAGCGTGGTGGTGTTACGGCCCATACTCCTCATGTGTTTCTCCATGAGGAAGGCCTGTGCCCAGCAGTGGGACGCATATAGGCTGAGGATTATCGAGAGACCTTGTCAAGACAGTGACAGACAAGAAACTCTGCAAGGTTCCATTCTCCCTTTACATCAAATGTACAATAATAATATTGGGTCCTTACCTATGAAATTGGTGTTTTTTTTCTCTCTTAGTATTTTGTCTGTAACTATTAAGATTCGGAGTATTCCTAAAAAATAATTACCTCGTCTAAAAATAGACTATATTTTTGAGCTCTTTTGATTTGTTTTGATAATTTGTTGTAAGTTTAATTGTGTTAAAATTGGACACGGAGACAACTCTTTTTAAGTGCCTCCCGAATACATCATTTTATTTGCATTTACTTAAAAACGATAAATAATTTTTATGAAGTGTGATATTACACATATTACTAAAGCTTGTCTAATGATAGATGCCAAATATTATTATCTTTGGATTTGTCGTTGTGAAGAAAACTGAATAAATGTTAGTATGGAAAGTGCAGAATTCCCCAAAATCTCCATACAAAACACCAATTTCATAGGTAAGGACCTAATATATTCTGCTAATCTATACTTACTAGTTGGTATAATAAAACTGTAGAGGTTGAATGTCTGTAAATAGAAAAAAATGCCTAAAATCAAGTCAGGGGGTGTAAAAATAGGGAAAATACGAATATTTTTTTGTTTCTCTGTTCGTCTGTTTGTACGGGCTAATCTCCGAAAAGTTGGATTAATTTCAATGAAATTTTGCATGATGATACCTTATATCCCCGGTCAACATCTTAGATACTTTTTATTACGGATAATTAAAGAGTTACCGTGGAATAGTGAAAAAACCATAGTCACCGCGGACGAAGTCGCGGGCAACAGCTACTTAAAAATATTGGGTCCTTACCTATGAAATTGGTGTTTTTATTCTGTCTTAGTAATTTGTCCGCAACTATTAAGTTTCAGAACATTCTTATAAAATAATTGCCTCTTCTAAAAAAAGACCATATATTTGAGCTCGTGTTATTTAATTTAATATTTTTTTGTAAGTTTAATTGTGTTAAAATTAGACACAAAGACAATTATTTTTAACTGCCTGCCGAATACATCATTTGATTTGCATTAACATAAAAACGATGAATAATTTTTATCAAGCGTGTTCACACACATATTGCTAAAGCTTGTCTAATGATACATGCCAAATGTTATTATCTCTGGATTTGTCGTTGTGAAGAAAACTGATAAAATGTTAGTATGTAAAATGCAGACATCCCCAAAATCTCCATACGAAACACCAATTTCATAGGTAAGGACCTAATATCATAGTACGTTATGAATATTTTATAGTTTATGTCGATGTTACTTAATTCTCAGGCCTAAGCCACGGGCCAGTGATAGCGGGGGTGGTGGGCGCGCAGAAGCCGCAGTACGACATCTGGGGCAACACCGTCAACGTCGCCTCGCGCATGGACTCCACCGGACACATGGGCCGGATACAGGTCACCGAGGACACTGCCAAGTTAGTATTGCTCCCTTCTTCACTGAATACAATGTAGGTCATTCGTCACCTGCCTATATGTTGTATATGCTACGCGATGTATAACTGAATAATAAATTTGGTACAAGGTTATGGCAGAATACTAGAGGTTGTGGACTCTGCAACCGCTGATAAGCCGTTTTGTCTTTTTAGTTAAACTGTAATAAGAACAAGCGATAATATAAAATGAAGTGTACAAACAATGAAGTGTGTTACTTGAGGACAAATAAAACGTTATTATTATTATTATAAATGTCCCGTGAGGAGTATGGGCCGTCACACCACCACGCTGGTCCAATGCGGGTTGGTGGGTAGAAAATGTGTGATTTTCATTTGTTTTTCGTACCGCCAAGATGAGTGAATCTAATGAAGAAATTCGATACATTTTAAAATTTTACTACAAAAAAGGTAAAAATGCAACGCAAGCCGCGAAAAAAATTTGCGATGTTTATGGACCTAGTGCAGTGTCTGTGAGAGTAGCAAAAATTTGGTTTAAGCGTTTTCAATCCGGAAATTTTGATGTCAAAGATGCACGTCGCTCTGGTCGCCCTATTACAGATAAAATGGATGCCATTTTTGAAAAAGTGGAGAAAGACCGGCATGTCAGTAGTTACGACGTAGCTGAAGAACTGGGAATTGACCACAAAACAGTTTTGGCTCATTTGAAAAAAACTGGGTACACAAAAAAGCTCGACATTTGGGTACCTCACGAGCTCACTGAAAGAAACCTAATGAACCGTGTACTCATTTGTGATTCTTTATTACGACGTAATGAAACCGAACCATTTTTGAAGAAGCTGATAACTGGTGATGAAAAGTGGATCACGTACGACAAGAACGTGCGAAAAAGGTCGTGGTCAAAGGCCGGTCAGGCTTCACAGACTGTGGCGAAACCCGGGTTAACTCGCAACAAGGTGATGCTGTGTGTGTGGTGGGATTGGAAGGGCATTATTCATTATGAGCTGTTACCACCAGGCAGGACCATCGATTCTGAACTCTACTGCGAACAACTGATGAGATTAAAGCAAGAAGTTGAGAGAAAGCGGCCGGAATTAATCAACAGAAGGGGTGTGGTTTTTCATCATGATAACGCTAGACCTCACACATCTTTAGCCACTCAGCAAAAATTAGGAGAGTTTGGCTGGGAGGTGTTAATGCATCCGCCGTATAGTCCTGACCTTGCACCTTCAGATTTCCACCTGTTTCGGTCTCTTCAGAATTCTTTAGGCAGTGTCAGGTTAACATCACGAGAGGACTGCCAAAACCACTTGTCGCGGTATTTAGACCAGAAGTCCAAAAAATTCTATAGCAATGGGATCATGTCCCTACCTACAAGATGGCAAAAAGTTATTGAACAAAATGGTACCTACATACTTTAGTTAAATGTAAATAAACTATATTAAAAAATGTTTGGAATTTTCATAAAAAATGCGAAGAAACTTTTTCCCCAACCTATTATAATAATTTCAAAACATCTGTTCGATATTACAGAAATCTAATTCATATCCATTGAAATAAGATTAGAGAGTAGGGCAGCTGTCAGCTGTTCAATGTTCTTAGTAAGTTACGTCTTATATCTATTGAGAGCAAAGTTAACTTGGCACAGCTTTGCCACAGGTAAAATATTAGGCGCTTAAAATCAGTTCATAGTGACGACCTCCGTGGTCGAGTGGTCTATACGCCGGTCTCAAGGCGTCGCCATCTCGAAAGGTTCTGGGTTCGATCCCCGGTGGGGGCAGATGTTTGTGTGATGAATACAGGCATTTGTTCACATGTAAGTATTGTATATATTCTGAATATTTACATGTATATATCTTAAATATTATAGGTCTTTACTTATGAAATTGCCATTTTGCATGGAGATTTTGGGGAACTGTATTTTCCATACTAATTTTTTTTCAGTTTTCTTCCCAACGACAAATCGAAAGATAATAATATTTGGCATGTATCATTAGACAAGCTTTAACAATATGTGTGATACCACACTTCATAATTTTTTTTTATCGTTTTTAAGTGAATACAAATCAAATGATGTATTCGGGAGGCACTTAAAAAGAGTTGTCTCCGTCCAAATTTAACACAATTAAACTTACAGCAAATTTTCAAAACAAATCAAAAGAGCTCAAAAGTATGGTCTATTTTTAGAGGAGGTAATTATTTTTTAAAAATACTCTGAAACTTAATAGTTACAGAAAAAATACTAAGAGAGAAAAAAAAAACGGTCATTTCATAGGTAAAACCCTATTATATTTATCCGTCATCTAGTATCTTAACACAAGCAGCATTCGTTGCTTAAAATGGAGCTAGTTGATAGACGTGAATGTCTGAGGATATTTATTTATTTGTTATTATTTTTATTTTTCATATTACGTTATGTAGACCTCTGCTTAAGCATTAAAGGGATGGCGTTATGTGGGGATGTATAGCGCCATTCTTTTCTAACGGTCTGCAAGTCAATCGTAAACCTCTGAGTTTCAGAATTTAAAAATGATTTATATATTTTTTGAATTTTTTTACAGAGTCCTCATGAATGCTGGTTACACGTGTGAATGCCGGGGACCTACTTACGTCAAAGGCAAGGGCACACTCACCACATACTTCGTAAAGACGCCTAATTTTGACAAGCCATAAACAATACTCATTTTACTTTAAGGTACATAATTTGTAATTTTTGATTATAGCTTTATGAAGTCATAGAAGTTAATAGATTTTAATGTAATTTAATTGTTTTTAGTATCCCAATGATATTCTGCTACAATGATTGTAAGGTAGACAAGTAAACATTATTTCTACACTGTACGATGTATGTGGGTGTTTAACACCTCTGCCTACCCCTTCGGGGAAAGAGGCGTGATGATATGTTTTGATATGTTGTGTTATAATAAATAACTAGGAGCTTTCAAGCATACCACTTGTAATCTACAGCATGGTCCTTTTATTTTGTTCTAAAATTATTTTATACAGGAAACTACTAAGGGCGAATTCGACCAAATTGAGATTAGTAACACGGGAATAGTAATACCAAACTGAGCTGAAACGATTGGTCGAATCTGCCCTAAGGGCGGAGCCGATTAGCTATCCTAGTTTTTTCATGTTTGGCTACACGCGAGAAATATTATTTTAACGGAGTACGCAGTTTTTCGCGCACGAATGTGTCAATGTCTCGTTTGACACAGGGTAGATTCGACCAATCGTTGCAGCTCAGTTTGGTATTACTATTCCCGTGTTACTAATCTCAATTTGGTCGAATTCGCCCTTAGTGAGATTATTTAATAAAATTCTGACATGATATTGATATTACCAGTTGATTAAATCTTTCGGATGCTTACAGTTTTTTTATCATTAACTTTATGTTAGAAATTAGTATTATTTTTGTTTAAAATTATTCTCAGTTTCACTGCAATTTCACTGTAGTTTTTTGAAAATCAATAAAGCATATCAAAAGCAGAGAAATACATATAAATAAAAATGTTATCAAATGAACATAATGAATGATATTTTAGTCAACCAATTTATCTAGTAGGTACCTATGTTAAAACTATTCATATATGTATATCACTACATGTACTACTCGTATTACCTAATATTTTGAGATTCATATTTTCAAATACATTTTTATCCCCTTTACTTTTTGATTGAGAATTTTCTAAAAAATAGTATTTTTCTACCTCATTTCGTAAATTAAAAGTATTAAGTATTCCAGTCTGTATGGAATGAAAAAAAACGACATTTGAAAATTTTTATGCCTAATTTTATAAAAAGATGGTAATTAGATATTTTTTAGGTAAAATTAGATAAATCAAATTTATCTATCTAGCTTTAAGAATCTTATATGTACAGTTAATTTATTTTTAAATCGTGTATTGAGGACAGAAACAGTCAGTAAAATCAAATAAAATAATTATTTTGAAATTATTATTTTAATTGAATTATCAAACTATTATCTATTGTATTTTATATCTTCGTTGCTGACTGTCTAGTGCAAGTCAACACTACATATAAATACCCAAAGAAAAATCGTAATAAATCATAATCTTTTCAATGAAATATAAAATTATTATTGTGATGGGTAGCGAATATAAATTTTGTAAATGTTGTATTAGATACATGAATTTAATTACTAACATAATAATTAAAATAATAATTGTCTCGGTGTATAAGTATGTTACAGTAAATGTACCAGACATTAAAACATTAGTATGCCTGAATATTAAAAAACAAAAGCTAAAATACCAATGACGGTAAGGCAATTATATAATACAATATTATAAGTTAATTTTTATATCTTTTATCATTTGTAAATATTGTTTCTAATTTAGATTATAAAATCGCTTAGCTAAAGGTGTGATATTCCTCAATATTAATTTAAAATCATGACAAGATAGCTTGATAAATTTTGCATTTAATGTGAATGAATGTAAGATGTTTCTTTTAGTTATAAATGTTTAGGCTTAAAGAGTTTCTAAAATGTGGAATAAAGTTAGAACTTGGTTTGAAACTGATACTATTAATAATTGAGAATAAATTAGAGGCAGCGTAGAAGTAATGCCAGACACAGATGAGGTGAGGAGCAATATGTTAGAATGGTTCGGACAATGCATGTACTGCGCAAGTCCGAAAAACCCGACCAAACGTCGGGGTTTGCCGCTGCTAACTTGTCTACGCGCCCGAATGACTACAAAACTAAAATAAATGAAAGTAATTAATTGGGCAGCCATTTAATTATTTGGTCAGCAACGAAAATGTCGGACCAAATATTATTTGTACGGCAAAATAATTTTATAGTCTGCAGAATAATTACTTAGGCAGCAGAATAATTAATAGAGACGCAAAATAATGTTTTGGGCAGCAAATAAATTAGTAGAACTGCAAAATTATTAATTGCGCAGCAATATATATGTAACCGTATAAAATCTAGGAATAGGATCAATGAAGGATAAGGATCAATTAGTTATTTTGCTGACAGATTAGAAATATCTGCTGCACATAAGTTGCTTCCCAATTAGTTATTTTGCTGACCATTATAGAAATATTTGCTGCCCTTAAGTTGCTGACAATTAGTTTTTTAGCTGACCTAACCAATTAGTTTTTTAATTGTATTTTTGCTGACCAAAATTGGAATATTTTGCTTACCGTTTAAAAAACAAAAAAAATGCCTCCTTTTTTTATAATTGGCGGGGTGGCATCGGCGGCATCGGTATCTTTCAATCACTTTGGATCTCCCGTCTCAAATTACAGCTGTGACGTCACCGTAGACGTTTAAAAGTTGGCACGCAATACAAATCGTTAAACTTCCGTTATTTATGTCAATGTATATCTGTGGGAGGGATACATGTCACATTAACAAGAATGGTAAGAATAATAATATTTAATAATATTTTTATTTAAAAAACAAACAATATAACACAAAAAAAATTTGCGTTAATATCTGCATTAGTATAAATAC
This sequence comes from Parapoynx stratiotata, assembly GCA_910589355.1. Lineage (NCBI taxonomy): Eukaryota > Metazoa > Arthropoda > Insecta > Lepidoptera > Crambidae > Parapoynx > Parapoynx stratiotata. The sequence continues at coordinate 1,324,346 of OU342472.1, forward strand.
TGTGTCGCAGTTATCAGCGCCCACCTCTAAAATAGAATTACAGACAATTTCACAATTAACAATTCATTTACACACAAAATATAAGCTTGAAATATAAATGGAATGAAAGAATGGGTGTGTATGGACCTAAAAAGAAAGGAGACTAAAAAAGTGATATTTTGAATGTGTGAATTCTGTTAAAGGAAGAAAGGAATTAAATGTTGAGCTAACGAATGGCAGAGCAGAATGGACGAGGCAGGCTTGTATCGACCCTTTAGTAAGGTCAAAGTGGGAAAAAGACAGAGAGAAGTAACTATCGCGTCTTTTTAGCAAAAGAAAGATACACCATTTGTTTCATATCAAATCTAACTTTAGTCTGTGTTTTGGACTAAGGCGGTAAAGGTTTAGGCGACGGTGCTAAATTTATTAAATGGTAATTAAAATATCAACAGTCGATGTCATTATGAAAATATTTATTATTAATTTTGCGCGTTTATATATCTCTATGTTAAATAAACAATGAGATAGGCCTATTAAGATGTAAGTCACAGAGAAAGCAGTTTGTATAGACGTCATGAGATTTTATTTTGTATCAAAAGCAGCTAAAATATAAACTTTAATATTGCAATATACGTCTGGCATTTTCTTTGAAATCGACAGTTGTTGCGATTTGTTGTTTTTTGGACAAATTACTAAAGTGTTAAGCAAGTTTTGTTGTGAACCTTACGGAAAAAACTTAATGTTTATACTCTGTAGCTGATATAAAGTTGCCAACTGCAAAAAAATTTATTATACCTAATTGAAAATGGTGGAATATAAAGACCATCCTGCTTACAAATTAGTATGTAATTAAAAGTTATATTTTATTAACTGGTCTTTTTTGTAATGGTCTAAAGCGTTGATGTCGTAAATACGGCATATTTTTATTAGCATCACCTATAATGTGCTCATAAGTAGCCTAAACGTTATTAAGTACATGTAATAGATTTAGATCAATGTGTACTTGTAGAATTAAAATCGTCAGAAATGATTATTCATTTTGAAATTTTAAAATTTTAATAAAAGTATTGTTGACTGGCTGAATTGTTTTTGTTCGAAAATAAATTATCCATACTAATATTATAAACGCGAAAGTAACTCTGTCTGTCTAAATTGGTTCAGTAGTTTTGTCGTGAAAGCGAGACTCACGGCAAAACTACTGAACCAATTTAACCGAAGCTTGGTACACAGATAGTCTAGCTCGAGAAAAGACATAGGCTACCTTTTATCCCGATATTCCCCTGGGAACGGGTACCATGCGGATGAATGTTAAAAAAATTTAATTTCGCCTCCCAGAAAAATGAGGGACAAATTTACGCAACTATGAACTTTGCTTTAAATAATAGAGTAGGAGTAAATTTTCAATTTCACCCCAGTTAAGGCTACTGTTCCAACTTGAAAAAATCCTTTCAATGTTGAATAGCTAAATACAGTGCTAAATACCATCAAAATATTGGGTCCTTACCTATGAAATTGGTGTTTTTTTTTTCTCTCTTAGTATTTTGTCTGTAACTATTAAGATTCAGAGTATTCCTAAAAAATAATTACCTCGTCTAAAAATAGAGTATATTTTTGAGCTCTTTTGATTTGTTTTGATTATTTGTTGTAAGTTAAATTGTGTTAAAATTGGACACGGAGACAACTCTTTTTAGGTGCCTCCCGAATACATCATTTTATTTGCATTCACTTAAAAACGATAAATAATTTTTATGAAGTGTGATATTACACATATTACTAAAGCTTGTCTAATGATAGATGCCAAATCTTGCTAAATCTTTGGATTTGTCGTTGTGAAGAAAACTGATAAAATGTTAGTATGGAAAATGCAGAATTCCCCATAATCTCCATACAAAACACCAATTTCATAGGTAAGGACCCAATATTTTGATGATTTTGATACCTAATAACTATTCTACGCGGACAAAATCGCGGGCAAAAGCTAGTTTATTATAGGTATATCATTATGATCATCATCAACCCACTCCTGCCCACTGCTGGACATAGGCTTCCCCTAGTGCACGCCTCCACTCGCGATTTTTGCCCGTTCTCATCTAGCCAACTCCAGCCAACCTTCGAATATCGTCATCCCATCTGGTCACAGGGCGTCCCAGCGTTTACCACGTTTCTATAGGTATATAAAGAACAAAAATATTTAATTGAACACCGGCACAGGACATACTGGTTCCGTAGTGATTTATGATTAAAACCGCAATATCCCCGAAAATCGTACGCTGCCATTAATGGAGATGCTTGGAGATGACAGGTAAATAATTTTGCAAAGTTCTATTTCTTGCTAATCTCGTGTATCTATGTAGGTAAAAACGAAGAATTTAATACACAATTTTTTTTAAATTGGGTAAGTTTTGCATGATAATTAACTTATATTTCTTTTTTTTTTTGTAAAATTCTCCCATGTAGGGAAGGCAAAGGGATCGAAACCCATACAGCCAAGTTTTTAGTGTTCTATTTCTTCAGAAGTTTGCATTGAAATGCTAGTGTAATGCATTTCAATGCATCTTGGGAGAGTTTAGTGTCAAACGTCCTATGGCAGACACTGTGGTGCTACTTGGATGAGGTGGATTACCACGATAAAAAACTCATCACTTTTCACACCACTTGACGCTTATTTCGATAATCCTCCACATTGCACATCATCACAGACACTTATTACACAAAACTACACTGATTTAACGTAACAATATCCACTCCGAAACAATATTACAATTATCGAAATAAAAATCACGTCCGCCATCAGTCAAATGCCGCCAAACTCCCCTTATATTTCTTTATTATTTAATATTCAGTTTTACGGCTCTGGCTGCAGGACCTTTTGAGCCAAACTTTTCTTCAGTAGTTTGCATTGAAATGCTAGTGTAATGCATTTCAATGCATCTCGGGAGAGTTTGGCGTCAAACACACTGCGGTGCTACTTCGATGAGGTGGATTACCACGGTAAAAATCCCACCGTTTTTCACACCACTTGACAATTATTTCAATGATTCTCCATATTGCTCATCATTATTGACACTTACTACACAAAACTACACTGATTTTACGCAACAAGATCAACTCCGAAACAATATTACAATTACTGAAATAAAAATCACGCACGTCTACAATCGTAGAGTTACCGACGTTTATATTTATTTGGTGGGTATAATGAAAACTTTCTAAATAATTTATGAAAATTCAAAATGGCCACAGTTTTCACGGCTCGCGTTGAGATTGTGCCACTTAGATGCTCAGCATCCCTAGAACAATTTGATTATCTTATAAGTTATTTGTGTTTTTATTAATGTGTTTGTGTATAGTGTTAATACATGTGTTCAGTATAAAAAAAATACAATAATATAGCGGTATTTTACTTGGAACCAAGGCTCGCATGTCGTACTTTATTCAGATCGCAAACTAATAGTACGGTCGCGATAGGTCGTGCGGCTTCGCGAAATGTCAGCTGATGATTCTGAGCTAATCCAAGTGTTAGAAAAATTTATTTCGTGTGTGCGTGTGTGTGCTTAGTGTAGTTGCTCATAAGAGTGCACCGAACTTCTGGCGCCGCTGGGGTAAGCGTAATTATAGGCAATATACATGGATTTAAAAAGAAAATGAGTCACCACTGGAGATGGCTTGCTAATGAACGTTATTTTGTATGGGAACCACGCGCGCTAATCTTGAAGGTAGAGTCGCGGGGAGGTAAATATGACGTCTTGTTTTGAGGCTCTGTCACACAGGTCGCATTACACACTAAAAATATGGTACGAATTTATCTTGCAGTGGACCAAAAAGCAATGACAGTGATTTTTGTTATAATGATTAAGAAAATAAGGAGCTATTTCTGCTATAGAAATGGCAAAAAATAAAAACTTTTTATCTCATTCTTTTCATTTAGAAAAGAAATGGTCTAACTAAATCAAAAAATATCTGTCAGATGTGTAGGTAGGTACTAACACGACAGTATTTTATGAATAGACACAAATATATGACAGTAGAAAAACTAGTAGCTATTTAGGTAGTTATAAATGTAAGTATATTGTGCGTAAATCATAAAAACATTATATAATTTTACCGATATCCCTTTTCACATCACTATCACTCAGAATGTATGCAGATTTTTTTGACAAAAATACATCGGTTTTATGCATTATATTGTTAATATGAAAAGTTTCTCATGCACGGGGACTGGGATTTTTCTTGTTGGAATTGATTTTTCAAGATTTTACAGCATATTTAACCTTAAAGGGAGAGTTAAAAGAAAGCTAAATTTTTGACGATTGCATATTGTTAATGGTGATTTTCGTGAATTTGTTGGTCATTAGCACTCCACAGGGGGGCGTTGCAACCTCCATGGCAATATACATTAAAAAAATTACGTCATTTTGTTATTATTTTTATATCGTTAAATTTACGCCGTACTAAGGGCTTATATTCTTTTAGATCGTTGGTCTTTATTTCTACCGTGTCAACTACGGGTAATCGTGTTTATAATCAATATGATACATAGGGTAAATCCTTAAATATCTTGCAAGTGAATTACATAATTATAGCTTAAGTAGGTATTAACAACACAGAAAGGGAACCAATGAACGCAAATACAGCTCTAAAAGCTTGGTGCACTCTGAAAGTGACTGAAGTGAAGTGAAGTGAAGTGAAGTGAAGTGATCCTGAATAGTGGCAGCTGAGCACCAACAGGTCGATTGGCGTTTGTCGTGGTCTGGGATCTCCGAGCTATTCTAAATATTAGAGATAGTTGGAGGTCCAAGACTGAGAAGACGGCGGAGGTTTGTGCTGTTTTATTATGATTTCCTTGGTCTTATATATATACTACTACTTACTTTAACTACTACTTTAATGAATTAGTATCAATGACGTATAACGCCTGTAATGAACTATAAAATTAAAATCGCGAATGTAACTATGACCCCTTCATATTGACATATTTTTATTCTTTTTTTATTCTTTTTTGTGTGTTTGCAGCGGACTGACTTTATTTTAACAGTATAATAATAAATAGACTTACGTCCCTGTTGTTCCCGTAAAATCTTTTTCAACACACTTCCTTATAAAGTGGCTCTAATCCCATGGCAATTAGGCACATAATGACACCTATAATCAAACTGTGACTTTTTCATTACTATTATTCACGAGTGAGTAATAGTTTTTTTTAATATTATTGGTTGAGTTACGGTTACATTTGCGCTAAAAAGCTATCCGCGAAAAGCCCATAAAAAAGAAACCTCATTTTTTAGTCTATGGCCGATGCGCGCGCATAGGAAAACTAATTAATTTTTCCCGCCATTACGAAATTTATTAGTCTATGGCCGATGCGCGCGCATAGGAAAACTGATTAATTTTTCCCGCCATTACGAAACATTTTTCACAACTCGTCTCGTTTTCTCTTTTGAAGTTATTTAGTTAGTTATTAATTAAGATGTCTGCAAATACAATTTATGAAGAAAATGATTTATGTTGTACACCGCCCGATATAAGATGTGAAGCCCAGAACGTTATGGAAAGTTTACTACCAGAAAACTCAAAGGAAAAATATCTATTATTCAGAAGTGTGTTGAAAAACGTTGTATGATACACGTGTGTATTGATGATTACCGTCCTCGGCTCCTTAAGACCCTCGCCTGACGGCTCGGGCCTCAATGCGCCTCAGCGGTAATCACCAACATTACACACTTGTACCATAATGTACTATTAAAGGTCTTGTACGTACTAGGTATAGTAAAGTTAAGCAACTTCGTTTAGTTGACGCATTTTTCAATAAATTTCCAATTACTACTCTTAAATAGTAGATTATACATTAAGAGGATCAAGCAGTGTTTTATGTCGAGCGCGGAATATAGACGCGAGGGATTCAAGCAGCCCGAGATTAATGATAACCGTGACTTATAATCAGTCCAAAAGGTTTGGTAGGGTCAAAAGGAACTTCCTGTGGGCTAGGAAGGGCAAAGTGGGAATCCAGAGTTAGAGACAGTCTTCTTTGGCTCCATGGGTAGTGTCTCATCCACAAAAATTTTACTTACCGTCACATATTAAAATATTAGACACTCACCGTATTTATTTACTCACTTTCAAAAAAGTTTACTAGACTGTGATCCTGATTAAATTCTTCTTTTTCCTGCCCTGTTCCCAATTCTATTTGGGGTCGGCGCAACATGTCTTCCTCTTCCACTCTTCTCTATTACTCGTCAAGTTAACACTCACGCCCATCCTCATCAAATCATCATTCACACAATCCATCCATCTTTTCTTTGGTCTTCCTCTCCCCACACGCCCATCCACTTTCAACTCCATAACTTTCCTGGTGACATGATCATTCTCCCTTCTCATTACATGACTATCACAATACTCATTATTAATTTTGCGACCATTTGGCCTAAACTTGCAATCATTTGACCTAAACATAATGCGCAGTATAAAAACAAAAATTATCTGTCATTTTTTATCCCCGTTACTGGGAGGCTTAGTTACTCAGTTCATTTGGTCTTGTGCTAATAAGTACTATGATTTTTTAAGCATTTGAAGACAAATCAACTTTTAAAATAGTAGGAGCCTGGACGGGTGTCCAAACTATGGCAGAGTTTATCAGTGCTCCTTATATAAAAAACCACGTCAAGCTTTTAGACACCAATATTCCAACGTCTTTAATGACAGTATCAAAATATTGATGACACCGTGTTTACTAAATTTAACACAGGACAGTTTAATTGACGAAGAAAGTTGACAGACCTAAATACATAAATAATGCAAAAATGGCAGTATAATTTCACGGTGCCATTTTAGACGTGTGGCCCGTTTGGCGGGCGGCGTTGAAATGAATTTGAATTTTGAATTTCGAACATATAAGGCGCGGTTAATTGGTAATTGCCGGCTGTGCCCGCGCGGCCACCTACGCATGCGCATTGATTTATTTTACTTGCACCGCCTTGGAATATGGAGTATTGTTCGAACTATACTAGTCTGTAGCTTTTTAAATAGGCCGCTTAACAAAAGGAGGTGCGTAGTGTTAGTTCTATTTGTTTAGATTTCTTTTTAAAGGTTATATTTTGTACAAAAATATTACGACGTATTTACCGATGGAAGAATCGATAGTCACATTGTTTACGAAATCTTTATTAGTATTTTCTTATGAGGGATATATACCTCTAGAAAATAGACTTTTTTTTCTTTATTATGTTCCCAAGAATCATGTATGTATTAATTTTAAGAATAATACATATTTTAGCAATCAATCAAATATGTAAATTATGTCAAAAATATTTCACAATAAGTATAATTATACAATTTACATTCATTTTACATTTATTTACATTAACTTATATATAATACAATTTACAATAATTATTATTAAACATTATCTTATATTACGCTATTTATAAGTTTAGATGTTGGTCCGAGGTTAACGAGCGCACTATAATAATATATGTACTTACTTGTATGCAATGTAGCTGTTTTGTACCTTTGCTCATGTTTAAGTTACAGGAGTCTTTTTCCTTTTACAAGGGGTTCTCAGCAACCACTTCATCACTAGCATCTATCAAAGCTCCTCCGTGTTATGGGAGCCTAGTTCTTTTTTATCGCTTTTCAGCTCATCAACTTTAACTTATGTCAAAATCACATACATTTCAATACTTTAACTGTATTATAAAAATTAAATTTTAAAAGTGTCTCGCCCTTTTTTAAATAATTGAAATAATTTTTTATAATGCAAGCAATTTACATTTTCTTTCATCGTTGGAAATAGGCATTTTGTGAGAATAGGTTTTCGCTTTTATTCCTCGAATACAGGCAAAATAAATTCGAGTAATCGCTCACTTTTCGAGCGCACAGAGTACAAAGAGCGGAACGTTTACAGTTCGCTTGTCAAAATATAGATTAATTATAACAATTATCTATTTAACCGCAGAACATTCACATCGATTGTAATAATAGTTCTCGTGTCATTAATTGGTTTTCGTTAATTATCGGTCTGCGGTCTGTATCCGCTCTGTTGATCTATATTCTTTGGTAATTAATATCCGGACCTGTCTATGTCTTGGTAAGTAGTCGATTTTTGGATCACGATTGAAATTGAATTGATTTGAAAGCTTCGAATGTTGAATCTTCGATAATTTCGAGGTAGAGCTCAGGCGCGTCGTTTTGATATTTTTGTGACTTACGAGTATTCTGGCTTTGTTTGCTTTTTAAAGGATTTAAATCTTGGCTTGACATAGAATATGGAATTGTATCGTATTTTCTTCTTCGGAAAAATATATCTACTTATACATATAATAAAACTGTAGAGGTCGAACGTCTGTACATAGAAAAAAGCTTAAAACCATGTCAGGGTTATTGTAAAAAGAGGGAAAATACCAAAAACAGTTTTTTTTTTGAATTTTTTGTTTCTCTGTCTGTCCGAAATGCCTGACCGATTTCAAGTTAATTTTGCATGGTGATACCTTTTATCCCTGGTCAGCATCTTGCATATTTTTTATTCCAGAAAATTAATGGGTTCCCGTGGGAAAGTTAAAAAACTACCGCGGACGAAGTCGCTGGCAACAGCTAGTATATGGATATAGACACTCTTCACACTACCACAAAGTTTCTCAATCATTCCTGCACTATTTGTTGTTGTTGAGGATGACGATTTTGACGACCTCCGTGGTCGAGTGGTCTGTATGCCGTTCTCAAGGCGTCGCCATCTCGAGAGGTTCTGGGTTCGATCCCCGGTGGGTGCAAAAGTTTGGGTGATGAATTTTCAGGTATTTGTTCTCCAGTCTTGGATGTTTTTATATATTCAGGATATTTGTATGTATTTATCTATTAAATATATTTATCCGTCATCTAGTGTCCGTTACACAAGCAGCATTAGTTGCTTAAAATGGGGCTAGTTGATAGGTGTGAATGTTTGAAGATATTATTATTATTATTCACTCGTATTAGGATTTAATCATCACTGAAGTAAGTTATATCGTCAAGTTTATTTTTCACCATATTATGCTTTAACGAATTGAAAGTTTGAGAAATAGATAACTCGAAAACGGATTTCCAATACATACCTATTTAGTAAAAAAAATGGTGTCATTGTCCGCGTATCGTATGGGTGTTGACGACAAATAAAGTTTCCATATTGCTGATAACACAATAGAGTTTCCTTATATATTATATGGAAGCTCTTTTGTGTGTTTAAGAATATGAAAACTTTATTTGTACCGATATTATTGACCGATATTTGACCTCTATCTAATTGAACACCCTGATTGTCACTAACTATTTGACGCTGACTGTACTTTGGTAATTCGGCCTTCACATACATATAATAAATTATAAAATAAAAAAGAATATTGTTACAATCGAGTAAGCCATGCTTAGGCCATGCTTGCCTTTTGTTTTTGAGGGATGATAATTTCGAGAGTGATGTTGTGAAAATTTGACTTTTTCCGTTCAAATATAAAAATTGCACGTATTCTCCGTATTTTATTAATCTATCGCGATTGTACCTATCAGAATTATGATAAAAAATGAAATATGTTATGATTAATGTCCTCTAACGAAAATCGTTGAAAACTGCAATTGTATTCCAACAGTAGGTTTTGCATAAACTAAAGATCAGATATCTGATAAATCTGTTGTTCTAGTTTCTATTGCTCTAATAAATACTTTCACTTTTAGTACATGTTTGACGACCTCCGTGGTCGAGTGGTCTGTACGCCGGTCTCAAGGCGTCGCCATCTCGAGAGGTTCTGGGTTCGATCCCCGGTGGGTGCAAATGTTTGGGTGATGAATTTTCTGGCATTTGTTCTCCAGTCTTGGATGTTTATATATATTCAGAATATTTATATGTGTTTTTCTATTAAAATTATTTATCTGTCATCTAGTGTCCGTAACACAAGCAACAATAGTTGCTTAAAATGGGGCTAGTTGATAGGTTTGAATGTTTGAAGATATTATTATTATTATGTTACATGTGATGCACAATATACTTACAATTTGCTACGATGACCTTTAAGTCATATAATTAATATTGTTATTGTGTTTCGCGTCTGAAATCTCAGTGGTTAATCCATGACAATGAGAGAGACATCACGTCTCTTTCCCCGAAGGTAGGCAGAGGGGTTAAACACCAACATTTCGTCAGATATGTTTGGTCCTCATGTATCAAACCCGCGATTTCCGCGGCCTCTCAAACGAGTAGGGCACCGTCCGTCCCAACTCGGCTACCGCTCTGCCTCAGACAAGTTAATATAAAGAAAAAAAAAATTAATTACTTATGGGTAATAAAACTTCGTTTTGAAACGTCATCATCATAACTAGCCTACGTTCGCCAACTGCTGGCGACCCCTCAAACTCAAATCTCATCCTCGGTCGCTTTCATCCAACCTCGCATTCCTGTAAAGTTTCAAGTACAGTTTAAGTTTAAAGAATAACATTGACAATCAAAAAAATATTAGCTCAATAACTCATGTCGAATTTGAGATCAAAGGTTCAAAGAAAAGTATCTTATTATACCTTCTTATTTATTATTTTATTCGTAAATTTTTCTCGCTCGAAATTCGCGTGTCACAGATTAAACGAGACCACAGAGCGGGCAGCGCATGATAAACTCATAATAGCAACACCAGTAGCCGAAGCTAACATTTATCACGGATTACCACCGCGCTTAGATGCAATCGCATTGTCCAGGACTCCCAGCGCGGTCATAGATTAAGTAAACTGACTAACGGAAGTTAGATTGCGATTAGCTCTGGTATTGTGCCTACTCAAAGTTGGATACCTACTTACTAGTTTTAATCATCCAAATTGCGAATGTCGTAAAACTTGAAAGGCATGGATGATTATTAGAAAAATAATAAGCATTGAAAATATCAACTTTTTTATTGAATCTAAATTCAAAATTGTAAAATGCCGCCCGCCCCGTCACCAGGTCGTAACTGGATGAGGGGGAGGACGCGTGTCGGATATACCTACCCCTACGGGCCCATAATTGCCCTAATTGGGGGGCGCGACAACACCCCTTGTATGGATTCCTGCCCGTATGAATCCTGAATGGAGCAAGCTCCATATGCTTGCTAAGCCACGGCAGGCGACCTCAAGCATAAGCGGGAAAGAGAGAGAGGAAGAGAGTTTGCCTTGCTGATTTGTGGACGCTTGATCCGATCCGGTCGAGTGCCATTCATCCGTCTTAAACCTATATACGTCCCACGGCTGGGAACAGACCTTCCTCACAAGAAACACATTGACACTTCAGGGGTAGGTATGTGCCATAACACCACCACGCTGGCCCAATGCAGGTTGGTGGGTAGAAATGTTGCAATCGCAACCAGGACCGACGGCTCGTGCCTTCCGAAGCGTGGAGTTCGAGATGACAAAGTTTTTGGTCACCCTTCCAAGGCCTGACCATGGCAATGGTAGCATTGTCGTCAACATCAAAAGCCAAACCGTATTAACCGCTACGTCACCAAGCTCCTTCACATTGGACATTCATAAGTTACCCTAATTATCGTGAATATACACACATACATACACATACATATAATCACGACTAGGGTTCGTGGGATCGTGAATATTGCATTGAAATATCAAAAACAAACTTCTGCGAAACCAAACTCCTGCAATCGACTCTGTATTTTCTGCAAAAATAATCTTTGAACATTATTACGCTAATAATATATGAGGCGATTCGTCTCGGCCGAATAAGACCCGTGTAATAATTCACTGCGCATTGTACCAGCTTAACTTACGACTTCCGGTCACAGTTTCAGAACAGTTTCGTGTTTTCGTTGTTTTATCTTTGGCCGAGATGAGATATTGCTGTTGTTATCTGCATACAGTACCGTGTGAAGTTATGAGAGAAATCGTAAGAATGTGTAATTGCGTGAAAGAGAATCATATTAAGGCACATACTCGTAAATGCGTTATATTTATTTGAATTTATGGAAGAACTAGATTATACACAAAGGTTTCTTCTTTTTGTTCGTTTATGGTATAATACGTTAAGGATAGCTGATACTTTGTAATAAAATGGCTCGGTATAGATAAAGCTTTTATGATAACCGCAACATCTATAATATATTTAATGGGCATTAAAAATAGAACAAAATATTTCTTTCGTAAAATTCCTTTAAAATTTTGAGGAAGTGATAGCGGGAGAGGATCCCCTCTTAGTACGCCATTCATCCCAATTCAGAACCAAGTGAATCCAGGTTTGACCGTAATTTTTTTTGCAGAGATGCAATTTTGATTCTGACTGTAACATAAGCTCCAGGATCACAAACCGAAAATGCACAACAATTTAATAATTATATTAGGAAGCCCAAAATTCGACCCGATACCCTGATAATAGCATGTCGCATCCCCTTCATATAATTTCGACGAGAAATTTCTTAAAACTCAATTATAAGTCGATTTTTTCGACCATAAATTGAATACGCGATCGATTTCTGCGAACTCTCGCGCAAATTTTGTATGGAACCGCGATACAACGAGCAGTACTCATTAAGACATGTTTCAATTGAATTATATTGAAAATTATCTGTTTAAGAAGATTGTTGTTTCATACTTTTCTGTGAAATATAAAGTTGCAATGTTCGATAAAGAGTAATTGTGGGTCTTGTTGACATTGTATCAGTTAGAGCGATGGCAGAGTAATGTAGCTTACGTATTTTTGCTAAATTTAATTGAGTTTGACTGTTCTACTCTTCACTTAGGGGTCATAAAAGGCGACTAATGGACTTAGAACTACACAACCATCCAAAAACTTATTGCGGCGACGGGCTCACCACCTGTCACGCTTAGTGTAGTCACTGTTGGTTGAAGCGCGAACTATGGCAATGGTCTGCTTTTGCGGTGCTTTTGTCTAGTCTCTCACTAACCCTTAGGGGATAATAGTCGTGATTATGTTTGTATGATTTTACTAATACTATAGGAAGTTTGGATTTTCTGCAGAGAAGTAGCTTATATTGACATAATCTACCGAACTAGCAAAGTAAAACTCGCTGTAAGCTAGGCCTCGATCGCGCTAAAAAAGAACGTATTCTCTACAACCAAATCATAGTCGAGAACGATACACTGGTTGTCCGTCTACTTTGCGCACTAAGAGATTTCGTGACTCCTTTCTCTGTCGCGTAGCTAGAGCGTGGAATTTCTTAACGGCTCACGTATTCCCTCCTTCTTACAATATGGGTTCTTCAAAAGTTGCGTGAGGAAGCATTTTTTGGGCCGGCAAGGTGAGGGTGGCTAGGGCAGTATGTAAGCATGCTGCACAAGCTATCTTCACATATGGACTCTACTGCTTATCATCAGGTAGTATGGAGTCATTTGCTGAGCTTTTTATAAAAAAAATATCCCATACATGCTCGCAGGGCGACATGAGGGAAGCGAGTATGGATTGTGGATATCTGGTTGTGATAAATACGATCGGGGCCCTTATAACATTACTAGATCGGAACTACAACCTTCTTGAATGTATGCTGCTGCAAGATGGGATGCCGTTATGAATTGAGAATAGTGGCGTGCAATATGTGAGACCTATGTCCGCAGTTGACAAGTATAGGTTGATGGTGGCGATGTACATTATAATACGAGTACAATCACTACAATCTCGAATTACCAGTGACTACTGAATATTAAAATTGGTTAAAGGCTTTGCAGGCACACAAAGATGACATTAGTGGATCTCGAGAACAAGGATTGGGTATTAAGATAAGCCTTCTTCCTCTTTAAGTCATGGTTTCTATGTCTCTATTATTGTTTGAAATTGTTTTATTCTTTTTTTTTACATATGACAGGTAAGCTCATAGCCTTCATCTCATCTGATGATAAGTGATGATAAGGCCGAAGGTGGAAGCGAGCTTCACCTGTATTCCTCAACAACTGACGAACTGGCGAATCTTACCTGTGATTGCAGGAACACAACAATGCTTAAAACATTGTAATTATGGCGACAAATTTAGGTAAGATGGTGGTAGCTAGGCAGGCGGGCTTAGAAGCCCTACCACCAACCAAACCGAGCAGAAAACTTCTGCCCCCATGGGGAATCGAACCCGGACCTACCGATCAACACCCGGTGGTGTGAGACCAGAGAGGCGGTTATAATTATTTATTATGTTATTCTACTGTAGTTGTCTGCTATTTTGTAGGTAAATGAAACTATGTATTACTATAACTGTATTTATCCTTCTGTTTCTTATTTTGTAAACATAAAATAGTGTCTTCGTTCTTAGCCTATACACGTCCCATTGCTGGGCACAGGTCTTCCGCATGGAGAATCACATGAGGAGTATGGGCCGAAACACCACCACGCTGGCCCAATGCGGGTTGGCGGGTAGAAACGGTTACAATGCGACCGGGGCCAACGGCTTAACGTGCTTTCTAAAGCACAGAGGAGTTCGAGTTCACAAAAATTTTTGGTCACCCATCCAAGGCCTGACCATGGGGATGGAAGCTTTGTTTTGGATATCGAAAGCCAAAGCATACTTACTAACGACTACGCAACCGAGCTCCTCCGAGCGAGCGAGACGAGTGAGTTGTCTGCTATTTCAACAACAAGACCCCCTACCCTAGACATAAAAAAAATGTATCTTATGGTTACTTATCCAAAAGGAAGTCTTGGTAGTAAGAGTGTCTTTTATGTATCTTGAAGATCCAGTGCGTGCGTTGCTTTTGTCTTTTACTTTTCATTACTTCAGTAGGAGTGGATCCATTTGTCAGACTTAAAACATGGTTTGCCAATAACACCATAATTGGCTTTATAATGGTCCGTTATATTGATGGTGGGTATTTTATTATAAATATACTGGGTATCAACGAGTACCGTAAACATACCAGCTTTACCATATAAACCAACAAAGAGAAAATATCAATTGTTGTACAATTTGCGCTAAAAAAAATTCGAACCTATATTCATAGCAGTGGCTCACCGCGGTTTCACCCGTGCGGTTCCCGCTCCCATGGGAATTTTGGGATAAAAAGTAGTCTATGTCGTTTCTCAAGCTCTAGACTATCTTTGAACTAAATTTAGATTAAATCGGTTAAGTAGTTTTGACTTGAAAGGAAGACCGACAAACAGACAGAGTAACTTTCGCATTTATTATAGTACTATGGATGATGTTGCTTTGAATTTAAAATTCGATGATGAAGTGGCGTTACAGGCCCGCGGCATGAATGGTATACCTCTATACTTAAACAATTAGTTACTCTGTAGTCATATTAGGTCCTTACCTATGAAATTGGTGTTTTGTATGGAGATTTTGGGGAATTCTGCATTTTCCATACTAACATTTTATCAGTTTTCTTCACAACGACAAATCCAGAGATAATAATATTTGGCATGTATCATTAGACAAGCTTTAGTAATATGTGTAATATCACACTTCATGAACATTATTTATCGTTTTTAAGTGAATGCAAATAAAATGATGTATTCGGGAGGCACTTAAAAAGTGTTGTCTCCGTGTCCAATTTTAACACAATTAAACTTACAACAAATTATCAAAACAAATCAAAAGAGCTCAAAAATATAGTCTATTTTTAGACGAGGTAATTATTTTTAAGAATACTCTGAATCTTAATAGTTACACACAAAATACTAAGACAGAATAAAAACACCAATTTCATAGGTAAGGACCCAATATTACAATGATAGTTTATGAGGGGTAGCGCCTTACTATAAGAATACTATCAACCCATCTCTTCCCTTGAGTGTCGTAAAAGGCGACTAATAGACTTAGAACTGCACAACCATCCAATAGCTTGTAGCGGCGACGGGCTCACCACCTGTCACGCTGAGCACGTACAGTTACTGCTTGTTGAAGCGCGGACTATGGCAGTGCACTGCTTCTGCAGTGCTTACCTCTTAGAGGATGTATGTTGTCATTTAATACAATAAATAAAAAATGATGCCATAATTATGTTGCAACTTAATAAAAGCTTTTATATTTAATTTCCTATTAAACTGCACAACTCAACTACCTAAAACCCACTGTCTTTAGTCCTTACATTATGAGCTGAATATAACAATGATTGGCTTCGTTACAGTTTATATCTTGGAAATCCAGTCATTCGTCAATCTTTATGTCCCAAAATTGATTGTTGCTCGACATTAGCCGCGGTTGCCGGGCCTCGATGGCTTCAGGGAAGCGTTTAAAAACAAGATCAAGCGATTTCGAGAGTTTATTGGTTCACCGGCATGGTCCAGCGTATTTTATTCATAATGTCAATTTTTGAGAAAACTTAATGCCTTGTATCAGAATGGAATATTCATTTTTTTGTTCTTGAGTTTATTGAGGTCTCTTGTCATGTTTAATTATTTTGAGAGTTCATGATTTCGTATAATTTGTGTAATTAAATAACTTTTTAATGCCTTTAGCATGAGGATATTGAGTATTTTAATTTTTTCTTTATTCCCAATAATAATAATTATCTTCAAACTTTCACACCTATCAACTAGCCTGCTTGTGTTACGGACACTAGATGACGGATAAATATATTTAACTTCTCGAAATAGCGACGCCTTGAGACCGGCACACAGACCACTCGGCCACGGAGGTTGTCAAATTTCCAATAAAAATTCCCAATGTTTAGGAACTGCATACGTCTAGATAAATTAATCTAAAATCAAAACTTGCATGCCATCTTTTTGTTTAAATATAATATAATAACATATTGCGGTAGCTGAGTTAGGACAAACGGGGCACTTCTCGTTCGAGAGGCCACGGGACACGCGGGTTCGATACCGCCCGCCACCACTGAGTTTGAATAATAATTATGTACATTGTGAATATCGCTGGCCTCACATGGCAACTGGCTTGCCACCACGGGAACTTACACATCTGGCGAAATGTAGTGTTTTTATGCTTACTAGCATTTGATATAGACCTTCCCTGAGAAATACTAAGGAGTATGTGTCAATGTATGTGTCATTCGAGATGGAATCATAAAATAGGAGGTAATGCAGGCACCATATTTTTCTTCCTATCCTTTTCCAACGCTAGATGGGGTCAGCACAACATGTCTTCAATTCTCCTCTGTCACTCGTCAGCATAGCATCCACTTCTTTTATTCTACTAAAATGCTACTAAAAATAATTGCTTTGCTGCCAAATTGTTTAATATTATGTTTTGATGACACAAATATTGTTTCTAAGGCCCGATTTTTCAATCCTCAGATAAAAATATCTGTCAGTCAAATGTTAGCTCTGTCCCTTTTCTTTTTATGACTTTAGAAAGTGACAGTGATAGTTTTAAATGGCGTATAATTTTATCTGAGGATTGAAAAATCGGGCCTAAGGGTCATAAAAAATAACCTTGAACTTCTAACTATTAGAATACATTTCCTAGGAATTGATCCTTGATCCTTTTCCTAGATTTTATACATTTCCGATAACATACTCGTATATATTGATGCCCAAATGATTTTTCGACTGACCTTTTTGTTGCTGACCAAATAATTAAATGGCTGTCCAATTAAATACTTCTCAATTAATTAATATCAATATATATTGCGTTGAAGTTAGTATAGACATTCGTAAATGAGTTCATGGCTTTATAAAGCAACTATAAAACTAAGTACAGCATTTATGCATGGTGAGGTAAATAGCTAATGATGGTGTATCTCTAGCTATAACTCCCCATTATAACATACACATACATACGCGTAATCACGACTATTATCCCCTAAGGATTAGTCAGAGGCAAAAGCACCGGAAAAGCAGTCCATTGACAAAGTCGCGCTTCACCAAGCAATGACTGCACTCAGCGTGACGGGTGGTGAGCCCGGCGCCGCTATTAGATGTTGGATTTGTGCAGTTCTAAGTCTAAATGTTTATTTTTGTTCAAAAATTTTGAATAACAATACTTTTCAAATTCAACTATCTATATTAATTAAGTGACTTAATATAATTATGAAATTACATTTCTGTTTCCGTCTATAATTTGACAAAGATTGACTCCTGTTGGCATAATTTTACATTCATAAGAACCCCCTTGAGGTGCACATCAAAATGAATGCACCAATAAACCCAAAAACCCTTAAACCTTATGAGAATTTGTACCATTCTGGACCAGATTGTACCATTCAGATCGCCAGATACGAGTGTCCGTCATATACTCGCACATACACTCACTTCGCACATAACGATATCTCGAGATTACTTTAATTAAGGCTTCGACCCCTGTTTCCAAGTAATCATACTATTTGGGGTGATTTAAAAGGTTCCGTGAACTGAAAAATTCACAGATGAAGACATTACGATGTCAGATAACTGGTTAAACTGAAGACTTGGGCGTTTATAGTTTCGTTAACAGTAACAGCTGTTAATTTGGACCCATCGAATGTGCTAATGTTATAGTTTGGGAAAGTACAACGGGTTTATTTAAATGTTTTCGCTGGTACTTCGAAATGGTGAGGACTTTTAAGAAGAAAAACAAGATTAGTTCAACCTTTTTTCTTGTTTTGTTTTATTAGCAAGATTTATTTGTTGAGATATAAAGAACTTATTTTTGTTTATTAAGCTCCTAATCTTAGTGGTTGCACAATACAGATATTCTGAATCGTAACCGGCGGAATTATCGCGAATTAACACCTCGAATGCGTTATAAATAAGAATCCAAATAACACGTCTGTAATTTCGATTCAAAATATTCACCGATGCTTTACAGCGATTTCTTTGAAATTATAATTTATTAGAGATCCGTGGATTTTAAGAGGGATAACCAAACTCACTTTAATATATAAGTATTTTAAATAATTTTAAATTATTATTTTTCTTTTTAATTTATGGATATTATAATGCAATCCGGATCTATACAACCTTCAGTCATAGATAGCCAGGTCCTCCTTTGATGAGGTATACGTGTGAAGCTTGCTACCTTCGGCATTATGGTCGCATCTTCAGGTGAGATACATTCATACATACTTATCATATCATCACGCCTCTTTTCCCCGAAGGGGTGGGAGAAGGTGTTAAACACCCACATTTCGCCAGATATGTTAGATCCCGTGTTGGTCCGGGACGCAAAAAGAATGTGCCAACTGCTTTTCTTGCCTAGCATGTCGTAAAAGGCGACTAAGGACGTATTGGGTACTGGGTCTGTAGTTGTGTAGGCGATGAGCTAGCCACTTGTTCCTACTCTATCACGAATTTTCATCTGACCAAACCCAATTTTTGGTTTTGGTCAGATTTGGTCTTAAGGAACACACTGATCCTTGGACTCTGCCGACCGCATTACAGGCGTGATTAAATGTATGTATGTATGTTAGGTCCCCATGTAACATGTGGCAAGTCTGTTGCCTTGCACAACGTAAGGCAAGCGATATTCACTGTAAATAAGTTTTATACTCAGTGGAACAGGCGGTGGGATCGCACCCGCGGCCTCTCGAACGAGCCCCGTCCGTCCCAACTCGGCTACCGCTCGCTGCCTTGGTGCCTTGCCTGCCGTTGCCTCTTTATCGCCACACAAAGCGGCAAAGATACACGACGTAAGGCAAAATCAGACGAATAGCCCTCCACATTTGAACATTGCCCCCCTCTTTTATAAAAAAATGATCGATAGTTTTTTATTATTTGATGTGCAGACGTATCGCCGTAGCTATAGACGCTTACAACTCTGACAATCGCCTGCCCTAGTCCTTTCCCTACCCTTAAATAAATAATAAATAAATAGTCCAATAAATATAAAAAAGAAACAAATATACGGAACCTTAAATATTAACTTAGGTGTCTACCCTGCCGTTACGATTCCAACGAGGTTGTTACGAGAGCGTCAATTTGCAAGTGATAAATGAACAGTTTCGAGAATAAATAACAATAATTCAAAATTCTCGTATTGATAAATAAGTTTGTGAACGGTAGTTAGGCCTTATCGAGATAGATAAGGAAAATATTTAAAGTTACAATTTAAATACCTTTAATACTATTCATATAAGATAAAATTGTCATGTCGATGTCTGTATCTGTACAATATGTAGCATAACTTATTACCGTACATTAAACCTTACTGTTCGAGGTCGTGATTTCAAATTCCGGTGGAGGAATTTTTTATTTTATTTTATTTAAAAATATTTATTACTAGCTTTTGCCCGCAACTTCGTCCGCGTAGAATAATTACTTTGAGATAGTGTGATGGTATGTTATCTGTGGCCTTCCTAAATAAATAGGAACAGTAGCCTCAATTGGTGGAATTGGAAATTTACTCCTACTCTATTATTAGAAGCAAGGTTCATAGTGGCGTAAATTTGTCCTTAATTTTTCTGGCAGGCGTTACTTCCATTTTTTTACATTCATTTTTTTTTGGCACCCGTTCCCATGGAAATCTCGAGAGAAAAGGCCTAGGTATGTCCTTTCTCAGGCTCTACACAAGAGGTTCCCAGACTTATTTTTTTCATAGACCACTTTCAAAATTAATCTGGTTCCGGTGGACCCCCTGCAGCTACATTTCTACCATATTCCCAAAACTCGACAAAAATGTGAAGATTTGAAGACAACAAGACCCTCGTCGAGACTTCCGTGGACCTCTAGGGGTCCACCTGGACCACTTTGGAAACTAATGCTCTAGACTATCTGTGCACCAAATTTCGGTTAAATTGGTTCAGTAGTTTTGACGTGAAAACGAGACAGACAGACTGAGTTTCTTTCGCAGTTGTAATATTAGTATGGTTTTGTGTGATGAATATAGCATGACATTGACTGGAGGGATGTAGGTCTTATTCTGAATGTATGTCTAAGAAATCCTAATTTAAAGACTATTAACTCACACACTTGCATATGCCATGTAAAAAGGGTCTTGTACGCACTCAAAGAGAAAACTCAAAACTGGAATTTAAAGTACCAACTCATAATTGATATTAGTACCTACTTCCACTCCAGTGAGAGTTTTCGGTTATGAGTGGCTTCGAGACTGTAAAACGCACTTAGGACTAGCATGGTGGTGGTGTCACTAGCGATGCCCTGTAATACTCATAAAGCGGTTTTTTGTTTTTTCATAAAAAATACCCACAGTAAAAATTTGTCGACTTACCAGAGTCTAATGTTCTGTCCTTAATATTTGTAATACTATACAAATAATGTAAAGCTGTAAAGGTTCAAATGCTCATAAATATAAATCTCGAATCGTGTTTCGATAAATAAGAATACTCACTATTATAATATTCAACTAAAATAAATCAAAGAGCACTGAATTTCCAAATTGAGATCTCTTATTTACGACTGACAAATGGAAGATTTACAAACATTTATAATATTTTTTTAATATGACATTGATATATTAATGCGAGTTACAATAAAGCTTGACAAATATAACTTTGCAGTTCAGTGGTGGCGCCACTTGTAGCACAATTAGACTGATTCTTTCTAAAACAACCAATCGGAGAACCGTAAAATTAGTTCCCTTTTTCGCCACTTGCAATCTTACATTTGGGAGACTATAACGTTAAAATTTGTATAAACTTTGCGTTTGGATAACCAAAAAAGTACATAGTGATCTTAAAGTTAGATTCTAAATTCGTTTAACAAGGGCAAGTTCGACCAAACTCCTTGTTACTCCTCTTTTATATTACTACACAGGTGTTATTAACGAGAATTTGGTCAAATTCCCCATAAGTAGATCTAATGTAGCAGTATTTAAATTTATAGAATATCGACCTTCGACTTTTAAAGTCCTGCTTTGCGAACTATGATTATAATATTTCGCGCTCACACCTTTCATATGGTGTAATGGTAGCATGATTAACATCTAGTATTCTAAGTTATTATTATACTTCATCCAAATCCGATGACGAAAAAATGTAAACAAACCAAGTTTAGGGTCATCACAACTTAGTTTACAAAAAAATAGCTAAATCTTGTATTTCCGACCCGATTACTGCACATAATTTCACAATTGATTCTATAATAATTATTTCTCTACCACATATAATTAGAAACACTCACAAAACCTCAATACTTTTTAAATAAAATAAGAAATGAAGATAAAATCTAAATAATTTTTACCTTACAGCCCTATAAGAACACAACCTTGACAAAATTCAGATCTCGTAAACATTTTTGCACTTTTAAACTAATCTTCCAATTGTAATCGACACTAACTTTCCTTCGTGTTCCTATACCGTAAGTACTTTTCAAATCAGTTGCGTATTCATTATTAATTTTTACCCGACCACGAATGAAAATACTACGTTCCGTTTTATGCTATAACGCCACACAATTACTTTTTTAAAACTTTTTCTTGTGATATTTTAGAAGCAATTATAATTAATGCTAATAAATTAAATTCATAAACAGTTACTTAATTCAAATTAAATTGCTTTATTTATGTTTTCTTATAATACAGTAAGATGTTAATTATTTTTTTAATGTGCCTGATAGAAAAAGGTTATTAACATACGCCTGTCAGTGGTTGCTAGGCAACGCTTTGTTATCAAACATTCGTCATCGGATTTGGATGAAGTATACATGTAACATATCATCACGATGTTCCCAAAGGGGTAGGCAGAAATTTTAGCATCCATATCATGACCTCGGATGATAATGAGGGGCTCGGTGGCGTAGTGGTTAGTTCGCCTTGGCTTTTGATATCGAAAACAAAGCTACAAAGATGGGTGACCAAATATTTGTGATCTCGAGCTCCTCCGTGCTTTGGAAGGCACGTTAAGCCGTTGGTCCTGGTATTGCAACCGTTTCTACCCACGAACCCACCTTGGGCCAGCGTGGTGGTGTTACGGCCTCTACTCCTCATGTGTTTGTCCATGAGGAAGGACTGTGCCCAGCAGTGGGACGTATATAGGCTGAGGACGAATCATGTTCGACCTGGACAGATCGATAATCGCATATGGACAACCTTCCGTAATACTAAAGTCAACTGATCGGGTTATCAGAGCAAGAGCTGTGGCATTTCGGACCGAACCAAAGGTCATCTTCGACATTGGGTCGGGCAAGCTCGTAAATTATTCCGATGATTCAACCATATTTTAAATTTTTAAATGCCATTAATAACTACATAGGTATTTGTAGTATGTTGTGGTATTCAATTGTTATTTATTATCTGTTATAATATTATATGAGGCAGCTTTAGTGCGCCTTTAATTGGCAGTGCGTAGAGCATATTGTTTAATATGAATTGGCATAATGGAATCTTCACTTAATATACTTATGCATAATTGATTTTGGCGTAAAATTTTAATTACATAAGGCATAACCATTTTAATAATAATAATACTCTTTATTGCAATTGAAAAATTTTACAACTTCATGGTAAAAACAATGTTTGCAAGGGAGGACTTATTCACTTATAGAAATGTCTTCCAGTCAACCCATTAACGACAGTAATAGCAGGTATAAGTAGGCGACGAAAATGCAACAAAAATTCGTGCAAATGTTAAATGAACTACATATACTAAATATAATACATAAAAATATTTAAATAAATACTTATATACATGCATATTGATATATTTATGGATGAAGGCATAATTAACTATTCGCATAAATTTTTAGGAATAAATATTAATAAAAATATCGATTCTGGTCGCTCCCGCGGCACGCTCACTTTGCTCGCTCCGCTCGCGCGTTAAGAGCACAGTCTGTACTACCTAACACTTCTGCTCGCTTCGCTCGTCGTCGTACCTAATCGACTTTACCTTATGCCGTAAACCATTATGCGGAATAATATTATGGATAGTTACATTAGTCAAAATTATAATTATGCTAATTAATATTGTGCCACAAAATTACGCTTAAGTTATATTTTGGCAAACAACATTATGCCAAATTCATATGCCAAAGTATATTGTGGGTAAAAAACTAAAAACATTCTTCCATAAAAAAGGATCCCATTGCTCACAATGAGATTGAGATTTACGTATTACAGAACTATGCAAGATTACGAAGACCAAAGTCAAGGAAAATTTGTTAAAATTAATCTTTATTATATATAATTAATGTTTACGTGAGTCGTCACGTAAACATTGCGCTCCTAGTTATCTGTATTTAAAATAATTTATAGCTTTGAAAGTGTGAATATTTCGACAGTATCAACAAGTAATATAGACAAACTTTTACGTGGTGACATCATACAAATTCAATATTTGATTATGGACAAAATTTAATCAAATGCGATATAAAATAATTATTGTGTTACCCAGTGAGTGATACGAAAATCTAAAAGTGATCATCTGCTGTAAGCCGCGAAATAAAAACAAAAAGTGCATACTTCAAAGACCTATAATCGAATTTAATATTAAATAAAATAAAAACTTAAATATATTTTATTTTGTCCAAGTGCGTGCGGTATTTGTTAAATAATAAATAAATATCAATAACGGACAACACAATTGCTTCGTTCCAATAATATATACAACTATTTGAATAATTCTAGCTGAGCACTTAGTAGCCGAACGGCTGGTACATTTGATTTTAGCACGGGAGAGGCGGGTTCAAGTCACCGCCAGCGCGTGTCCACTTTTTGTGTGAAAAAATAATTGACAAACATGAATTTCCTAGACAATATCACATTTCGACGTAACCGTACAAAATCTGACTCGATAGCGACAGAAAGCACTATTGAGGAAGTCGATGGTTCTGTCAGTAGTTTGCCAGATATATCTCAAGATGGCGATACTGAGCAACTTACAATATTTAGAGAAGAAATAAAAAAACTCACCACGGAATTAAACAGTGCACATAAAGAAATAGAATTGTTATCAATAGAAAATAATGAACTAAAGAAAACGAATGAAGAATTGTTAAAAAAAAACCAATTATATAAAAAAGTGACAGAAAGTCCGACTCCAAGAAAAGCAACACCTAAGCTAAAGAAGCAAAATAAAAAGATAAAAATTTCTCAGGACAAACATGCAAAGATGAATAACACAAACAATATTAATATTGAAGAAAAAGAATATGAAAGCAATGGTAAACAAACACAACGTCTTAGCACTAAAAACCGGATACCAAAGATGACTATTCTAAGTACAGACAAACATAACAAAATACTCTCAATAGCTAGAAAGACTTTTTCACAATATGATTTGTGTCACTACCTATCAACAAATTGCAGTTTAAAGCAAACGATACATTCATTGGAAAATAAGCTTAAAGACTACACTATGAAGGACTTTTGTGTCATTATAATAGGGGAATATGATTTTAAAGCAACAAATAACTACTCGGAGTTAATCATCAATATTAGAGAAACACTACAAAGGATAATGCATACAAATATAATTTTATGTGTGCCAACTTTCAAATTAGGAAAATATACGAACATGTTTAACTTTAGAGCAGAAATATTCAACAATATGATTGACCTTGATGTAACTACCCATGAATACGCTTATCTACTCGACTCAAATAAAAATTTGACTTATGATTATGACATGTTCAATAAGAAAACGGGATCCTTGAACAACTATGGCATGCGAACTATTTTCAACGATATTTTGTCTCTTGTAAATGACATCGACGAGTACCAAATGAATAAAACCACTGAAGAAATAGGGAAGGACTTATTTTTTCTCGAATAAATATGTATACATACTGCATCAAAATATTGCAGGTGCGATTAATAAAGCAGATGCCCTTTCAGTATATTTGGAATGTCTAGGAGAAGAAATTAAACACATAGATATCTTGTGTCTTACTGAGCATTTCATGATGGCAGGCCACGAGATGCATCTAACAATACCTAACTACAACTTAGCAGCATCATTTAGTAGAATAAACACAAAGAGAGGAGGTGCCTGTATACTGATCAGAAATGGTCTTGCATGGAAAGAAGTTCTTGAAATTAAGAAACTGTCAATTGCTAACTGTGTAGAATGTTGCGCAGTAGAATTAAGTCAGTGTGAGCTACTTGTTATTTGTTTGTATAGAGTTCCTAAGGTATCAAATTTAAATTATTTTTTTCATACACTTGACCGAATATTGACGATTGCTGCAAATAAAAAATGTAAAAACATAGTATTGGCGGGCGATTTCAATATAGACATGATGAAAGCGAGTAATCTATCTGTTGAATTTGAATGCTTATTATTAAATTTTAATTTACGTTTATCAATAAATGAGCCAACAAGAGTGACCAGTCAATCTTGTATTGACAACATTGCCCATAATTTTAGCAAAACATGTAAAGCGGAAGTGATCGAATTATCGTTATCAGACCATACAGCACAACTGCTCCAATGCCCTGTAACTAGAGTTCCTCTTATTGAATACTGGATAAAGGAAAAGCGAGACTACTCTAAGCAAAACATATCAAAGTTTGTAGACTGCATAAGTTCTTTTTCTTTTAGCGAACTCTATAACATTAAGGAC
This sequence comes from Parapoynx stratiotata, assembly GCA_910589355.1. NCBI lineage: Eukaryota > Metazoa > Arthropoda > Insecta > Lepidoptera > Crambidae > Parapoynx > Parapoynx stratiotata. The sequence goes on from OU342472.1 coordinate 1,350,654, forward strand.
TGTAATATTGCTTTCAATTACTTTATGAACAACTTTAAATTGTTTTACGATTTGTGTTTTCCGTACACGTATATAAAGATACCTATAATACAAAGACCAAAATGGATATCGCGGGGAATAAAATGCTGTAGTAAGAAAAAAAGGCAACTTTTGTGGTACTCTAGATGTAATCCCACTAACGAAAATAAATCTAAGTACATTAAATATTGTAAAACCTTTAAAAAAATCATTAGATTAACACAATTGTCTCAAAATAACTACAAATTGCTCAACTCAAATAATACAGCAAAAACGACATGGCAAATAATTAATAAATCAAAGTTTAATATACCAAAAGACAACATAGCAAATATTAGTTATAATAATACCATATTATCGGACCCAAAGGAAATCGCAGAAAGCTTAAATGACTATTTTATTGACAAAATTACACCACAAACCTTTAGCAGGCAATCTCAAATCTATACTGTGCAGAATTCAATTTTTGTTAGTCCATGTTTACCAAAGGATATATTAAAAATAATAAATAACTTAAGAAATACAGACAGTGTTGGGTATGATGGCATATCTGTAAAAATAATAAAAACTGTTAGTAATAATATATGTAACCATTTGTGTCATATTATCAATCTATGTGTGGAAACTGGAGTCTATCCCGAATGGTTAAAGACATCTGTCATAAAGCCGATACACAAAAAAGGGGAAAAAAATTTGGTACAAAATTATAGACCAATTGCACTTATACCGGTTATATCAAAAATTTTTGAGAAATATATTTATAGCGTGATATACTCTTATTTAGAAAAATATGAAATTTTATGCAGCGAGCAAAAAGGATTTCGTAAAAACAAAACCATAAACATGGCTATCTTTGATTTCTTAAAGACAATAATGTTTAATGTTGACAAGAGGATACCAGTCTCTTCTGTTTATTGTGATATGACGCAAGCATTTGATTATGTTGACCATCATATTCTCATGAAAAAACTTGACGGGTATGGAATCAGAGGAAATTTAGGACAACTATTGCTATCATATTTAACAAATCGCACTCAGTACACTTCCATTGCTCGAATCAATGTAAGCTCAAAAAAAGAAGAATATTTTTCTTCATCCAAACGCGTAGTGAGATACGGTGTGCCTCAGGGTAGTGTCCTGGGGCCCTTATTGTTTATAATTTATATTAATGATTTGCCAAATTCAATTAATCATCCTATGACACTCTTTGCAGACGATAGTACCGTAACAATAACATCAAAAAATTTAAATAATTACGAATTTGACATATATGAAACTTTGACATTGATAATAAATTGGTTGAATAATAACAATTTGAAAATAAATTTAAATAAGACACTAATTATGCAATTTGGACAGAGACTACCTAATTTTAATTTCCAAAATCTTAATAATATAATAGAAAATACGGACATTACAAAATTTCTTGGCCTCATTATTGACAGGAACCTCAACTGGAAGGCTCATGTTGACTATATTGTAAAGAAAGTCAGCAGTTCAACCTATGCATTATATAAACTCGCTCCGATAATAAATACCAGAGCGCTAATTACAGCATATCACGGCCTGGTAGCATCAATTTTGAGATATGGTGTCATATTTTGGGGTAACTCCACAAATATAGAATTAGCCTTTAAAATGCAGAAGCGATGTATAAGGGCAATGTTTCGGTTGCAAACTATTGATAGCTGTAGACCTCACTTTATACAACGGAAAATTCTCTCGCTTCCGTCAATGTACATCTTTGAGGTTGCTGTTTTCGTGAGGACAAATCCTTTTAGTTTTCCTCGACTTGCTGATACTATAAGTCGCAATAGGCGTGACAAGTTTAGATTAAAGCACCCATCCATTAAAACTAGTCTTTTAAGTAAAAGCATTTTTTGCATGGGACCCAAAATATATAATAAAATCCCTAACACCATAAAAGACCTTAATACGAATTTATTTAAACAAAGACTAAAAATGTTATTGATTGAAAAATGTTATTATAGTGTAAGCGAATTTTTAAATGATGATAAATTGAATTAATCTTAATTATTGAATGACATTTGTATAAATTTCATTTTCTTTTAGGTATAATTATGACAATTTTTTTTTTTGTTCTCTAGTTTTAAATAAAATAATCGATGTTTTTTACTACTTGACAAATATTATTGACATGTTAGAATATAGACATAATTTCTTATATGTAAAGTTTGATTTTATTATTGTTATAGTTAATTAAATTTATAATTAATATTTTGAAATTTGTACGCCTTTTTGGCAGGGCATGTTGAAACTTCTCTTTTTTTTTTTTTTTACTTTTATGATCATTATGTACACATGTTTCAGACAAATAAATTATCTTTATCTTTATCTTTATCTTTATCTTTAATGCTGATGACCATTGGGGTGAAAACGGTTCTGGATTATCAGCTATGTAGGTAATTAGAGGTATCGCTTGAGGGCCTCACAAGGTGGAAATTGTGAATCTTCCTTGCCTTCCAGTGTCCCTAGTGCATGGCAAAAGGTACAGTGTGATTTTATCAGGTCAAATGTGGGTTTAAAGATATAAGCGTGATACTATGTTGTGGATTTACAACTAACATTGCACTATCTCGTTTATACCCAATTAAAAATAATATTATCTATCATTATTCATTATCCAAGGTATCGATTTCACTGCTGGGCACAGTTTACCTGAATGGAAGAAAATTTGAATAACAAATCATGACTCGTACCTGTCGCATATTATCGTCATTTTACATTACAAACTTCATCTTAACAGAGTTTCAGATATCGATTTTACAAATTTACAATTTCACATCACTAAGATTCAGCACCCCATTAAGTTGGGCGCTCCTGCGACAGCGGTTCTCAACCTAAATGTGATACAAACTACAACCATGACTAATTTACTTTTAAATTTGAAAGAAAAAGAGCGATTTATCTGCGAATGAACCCCGACCGGCACAGAGCGGCCTCATCAAAATTGATGTGTTCACATTAAAAACACACTATCTCATGAAACAAATCGGTTCACCGCCTCCTTAAAGGGCACAAGTATTTTTTTTTTCATAAAAGAGGATAAACGTGAAATCTTTACAGTGAAAGCTTTGAGGGTTTATTTATTGTTTCATAACTAGTTTCCTTCCTTCCTTAGAGGAGCTCGGTGGCGTAGTGGTCAGCGCGCTTTGGCTTCGATCTAAAACAAAGCTACCATCGCCATGGTCTCTCGAGCTCCTCCGTGCTTCGGAAGGCACGGTAAGCCGTTGGTCCCGGTCGCATTTGTGACCGTTTCTGCCAACCAACCCGCATTGGGCGTGGTGCATGAGGAAGGCCTGTCCCAGCAGTGGGACGTATATAGGCTGATGACGAACTAGTTTCCTAATGTAGGAAATAAAACAGACTGCTGTACTTTACTTGTGTATTTTATCACTTTTACAAACAGAATGATCCAACTTCACAACTGACAATGGTTTTTATACTACCAAATACACTGTCACTTACAAATGATTACCGGAAGTAATGCATTTCGTATTCCATAATTTACAAAATTAATAACATTCAGTCCTTAACTATTTAAGTAATTATAATATTTTGTTTACAGTATTTAAAACAATATTAATTCTTTTATATCTATTTCAAATGTATTTATTGTGGTATTTCCGGCGTTCACCGGACGATAAAATGGCGGCGTTCCACGACGCCATATTACAGGAAGTAACCTTTTAATTTTATTTCTTCATAATCAATGAATTATCGAAAAATAGTATGGAAATACCACAATAAATAGTATTTTTACAATATTTAAATATATAAAATTTATGTTATTATTGTATTTAAATAAGAATAATACATTCACTTCCGTAACTTATCTATTGATTATAAATCAATATAACATTTAATTTATATTTAATGATAATTTCTTACACTAATTTAACACCTTTATCCCGGCGGCTGATGTTACCACAACAGCATATTCAGGCGGTCGTTATAAAGAAAGCTGTCAGTTATTAGTAGCTACCAGAATATTTTTACAAGGGAAAATCAACCCTGTCGTTCTATGACGCATGAATTATTTTCAAAATCATGCCGGGTCATTTTACGCGTGAAAAAAAAATAAACACGAAACAATGGAAGTGTAAACACCACAATGAATTGCTACCACGAATGATTTCTCAACATATTCTCAAGAACTCATATCAGATTAAAAGCGACATATTAAAAGTCCTACGTGCAAAGAAGCAGGAAATGTTTGAGATAGAGTGAGTCAGGGGATGTGTGACGTCACGGTTTGAGCTTTCTCTAGTGAGGAGTTGAGCATTAAAACCTCTTAAATTAAAATTCACATCATTTATGTGATCTAGGAATGAAAATTCTTAAGGAGACGTCCAAAATTATGCCAACGATAATTTCCATTTTTATTTATTTGATACTTGTGGCCTCCGGTTTCATGCGCGTGGTACCAGCTCCTAGACCCCTTTCTCAGATTCCAGAATATTTGTGTACCAAATTTTTATCAAATCTATTCAGTAGTTTGGACGTGAAAGCGAGACGGACAGACAGAATTACTTTCGCATCCATAATATTAAGTACGGACTAGTATGGATTATTTGACATTTCAGAATCAGTATATTATTGTTGGCATCTGTTACATTTAAATGATCCTCGTAAGTCTAAATTTTATCAATGTACATAGAATTTGTTACCAGAAGGTCTTAATCAAAGAAGAAGACCATGTTTATTTCTCCGTTGACAGGTACTTTAAAGTATTTCATCTTTATCTGTTTTATTATTATCAATCTAAGCTATTCTATTTCTAGTAAAAAGTTAAGTGTTTGCAAAATTAACTGAAGATCGTTTTTTCGCGGGAAAAGCCAAATATTTCCGCTTTGGGTGTATTTTTATTTGACGTGACGATGTTTTTGTTTTACTATGACTTACATACATATAATCACGACTAAAATAGAGACTAGGCAAAAGCACCGCAAAAGCACGCGCTTCACCAAGCAGTGACTGCACTCAGCGTGACAGGTGGTGAGCCCGTCGCCGCTATAAGCTATTATGGCTTGTAAAATGTTATATGTTCTGATATTATGAGGGTCATTTAAATAGAATACATGTTAAGCAGGACCTTTTTTCCGGTCTGTATGTTTTTACATACGTACGTACATAACAAGTGTACGCAAAAACCTTGGTATCACTGCATACCATCGACGCTTCTGTTCTACACAATAGATCTACGTGAGGCCCCGTGGTTGACTAATGAGCCATTCAGAAGTCTTACTAATAACTCGACTATAATGAGGCCTAATAAATAGCGTATAACATAGCTCGCTTACTGTTTAATGCGTGTTTCTAGAAGTATCAGCAATAAGTCTGTATTCCTTTTGAGGTCTTGGAGTAATGGCTTCAATAGCACTGGATTTGTTGTTAAAAACAATATAACTTTTATTATTGCTGATACCTGATTAGATAGGGATTACTGAGGATTGAAGTGTGGCGAAGAGATCGGTGGCGGAGTGGTTACTCTTTGACTTTCGATCGAAAACAAAGCTATCTTGGCCATGGTCAGGTTGTGGATGAGTGACCAAAACTTTGTGATATCGAGCTCCTCCGTGTTTTGGATTGCAACCGTATCTACCCTAAAACCCGCACTGGGCCAGCGTGGTGGTGTTACGGCCCATACTCTTCATGTGTTCGTTTCCATGAGGAAGGCCTGTGCCCAAAAGTGCGACGTAAATAGGCTGAAGACGAACCAATACAACTTAGGCATTGACTAGGTATGTGCTACTCGTAGATTGTACCACAAAATTTGAAGAGATTTTCTTAAATCTCGCAAAAGCGAAGGCAGCGAAAATCGCGAAATTATTTGGTACTGTGTTGGTTCACCTTCTGTTAGGGTTCAATTAACTCTACCTTTTTATCTTAATTATGAAACAATTTAAGTACATTTAACTGAGATTCAAAATTACAGCTGCTACATTTTACGACGACGACTATCAACGCTTTTAAAGCGTTAAGATAAGGTCTGATGTCGAATGGTTTAAACTCGTGAATTAATACCCGTACGATCTACGATACACTTACAGTCTAGCTTTCCAACAATCGATTAGCCGACTAATTGAGACAACTTCAACTGTCGATTAGGATTGTAACGCGACCAAGTGTCGGCATACCGAATATCTATCGTACAAATTACCGGCAATCAACACGCGTGGTCTTAGTTGATTACGGCTTATCGCAACAAAAATGTCAATAGAATTTCTGGTTGGAAAAGCTGGTCACCTGAGGACAAGTGGCGAGTGTTACGTAGAATAGACGCATAACTCCGTAGAATTGCATCAAACTTTTTTTACATAGCATATCAAAATCAAAAATCATTTATTCAGTTCAGATGCGTCATTTTGCAATATTTCGTGAAAGAGAAAAATACTATTGGTTCACAAAAACTACCAGGAGGTCTTGTTCTGAGAAGAACGGGCAAGAAACTCAGCAAGATTCAACCCTCACTTTACATTAGCATTATTGAAAAAAATGTCATAAACTACAACGTCATTGAAGTTTAAAAATAAAAAAAGATGTCTAATTTGAGTAATATTCTGCAGTTTACCACATTTTTCATTACAAACATGTACTGATAGTCTTGAGTATAACATAAAAAAAGGATCTACAATTGCAATAAATAAATATCATCTCGCCTTAATTTCTTAAGGGGTAGGCAGAGGTGTATTATACATCCACACCTTTGCCAATAATTTCTTTGTTCCGACAAAGGTTGTAAGCTTATGGCCGTTATCGGGCACTACAGAAAATCTGTAACCACTGTAAACCAACTGCCAAGACAAATGTTACTATATACCACTAAATGGGATCTTTGTATTCCGAGCACCTTTTTGGTGGAGGAAAATGCTCTGACGCATCCCCTGCAATAGGGGAGGAGCTGCAGGGGTGTTGTGAAACATCCAGTATTCTATTCTCGGCATACCTTTGGTAGTACATCAAATAACAGAATCGTAAACCTGTATCACTGCATCTTCTCTTCTCTTCTGCGGCTTCTGCTTTTTCCTTATCAGTTTGCTCTTCAAGCCCTAAGTACTAGCAGCTAATGAACGGGTTGCATAGTTTTTTGACGTCCTTAAGTGTATTTTAAATTACATAGGATGAAATGAAACATAAATAATCTTTATATTATATCACTAAAATATTTATCAATTTTATATCACAAAAAAATTTATTAATTAATACAGAAAATGGTTGATTAATTTAGAATTAGATTAAAATTTTGATGACACATAGGTTTGCGACCTTGACGACCTCCGTGGGCGAGTGGTCTGTACGCCGGTCTCAAATCGTCGCCATCTCGAGAGGTTCTGGGTTCGATTCCCGATGGGGCTTAATGTTTGTGTGATGAATACAGGCATTTGTTCTCCAGTCTTGGATGTTTATATATGTATTATATTAAATTCACATATTTATATGTATTTATCAATTAAATTATATAACCGTCATCTAGTTTTCGTAATACAAGCAGCATTAATAGTTGCTTAAAATGGGGCTAGTTGATAGGTGTGAATGAATTACTGAAGATATTTATTTATAGGCAACTCAAAAATAAATTATGAAAATTCCGAATTTCACAATACATATGTCTCTATAGAGATAAATAGAGTAATTCACACCTCTTCTTGCTGCAATGCATCGGACACATTGTTATACAAGTGTAAAGCATCACCCATCCTTTCATATATGTAGTTGCATAACATATTCTAAGAGGCCTGGAAACAGTCAGGGCATATATCCAGCCGAGCGTAAATGACCAAATGTTTGCAATCCTCTTCACAAATATTTAGACAAACATTTGCACACGTGTGAGTAAGTTTACTGCTTATTATTCGAGTCACGTTTCGCCGTTACCCTTAAACAACTTAAATTGCCACTTGCGGTTGCGTTTATACTTTCGCGTAAGTGATTCATGAGACAACGTCGGCATTATACATGCTTTCTTAACTATGCGCACTAATTTCCAAGAATGCCTTAAATTGGGGAAAAAGTTTGCACAAAAATAGATGTTTGCTCCAAATTTTAATCAGGTTTTTTTTCCTTATGCGAGTATTCTGTAGAACATACCAAGTGAAATCTAGAGGTTGATATGAATAAACATTACCTGGGTATTTGTCCTCAGTCTACATACGTCCCACTGCTGGGCACAGGCCTTCCACTTGGAAATAAATACATAAGGAGTATGGGCTGTAACACCACCACGCTGGCCCAATGCGGGTTGGTGGGTAGAAACGGTTGCCAAAGCCCAAAGCGACCAGGACCAACGGCTTTACGTGCCTCCCGAAGCGCGGAGGAGTTTGAGATCACAAAGTTTTGGTCACCCCTCCACAGCCTGACCATGGCGAAGGTAGCTTTGTTTTTGATATCGGAAGCCAAGGGGTACTAACCACTACGGGTATTCCTACTTTGCAATTTCTAGACATACACGTATATGATACGATTTTTAACTCTGAATTTCGAATTATTAGTATTCTTAATTTTTTTATAAAAGCTCCATATTACCTATTGCGTCTGTTTGTACTTACTCCCGCATTGGATTTAGAATTCATAGTCTTGTCTGTATAATCTTAAAATACTTCAAGTTATTTATAACTTAAGGTAGATATAACTTGTCGAATCTCTTTTCGCGTTGTCACGTAAATAGATCGTTGTCCAAGATTGCAAGCTACTATCAAGCACATACAAATAGCGCTGCGGTAACACCGTAAAAGATGCATCGCAGCCGTCTCCGCAGTTGACATAAATAACATTGGTTTTGACAGGTCTCCGTGAGAATCCACCGCTACCAATTCTAATAATTCAGTTATTGTAGTTTGTTATGTGAGCGTCTCTCTGATTTACTTGGTGAAGGTATACTGCAGTTTTCACGGAAAACGTTTCATCGAGTTAAAAGGCCACTCGGCTATCGGTGTTTGCTCAAATAAAAAAACAGAAATATGGTCCATGATAACTAAATATAAATGATGACATGGAATATCAGTATAAAAATAAAAAAATAAAATTATTTATCATCATGCCTTTGTAAGTCATAAGCAATTGATTAGTGGTTCATTAAAAACAAGAGCAATATACTGAAATAAAAGGGTTGATGGGAAAATGGAGTATTAATTGCGATGGTGATTTTTCAGTTTTATTACATTACATAACATAATTATTTTACAATAACGTGGATAAAAATAACACAACTGTATGTTATTTAGTACTAAAGCACGGAGAAAAAAAAAAGGTAAAGAGTTCAATGATTTAGCTCCTCAATTAAAATCTATTAGTTAAATACTTCTTTACACTATATGACAATATAAACATGTAACCATACCTCTTGAATTAAGAAACACATTGATATTATCAATCGACGAATAGTTTCCCGGCAAAAGGTTAGTAAGCCAATTGCATGCATTTATAAGAATTACGTATTGAGATTGTGAAATATTTTAATAGTATCTATAAGATATGACCTCTGTTGGATATTCTATTTTTAGATCGGTACTACAATGTTGTATTTATATTAGTTGAAAAAGAATTTATGTTACAAATTATGCAAAAACCTTTAAACATTGTCAATAATTATTATTATTGCTTTTTCATCAAATATGACTTTATACCAGTAGTTTCAGTGCTTTCTAAAATATAAATATTACATAAATTTTTATTTATTATTATGTAAATTTAAAAATTAACAAAAAAAATTAATAAAACGGGACAAAAAAACCAGCCTCATTAGTTTTACAGACAATTGTGTATGACCACAACGTCGAGTGTACTTAGGTATGAACCATAAAAACAAAAAAACCCAGTACAAACAGGTTTATTGGATAGCTTATTTCATACAATCTTCCTAACCTTATATCTTACATACAAGAAACATCGTTAGCGCGATATAAGAACATGCAGCGCCATCTCTTGGCGTCACTAGGAACTAATTTAACATAAAAGATAATCAAAGTGTTATACAAGTGCAATTTACAACTCATCAATTTCTTCTAGTCAATTTTATAGATACACATTAACTCGTGTAAGAATAAGACCGTCATTTCCATTTCCACAGAGTTTGAAAAACTTAAATTCAGTTTGTCTTGAATATCGTATGGCAAGACACCGGGCACATTGCGTGGCAATAGTCATGGTAGACCCTGGTAACGTATGTAAGTGCCTCCGAGGAAAAACTATTTTTTTCCTTTAGTTAACAGTTTTGACTCTTCGGGGATAGAGAAAATTATACTGTTTTAAGCAATTTCTATTGTTCTTTATAAGTTATTTATCTACAAAGTGCCTCCGAGAAAAAACGGACTTTTTTTTCTTTAGTTTTTTAGTTTTGCCTTCCCTTTCGGGGATTGAGTAAAGATATATTATACTGTCTTCAAACAATTTTTAAGCTGTAAAAATATCGATAAATAAATGACTCAAATTCCCAAGCTGAAAATATCGCTACAAAAACAAACGCTCACCGGCCGGCCATTGAATGTCAGCGGGCTCTGACAGTTGACAGTTGCGACAAATGACAGACGAACAACAATCACAGGTGCATCTCGCCAGATGGTTATCGCTCGAGATGTCCCGATGGGCTCGGTTGCACATGCATTAGAATCTTAATGTTTCGATATTGTAAAAGCGTTTTCGTAAGAAGCAATGAGTATGTACGCAGCTCATAGTGCTACAATAAAATAACAACTAAAACGCCTAGCTATTTTGCTATCTATACATTTAATAAAACTTTACAGGTCGAACGTCTGTACATAGAAAAAAATGTTTAAAACCAAGTCAGGGGGATGTAAAAAGAAGGAAAATACTAAATAATGTTTTTTTTTTAATTTTTTTCTATGTCTGTTGTGTCTGTCTGTTTGTCCGGGCTAATCTCCGAAATAGCTTTTCCGTTTTCATTGAAATTTTGCATGGTGATACCTTATATCTTTGGTCAACATGTTAGATACTTTTTATTCCCGAAAATTGAAGGGTTCCCGTGGGATAGTTAAAAAATCATAGTTACCGCTGACGATGTCGCGGGCACCATCTAGTTATATTATAATGCAACTGTTGGCGACCAGCACCAGGTAACTTCTCGGACCTTCATTCCAAATTCCCAGTATATCATATTTAAGGTTTTTGTATTCAGAATATCAGGCTTTTTGATAGACACAATTGTACTTTTTGCCAGTCAGTGTGCTTCTAGATATTATACGTGTTACATCATTATCATCACCATCTTTAATAGCAATATTTATTGGGTCCTTACCTATGAAATTGGTGCTTTTTTTTCTCTCTTAGTATTTTGTCTGTAACTATTAAGATTCAGAGTATTCCTAAAAAATAATTACCTCGTCTAAAAATAGACTATATTTTTGAGCTCTTTTGATTTGTTTTGATAATTTGTTGTAAGTTTAATTGTGTTAAAATTGGACACGGAGACAACTCTTTTTAAGTGCCTCCCGAATACATCATTTTATTTGCATTCACTTAAAAACAATAAATAATTTTTATGAAGTGTAATATAGCACATATTGCTAAAGCTTGTCTAATGATAGATGCCAAATATTATTATCTTTGGATTTGTCGTTGTGAAGAAAACTGAAAAAATTTTAGTATGGAAAATACAGAATTCCCCTAAAATCTCCATACAAAACACCAATTTCATAGGTAAGGACCTAATAGAAAACGAAATGGTAGTTTTTGAAGACGAGGAAAATGAAGACAATATAAAGTAGCAAAACATTAATTCCTAATTTTATCCATACTTCCATACTAATATTATAAGCGCCAATATTATAAGTAGCTCTGTCTATCTGTCGGTCTCGCTTTCTCGATAAAACCACAGATTTAATCGAAATTTGGTACACATATAGTCTAGAGCACGAGAAAGGACAGAGGCTACTTTTTATTCCGATATTCCCATGGAAACGGGTACCGCGTGGTTGAAACCGCGGGAAGCCACTAGTCATAGATAAATCATTAATTCCAGTTATTTTCAAGAGTTGTACACCACAGTGGCCTTCAGGTCTGCTTGTTTACTAATATGATAAATAAATAATAGGCACATCATTGCTGAGCTTCTTGAGGGAGTCTCTAAGAATCATAAAATATAATCTCTCTAATTTACCCCGAACCATTTCTTTTAATCGTCAGATCTCGGCGTAAAATGTTTTGCGGTTTCGATGTTCAGTAAGGTGTATCACCATTTAGCAGGTCCATATTCAGCGATATTACCGTTATGCCTTCCTTTAAAAAACTCTACGAAATCGTCCATAATGACATAAAAAATTATGATATAATAGCTCAATATCCGTCATGTTAATTCTTCCGATGAAGGAATTAATCCTTATCCAATTAAACTTTTAAGAATTTACCATTATTTTGTTTCTTCCAAGAAAAGTACTGAGAGCAACATCGCAATATTAACGCTGGATCAATCTTAATACCTTGCAATAGGGGTGATATTTCAGTGATTTTCAGTGTAACATGTTGGTTTACTGTAAACAGGGACAAAGTTGGAGGACAGCATAATCCATTAAAAACCAGGCTTTTATAAACAATAAAGATTTTTAGGGAATATAAGTAGACAGCAGTAAAATGATCGCTATGAATATAAAAGTTAATTTAGTATGTATTTAAGCTGAATTAGCAACAGGAGCTCGGTGGCGTAGTGGTCAGTGCGCTTTGACTTTAAACGAAAACAAAGCTACCTTCGCCATGGTCAGGGCGTGGCTGAGTGACCAAGACTTTGTGATCTCGAGCTCCTCCGTACTTTGGAAGGCACGTTAAGCCGTTGGGCCAGCGTGGTGGTGTTTCGGCCCATACTCCTTATGTGTTTCTCCATGAGGAAGGCCTGTCCCAGCAGTGGGACGTATATAGGCTGATGACGAAGCTGAATTTGCTTACAGCTTTTTCTTTATTATTTTATGATTATACAATACAATTTTACAACTTGGTATAAAGTTACACAAACACATAAAAATAAAAAAATACTGGACAAGCTTTAAAATAACCCAGAATTAAATATTCTGCCGATTGTTTTGGCTATCGCATAATAGTGATAAAATTGCCTTGATTATATTAGCGACCATGAACATATAACCTGTTATAATCGGATCAAACTGAATGTTTCTTCCGAATCACGATCGAGGTGATCTAATTGCTCTGGTCGATTTATACTGCACTAAAGTTTTACGATAATGCTTATTCAATATTGTAAATCATAAAAAACAACGTTATTGACTTTTATGAGGATCGAATATGGATTTTTTTGTATAATCTTATACACCAATTAGCGCAGAATAAACTGTTTTTTTAATTAAAAAATCATTCGTATCGATTTGTTGAAAGGTTAACAATGCAATTTTTTATGGTTGTTATTTATATTTTATGTGTGGCAATATCGTAATATTTTATATGCCCTATATATCAAAATTGGATGACACGACTATATTTTGGCCTTTTTAAGTAATTTCTAGTATCAAGTTATACTAGATATAACTTGTGGTACTTATTGTAACAAATTTTTTTTTTCTTTACCACAAATCAAGCTAGTAGTCTAAAGCTTGAGTCTATCGTCTTTAAGCGTCTATATGTAGAGATTTTTAAATCTACATTTTACGTAATAATAAAAATAGCCACTAGCCACTTGTTACTCTTTCATGATTTTTATCTGCCCAAACCCAATTTTTGTATGGCTAAATGTGGTCTTAAGAAACACAGTGCTCCTTGGACTCTGCCTACCCAGTCGGGGATTACAGGCGTGATTGTATGTATGTGTGTATAAAAATAGCCCTTTATTGCGTACACCAGAAAGAAAAATTAAAAAGTTTTTTTTTCAAAACTAGATGTCACTATTGGCGGCTTTACTGTTAGGCAGCAATGTCTACCAGGCAACCTATTGCTGGAGAAATTACAAAAGATAAGGGTGCACAAAATAAAATACTTAATTAAGTACATCATATCACAAAAAATACAAAAAGAAGAAAAAAGAAAAAAAAATAATAAGAAGTAATAAATTATTTAACATGGCATAGAGAACTCTGACCCTAAAAAAAGAATTTTAAAGATCTATCAGTAGTAATTTTCTGAAATTGAGGCAAAATGGTATCTTTAATTATAAATAGATTCATTTATACCATTCAATTCAAATGTCATTGCAAACTGCACTCTATAAACTGTGTGGTAAGATCATTTTATTCATTTTAATTATGACGAGGCTTCTATAGACTGCATTAACAGTCAATTCTAATATCAATAAGCGCGTGGAACCTTGCGTTTGAATCGATTTATTTATGAATCGCATTCACACATTCCGCTACGACATATAGTGAATATTGTGAAGTGGAACCGCGAGAGAGTTCTGTCCGATGAATTTCTAATAGAATCTTAGAGTTGTCATAAATTCTTCATTTTCAATTACACATTCAATTCATCTATAGTGTAAATAATACTGTATGCACGAGTTCTTTGATATTAATACTAAGTATTGTCGTATATCAAAGTAATACAATTGTTATTTAAAATTGAGATGATTTTAAGACTTTTTCTTTTAAAGTGAAATTTTGAATTTCGATAATGATAATAAAATAATTTTTATTTACTTCTTCTTTGACATTCAATGTATTGGTTTTTGTAATAAATGTTATATATATGTTTTTTCTAGGTAAAATTTTATATGTAAGCAATGTCATCAAGAGTTATTATGTAAATCTGTCTAGTGCGCATCGCGATACTTCTCACAATGTCAGTTTCAAAGAGACCACTTGCAGCCTGTCACATCAAATACGCATGTTTGCAGTTTCCTAACTGTCCATTGCAATTTCAAACTAAGTTATCTTGTGAAAAGTTGTCTCTTCGAAGATTTCGATGTCAGCATTATAAGATTTACTGAATAACTGATGATCTCCGTCTAGTGACCTGTACGTCGGTCTCAAGGCGTTGTCGCCTTGAGACCGACGATGTTTGAGTTATGAATACAGGCATTTGTTCTCCAGTCTTGGAAGCTTATATATGTATTATATAAAATCTGAAGTTCCTTCCTCGTACGCTTAGGCTGTGGAATGAACTTCCTGGTGAGGCTTTCCCAAGAGACTACAGAATGGAGTCCTTCAAAAAGGCGTGAAATGGTTTTTATAAGGGTCGGCAACGCGCTGGTGATGCCCTCATTGTTGCAGGCGTCCACAGGCTACGGTGACCACTGCCCATCTGTGTGGGCCGTATGCTTGTTTGCCACCCTGGTGGCGTAAAAAAATGGAAATTTTTATGTATTTATCTAATGAATATATTTATCCGTCATCTAGTATCCGTAACACAAGCAGCATTAGTTGCTTAAAATGGGACTAGTTGATAAGTGTGAATGTCTGAGGATATTTATATAATATATATCCTTAATATATAGAAATATATTTATGCATTCCAGACTGGAGAACAAATGTCTGAAAATTCATCACCCAAACACTTGCCTCCAATGGGGTTCGAACCCAGGACCTCTCGTGATGGCGACGCCTTGAGACCGGCGTACAGAGCACTCGACCACGGAGGTCGTCGCAGGATTGCAAGCATGTGTCGTTTTGTAATTTCTACCTACCCCAGTGAGAAGAGGTGCTTTTTTTAAGGACCATATAATGATGCCTCTGACGACTACTAAGATATCACCGGATTTTTTAAAGAAGGCCAGAACTGTGGTGGGTCCTGTAGTGGCGAACCACCACTGGAGGGGTTCTCTCTGGAAGGCAACTCGCAAGGGGGTCTCACTTCTAGAGAGAGCCTCAGGGCGCTTGAGCCGGATTCGGAGATCGGCAGACGTCCTGAGGGTGCCTCTAAAGGCGCGGACCTTGGCTCAGGCGTGCCGTGTCGTGGAGGAGTTGCTAGGGAGCGCGCGGAGCGCCGCGAGTGTGGCCCGGGTCTTCGCACCTATGTTCTACGAGTGCGGTGTATAACAAAAATGTGTCTAGTGCGTGATGTGCGAATGTGTGGAGCGCGACCGTTCGCGCTTGGGGAAGAGGTGTGATTTTATGTATTTATGTATGTAAAGATATACAATATATCACACATTGATTATAACAACGTTGAGAAAGAAAAAATTAGTTAAACGTAGCCTTCTGTCCTGTCCTATTTAACGGTAAGAAGACGAAACCAACATTGCACATCGATTTGAAATATATCCTTATTTACATGCGCACGGGCAGCGGTTGAGTTATGCGCCTGACCTCCGACTTGCCAACAAGTTTTAGCTTTAAATAGCATGTTTTGTACTAGGAAATTGTATTCGTTATTCTTAGATAATCTGTATTGGAGAGAAGGTTTATTTTCCTTGAACTGTTTGTTTTAGGACAATTTTTACTATTTTTTTATAAGTTTTTACATAAATTTGTGTTGAATTGAAGACATGCAATCTTTAAAGTAACAGTCCGGTAATTCATTGACTACCTCCGTGCTCGAATGGTCTATATGCTGGTCTCAAGGTGTTCGTCATCTTGAGAGGTTCTGGGTTCGATCCCCGGTGGGAGAGATGTTTGTGTGCAGATATATTCTGGATATTTGTATGTATTTATCTATATATTTATCCGTCATCCAGTATCCGTAACACAAGCAGCATTAGATGCTTAGGAAATTAATAAAATGATAAATATTTTGATTTATTTTAGATTCATATCAATATTATAACGATTTAAAAAAAATTGCTATCTCTGCTTATAATATTGTGCCCGATGATGTCAACAGGCTAATACTGTTACAACATGTTAAATGTTGGGTGTTAACACATCTGTCGTCATCTACGGGGATTCAGTCCTGATGATAATTTGTGTGTTAACTTATATTAATATTAAACGTTAAATACTCGTTAAGGAGCCGTGTGGTAGTGGCTCATTAAAATAATACTACCAACCCATCTCTTCCCTTGGGTGTCATAGAAGGCGACTAATGGACTTAGGCCCGTATTACAGAACCAAACTCAAGCGTAGATGTCTGCTTGAGCGCAGTTACAAAGGGATGGCGCTGTGTGGGATCAATAGCGCCATCCCTCTCTAACAGTGCTGAAGCAGAGATCTACGCTTGAGTTTAGTTCCGTAATACGGGCCTTAGAATTGCACAAATATCCAATAGCTTATAGCGGCGACGGACTCACCACCTGTCACTTAGAGCATACGTGCAGTCACTGCTTTGTGACTCTGACTAACCTTTAGGGGATAATAGTTGTGATTATAGGTACGTATGTATGTTAAATACTACACACGGAACCAAGTTTAAAAATTCATCAGCAACCAAAGATGGCCCTAACCGTTAATGTTCTGAAACTGATACAAATGAGTCGGTAACCAATCTCGCACTCGTTTGATGAATGGACGACATTAACTTGAGCAGAACTTAAGGGTATCGTGCTCAAAATAAATCGGATATGATGCTAACGAGAAGGTACAGATTTTTGAGAATACGCCCAATGATCCAAGTAAGTAATACCATTTAATAATTCTCGGACCGTTTCGAAAGTATTCCACGTTAAAAACGTAATGCGAGACACGAAAACAAATGAGTAATGATTAAAGATGGAGTAATCCTTTCTTAAAAAAGTTGTTACTTTGTTGAGAAATGATTTTGGAAATAAGTCGCCATTATCTTATATTATTATGAAGAATTTATTTTGAGGTCGCAACTTGACAGATTTTTGTTATCTACCGAATCTCATCGTTGGTCTGGGGATGTCCACTGCATATAGGCCTCTCCTAAAGACCTATAAAAATCGACCCTTCTTTACCTGCACGCAGCGGTTTCCGGCAACCCTCACAGGATAGTCCACCTTATACCAAGAGCGATAGGGACCTACGACAGATATGGATCAATATTCCTGGATCCTGAAATTTAGATTTCGTCAAAATAATGATCCTGTTGGCTTTTACCTGTCACATGTAGAAAAAAGCCTCCCATCCAAGGACCAATCAAGGCGAAAGTTACCAAGTTTGTGTACTATGTAAGTGTGTGTATTTAGTTACGAGAGCTTGTGTGCTTGTGATTGATGACACCCGCGGTCACCCAGAAACTGTATTCATTTGCTTCATTATTTACCGAGGTGATTCAATTTGCCTGTTTTTGCGTTCCGTGTAATAATAACGTTCCCATGTGAACCTTATTTCTGAGGATATAATCGAGTTCCTATTACATCTTAACACACCGCCTTTATCCCTGAGTAATAAAGCTAGTTTTTGTAGTTCAAGTGTAATCTTCGATGTGTGGGTATACGCGAGAGTAATGGTCTAGGAATTTCGATCCGAATAGAGGTCGTGTTAATTAAATCGATCACAATATTGATTCGGGGTGTCAGCTGTACATTTTGCACCCGTTCGTCGGTTGAAAAATAAATTGACTATGATTGTCGCTAATAACAAGAGAAGGACGAATATGTCGTATGAATAATATGTCACTGATAGAATAATGATACTGATATACTGATGAGTATATTCGAGGAAGTTTGAAAGTAGCGCCAGGCACAGAAAAGATTAGGAGCAATAGGTTAGCGTGGTATGGACATGTGATAAGGATGAATGTCACATTACAAGAAGAATGCTGAGCATGGATGTGGACGGACCTAGAGTGAGAGGAAGGCCAAAGAAGCGATGGATTGAATGCGTGAAGATTGGTATGAGAAGAAAAGAAGTGGATGCTGAGCTGACAAGTGACAGAGAAAAATGGAAGAAGAAGACAAGTCATGTCGACCCCACCTAGAGTGGGAAAAACGCAAAAAGAAGAAGAGGAGATTGTCGCCAATTACTTAGATCACAAGAAAAGGAGGAATATCTTGTAAGAATGATCTCGATAGAATACTGTCAAAACTCTGGGCTACCACGGTAATTTTTCTACACATAATAGAACACTGATTTTGTTCTTCTGGTACTGAATTTTGATACTACGTTTCGGGATTGCGTCCTGTGGTCTCCAACCTCTATAGCCACCCCAAACCTTTCATCCGGTAACTGATCACATTCACGTCGATGCATCTGATACATATTGCTAGCATAATTTCTGGTTAAACTGATGATAAGTACCTGCACTGATGATTTTGTATCTCCCTCGCCAATGTTGCTCGCGCTGACCACGGCCACGGTTATTTCTTTTTTTATCGACTTCAAAAAAAGAGGAGGTCCTGCGAGTATGTTCGTCTGCTTATATTTTTTTGTGTATGTTCACGGATTACTCCGAAACAGCTGAACCGATTTCTATGATTCAAACGTTATTTATTTAAACTTTAATGTCCATTACAAAAGGAATGTACACATGGCGGACTTAACGACTAATATCGCTCTCTACCAGTCAACCACATTATATCAGGCTTGATCGGAAGTTGGTCCCATTCTCGTGAGGTCAGGATCTGATGATGGGATCCTAGAGAAATCGAGGGCATCCTTCAAAGATTATAGACACGTATACAATTTTGTATATATTTTTCCTACTACCGTCGTGTGTGTAATTCGTAATGATTTTACATCGCTTCTGCGACAATGAAAGTGTTACGGTTAAAACTCATTTACATCTCACAGAGAACAGAGTAAATTATGGATTGATTTGATTTGTAACATATCATTTTCATTCAAATTCATTTGAATACTTGAAATCATACATACGTAAAACCACGCTTTTTCTCGGGGGGGAAGGCAGAGATTGCATTGTTCACTAGCTTCGATCGTGGCGCATACCCGCAGCCCGATTCGCGCAAAAGCAAGACGGACCATTAAAATAAGCGCAGATTGCACCGAAATTTACTCTCTTTATTTGCCTCAGTTTGAGTTCGTGATGATTTGCATTTTGCTTCTAACATTGCTCTGCGTTGTTTTCTATTAACAACCTCTAGGTTAGTTACACAATTTTCATGGCTCATACGGTTTAACATCACAACAGATAAAAAGAAAAAAATCACTTCATGGAAGTACATGCTCATACTTCTACATAATAATATACATTTAAAACCGAAATGAGGAGCTCGGTGGCGTAGTGGTTAGTACGCTTTGGCTTTCAATTGAAAACAAAGCTACCTTCGCCATGGTCAGGCCGTGGATGGGTGACCAAAACTTTGTGATCTCGAGCTCCTCCGTGCTTCGGAAGGCGTGTTAAGCCGTTGGTACCGGTCACTATTGCGACCATTACTACCCACTAACCCGCATTGAGCCAGCGTGGTGGTGTAACGGCCCATACTCCTCATGTGTTTCTCCACGAGGAGGGCCTGTGCTCAGCATTGGGACGTATATAGACTGAGGACGACGAAAAGCGAAATATTACTCACTGATTAATCTCAAAATCTCAGAAAATTATAACACCTGAAAACTTGTGGCAGGCAGGTTCCTTAGGTTCCTTAAACTACACCCCTAAAAAGGGGGGTAAAGTAGGGTTAACCCGTGCGAAGTCAGACCGGGTCTCTAGTATATAAGTATCTAGTTACGAAACCGTGAGAAACTGAAGACGAGGCGACCGTCTCGTTACTAAAATAATAACGAATAGGAAACGACTTGAGTCGAGTTAAATTGCTGCTACTAAAAATTGTAACACCGCCCTTAATAGGGCAAATTGAATCTTATCCTTTACGGGCTACGTTCCATATTGCATTAACTCTAGAGTTCGCGTGTTGTATTACTTAATACTGATGTAATTGTCGAGATATTGAAGCTTCGTGGTTAAGACTCCGAAGGATGGGTGTTTTATTTTTATTGGTGACGCGTTGATGTCTTTTCTATAGGAAGGTACAAATACTTTTATACAAGAGTTTAATAGGTGACCTGACCACGCTGACCAGGCTGACCCAATGCGGGCTATACACCCATTCATCAACTCATTTAATTTCTACAATACACAGTAAATGAATTTTAAAAGATTCTACCTATATTTATTTATTTAACAATTGTATCTACACAGCAGGAAATACATTAAAAGGTAAAAGTTTAAAGGGTTTCTATTAGAAATATCTACAAACATACCTGTGTAAAAGAAATTCTGAAAAAAGGTTGAGTCACGTGTACTAAATAACTAACAAAATAAAATTATTCTATATTTAAAATTTTCAAGGATTAAACCTATATTGACGCCTTAGATCGTCGCCTTAACGGCACATCTAACACCGGCGCGCGCGTCGCTCGCGAGCATGTCTGCCTTATCTACATCGGTATGAGTTATTGTGAACGCGACCACGCTCGGGATTGTATACTTTATAAATTAAAAATTCCAAATACTTCCACATTTTTTATACCTTGTAAATAGAAAAAAAAACTTGTCGACAGTCTTAATTCGTTAAACAATACACTCACATCGTGTATTAAAAAAAATAATTTCAGCCCCTTTAGGACCCCTTATCACTTCACTACTTCCTTCACACATAGTACACAGAAGTCTCTAAGATAAATAATAACAAAAATTGTGGCTCACGACTGTATAAATTTGCTTTAAATAAATAATTATCGACTTTTTGTTCTCATCTGTATTAATTTCTCAGTTCAGGCTAAGTATTATGTATATATTTTTATTTATTTATTCATCGCGGTATATATTTTTCATTGAGTTTATTGCATAAATATTATATTTAAATATTATTATTTTTTGTGTAGAAGTAGGGTCAATATTTTTTTTATTATCTTTTTATACTCGTATATCTTTTTGCATATATTTCTGTGTTGTCTTGTCCACGGGTTAACTGCAAGACATCGCCATTAGAGATAAGTCCTCCCTTGCATTCTTTTGTTTTTTATGTTCTGCACTTTTGTTTATCTGTGCAATAGTTTAGATGAATTCACAATTTGCTGTCGGATATCTCACGACTAGGAAGAGAGTGAGTGAGATGTTTCGTTATATTCTGATCAGTATTTTTAAAGGCAGTGTTAACATCACACGGATCACACTACGTTTAAATTTTCTTATTTAAACTTAGAATGAAAATATGCGAAGGATTTCCATCGCTTGTAAGGTAAAAAGAATAAATAACCTATAGAACCTTCATTCCGAAGTATTTAAACACTTTACAGTGTTAAGCACCGCTCTACATTTCGCACCATCGTTTCTCCAAGTAATTAGACGTAAAAACTCAGTGTTGATTAGCTAAAAGGCAGTTCCTCGCCTCATTTCACACGGACCGACATTTTTCTTGAATGCTTAGAAATAAAAACCAGCGTTAATAGGTACAGGTTGGGTGACGATGTGATGAATAGGACTTCACTTTTGACACAATTTATTTTATGTTGTTACATTTGTAACAACATAAAATAAATATACATAATATGATACATTTTAAGGTATTTCCAGGATACATGAGTATATAAAAACCTAGTATTGATATCAAAAAGATTTGAATTTAAATATTTTATGGTATGAAATTTAATTATTATAAAAATATGTCCCAATAAATGTTGTTTTCTTTTAAATTTGTAAGGAGTTTCCAGAAGAGTACTTTATATAGGCTGATGACGATAAACTTTATTGCCAACACTAACAGCACATAATAAATTAAATTGTATCTGGAACAGACAAGTAAATAATATATATCAGAGAAAGTGATATTCTGGTGCTGTAACAATAAAATATAACAATCGTACATTTTCGGGCAAGAAGGCCGATTGAATCGATTCGTTTTCGGCACCAATTCGATACGTATCGATTTACGAGTGGAAATCGAACAATAAATATAGCTGTGCAAACGAATTGATATTTACAGTTCACATGCGATCTTCGATTATTTTCATCATGGTTTATATGAATTGAGACGATGTGTACGTAGGTATGTTAAAATGTTTTGAAATGATGGATTCGATTATTTAAGCTTACTTTGCTGAGGTTGCACAGAGAGTGGTTTTTTAGAACACCAAGCAGAATGACCACAAGACTGTAATTGAGTGATACCTGTAAGGATTGCTCTTTTTCCTGTCCTTGTCCCACACTAACCGAGGTCGACCCAACATGTCTTCCTCTTTCATTCTCCGCTGTCACTCGGTAGCTTAGTATCTACTTCTTTCTTCTATTTTTCTTCACGCATTCTGCATTTTTCTTCACGCATAGTAGATTTTGTCTGCTGATTTTGTTATAAATATTAGGTCCTTACCTATGAAATTGGTGTTTTGTATGAAGATTTTGGGGAATTCTGCATTTTCCATACTAACATTTTATCAGTTTTCTTCAAAATGACAAATCCAGAGATAATAATATTTGGCATGTATCATGAGACAAGCTTTAGTAATATGTGTAATAAAAAATTATTTATCGTTTTTAAGTGAATGCAAATAAAATAATGTACTCGGGAGGCACATAAAAAGAGTTGCATCTGTGTCCAATTTTAACACAATTTGTCTTACAACAAATTATCAAAACAAATCAAAAGAGCTCAAAAATATAGTCTATTTTTAGACGAGGTTATTATTTTTTAGGAATACTCTGAATCTTAATAGTTACAGACAAAATACTAAGACAGAATAAAAACACCAATTTCATAGGTAAGGACCCAATAGTTACAATTTCTCTTATTTGTGTACTTCCTGATTGTTGGTTTCTTATCACCTAGTTTATTTTGTGTGTTGGTATTTACAATTATTTAGTTGAGCCTCACTTAAAAATCTGAAATTCCTGAATTTCGTGACGCACTAATCACCACCCATATAAGGTGTTTGTGAAAGATCAGCGTCTGGCCACCTATCATAGGTGGTCCGATATTATGCTGAGCGGATGCCTTTTTGGTGTTACTCATCAATTAGTATTGTGCTTTAAAAATTGTATGTTGTGTATTGATTGTAACACCAAATAAAAAAAAATTGTCTTTCTTTCTTTCATTCAATCGATCGTTTATTTGTTCTTCCTCTCACTCTAGCCCCATCCACATCCATGCTCAGCATTATTCTTGCTATCTCGCATTCATCCCCCCTCATCACATGACTATACCACGCTAATCTATTGCACCTTATCTTGTAAGATCTGCTTGTAATTTAGTGTTGCCGAATTATCGATATTAAAACTATCCATTGTTTACATCGAAAATCATGTACCATATTGATATGTCTGTCGATACAATCGATAGTATCGATACTGTCGATTTTATTTGCAACGATACTATCGATTGTTTTGAACGATCGATATTTTAACAATTTGCAATAGTATAGTTTAAACAGTAATGTAGTTGAGGACCAAATGCAAATTAATAAACAATCGATAGTCCAAAACAACCGATATTATCATTGCAAATAAAATCGACAGTATCGATACTATCGATAGTTTGTTATTAACGAACCACAATACTGTCGATAGTATCAATAGCATAGCACTCAATCGATAGTGTTGCTTCGTTTTGTGCTATCTATTGATAGTATCGACACTATCAAAAGGCTCATCGATAGTCTTACGATTGGTTGGTTATAGACAGACTTTCGATCGGCAACACTATATGTAAATCCTACCGAGGTTACAGTGAATTATGCCAACATAAGATATAAAGTCTGAAATTTAATAATTTTAATGGAAATGTAAGAAAAAAGTTTTAGGCAGTTGCAAGGCTTGATATTGTCTCCCTTTATGAGACCCAAGATGCGTTTTCGTTGTTTAATCCAGTGTTGTCTAGTGTTGATATGTAGAATTATATGGATTAAATTTTATTCAAACTCAACAGTACAGGTGGAATTGAAGCAGACTTATTCATACCTCGCGCCGCAATATATTTTTATTTTTAAATAAAAATGTTGTCGACATTATCGTTTCTATAAAACATCAAAATTGTTTGATGGTTTCGCTACGCGATTAAATATCGAATAATGTTGAAAAACAATGTTTCATCCCGTTTGAAGCTCACAATAACATCATAAACTCCTTGATATGGCACACGAAATGGCGCTTATCATCTTCAAGTAATTGCTACAGGAAAAATTTCAGCATACCATTCTGTTCTTCAGTAATAAAGTTCAAATTTGGGCGACGCAACAATTTATTTTTCGTATTTATTGATACCTTTAGGCAGCTCATATTATTTTTATGGTTATGGCTTCTTGTTTATTTAGTGAGGTACCGATCCGTGAATGAGACGGGCGTGGTAGCTGTTTTTACGGCGAAACCCTTAAAATTTAAGATTATATTTAAAACTATAAGATGTAGGGTACTTACAGTATAAAGAAAATATTTGAGCTTTTTTGTCGGTAATCTCTGATTCACTCGAAATAACGGGGTGTTTTGATTATTATATGTTCGGGGTTACCTTATTCAGTTTGTGCTATAACTGAATGTGTACAAACGAACCGCCAGTGAAACTAAGTAAACCAAAAAATCGTTATTTACTCAGACAGTCAGGCAGCTTTACTAGCAATAAACAACAACATCCTTAAATCAAAGCTAGTAAAAGACTGCGTGAAAACACTCAATAATCTGGGAGAAAAGAACAAAATCACTCTCAAATGGGTGCCAGGTCATTCTGGAATAGCCGGCAACGAAAAGGCCGATGAACTGGCTAGGGCTGGGGCTCAAGGAAAGCAGTTCGGCCCAAAGCCTTTCTGTGGTATCTCAAAGAACCAGGCTATGCAATACCTAAGAACCCGCCTCTTTAACGAGGCAAAAGCAGACTGGCATAAAATGTCCGGGATGCCACACTCAAAAGCACTAATCGAACCGTACTCTCGCAAACGCACTGACGAGCTATTAAAGCTCAACAGGAGTAACCTGAGCGTAATGATTAGGACTTTGACTGGTCACTGCAAGTTAAATAGACACCTTTACCACATGAAGCTAAAGGACACTGACACTTGCAGATTCTGCGAACAAGAGCGTGAAACACCAATGCACCTCTTGTGCTACTGTGAACCGCTGATTCACAAAAGAAGCAGACACCTGGGGAAACACACCCTTGACCCTGATGAATTAAAAACAATTCAAACTGGGAACATCTTTATCTTTCTTAGACAGTGCCCAGTTGATGGACCTACTGTAGGGTCTTACAGTAGAACTTACAATGGAGGCTGGTCACAATAGATCTTATTAGGTTGCAGTGATGCGAAACAGCCCCGACTACCCCAAATAATAATAATAATACCTTATTCAGGTAAAAAAATCGTCCACATAACGGACAGAGTTTATAAATTGGTTTAATCTTAAATTGTTTAGAGTAGGCAGCAGTAGCCCCCACTGGCGAAAACCCCGGCCTAGTGTGTGACTAGGTCGGGAAGCCCTGGGAACGGCTCGGAGAATTGCTTCGGCAGACCCCGGATCGCTCCCACGGAAAGGCAAGGAGGTATATCGGGGAGTTTTCGGGGTTATTCCCAGTCGCCCCCACCGGCATCGCCCCCAAATGTTACATTGTTCACTTCACTTCACTTCAATGTTGCTGGAAACATTATGAAAAAAATATCTAGTTATACTTTACGGCGCGGCTTCTCAAGTGGGGGACTTGAGGACTGGGACGTTTCAAAATTTAAAAATTATACTCCCAGTTGCCCCTTCAAAAGAGGCATCGGGGGCAACTGGGACATTATTTTTTACGAATTCCCAGTTGCCCCCAGTGGGGGCGATGCCGGTGGGGGCGACTGGGAATAACCCAGTTTAAGTGGGTATTCTCGGCTGCCGCCGAACGTGTCCCACACACGCCTTCCGCCTAGCCAGCGGTTGGTAGGTCCGTAAATGGATTATGTCCCCGAAAAAAAAAGCAGCTGTAGCCGAGTTGGGACGCGACGGTGCATTACTCGTTCGAGAGGCCGCGGGAAACGCGGGTTCGATCCCACTGTCTGTACCACTGAGTTTGAACAAAACTTATGTACATTGTGAATATCGCTTGCCTCACATTGTGCCCGGTGCATGGCAACAGGCTCGCCACCAGGCTCGACATTGGCACCCAACGTATCTGGCGAAATGTGGGTGTTTAACACCTCTGCCTACCCAACGGGAACAGAAGCGTGATGATGAGTTTTATGTATACATCTGTTTTCAATATAATAAGGGATAATAAGGGTGGTTTCATAGGTGGGCCTATGAAACCACCCTTATTATACAAGAGCCTCTTTCCCCCAAAGGTATGGAAATCTCTGTTAGCCAGCGTGCAGCGCTGTTAGCCAGCGCTGCAAACAGCATACCTATGAAAGGTCCCAAATCCTTATTTAAAATTTGCTTTCACACTGCTTATTTCACAGTCAATATAAATAATCAGATGCAAATTAAAACCAAAGAGTTATGATAATTTTCTACAGTAAACTAGGTGTATTAATCTTATCTATCGAACTTTCAATGGTGAGTAAGCCACGGGTTATAATTATCGTTAATTACAAACAGTATATTGATAATAGTTCTATAGATCAATCGATATATATCCAGGGTCATGATAGTTCAAACCATTAAAAATGTGCGCGTCGACATTAATATTAAGAATTCGAAAGTGTTGCTTGTGTGTTACGCTTTTGTTGTGAGACTAGGCTTTGACGGCTGTTTTCGTTGGGTTCAACGTGTAACGTCATATTCGTTTAATGTAGCCGAGAAATAAAATCATAACACACTTTCGCAAAATCAGTTTGTAAAGAGATTTATTAGTAAAAAAAATATAAGACACATTATTTTTAGGAGCGGTGGCGTAGTGGTTAGTATGCTTTGGCTTTTGATTGAAAACAAAGCTACCTTCGGCATGGTCAGGCCGTCGATGGGTAACCAAAACTTTGTTATCTCGAGCTCCTCCGTGCTTCATAATAGGTGAAATCAATTGTAACAAATCCATACTAATATTATAAATGCGAAAGTACTGTCTGTCTGTCTCGGTTTCACATCAAAACTACTGAACCAATTTAACCTTAATTTGGTACACAGATAGATCCTGAGAAAGGACCTTTTATCACGATATTCCCATGGGAACGGGTGCCATGCGGGTGAATGTTAAAAAATTTAAATAACACCTTCCAGACAAATGAAGGACTTAACATATCTGGCGAAGTTGGTGTTGTTATGCTTACTAGCATTTGATATAGATCTTCCCACAGAAACACTAAGGAGTATGAGTCGAATAGTGAGACTGCTTCAAGATTGAATCATAAAATAGGAGGTAATGCAGACACCATATTTTTCTTCCTATCCTTTTCCAACGCTAGATGGGGTCAGCACAACATGTCTTCCATTCTCCTCTGTCAATCGTCAGCTCAGCATCCACTTCTCTTTTTCTCATATCATTCTTCACGCGTTCAATCCATCGCTTCTTTGGTCTTCCTCTCAATCTAGTCCACATGCATGTTCAGCATTCTTCATGAAATGAAATATTCTTAATAAATAAATAAATATCTTTTCTTGTTACATCTAAAGCTTGTAATCTAATGCTTGTATCTATTATGTCACTGGTGCTACTTTCAGAGAGTAATGCAGGCACCACAGTGCTGAGTAATTCTTGTCTGGGAAAATTCGTTAATAGTCGATAAAAGAAAACGATTTCATCTGCCCTCACCTTTTCGGCTTACAGACTGCTTTTAACGAATCGTTTATAGGTAATTTTTGTAATACTGGGTTAATTAAGGGTGCTGTTATATGGTCAATATCACAACTCCCATAAACAGTCATAATGACGAAATTTTCTTTGGAACATAGCTCACTTCATAACTGTTGAGTTTCATCACCCTACACGGTTTTTAAGGCACCGAAAGGGAATTCTTTATCAAACTTTTATTTATAAACTATATGATTTCGCGCGATAAAGTTATATTTTATTTCTTTTTATTAAGCGGACGGTGTGTTAAAAGTGCTTTGTAAAAACATGAAGATCAGAGATTGATACGATAATGTTAAAATTAAGCAATAACCCTTACTCTTTCTGAAACGGTCAATTCGGAGTCAAGACATAAAATTTTATATTTTCATGCGGTTAGGGTCAAGGCAGCGGAGGAAGCGGATGTTTACAGTAAATTGCAAAAAAGAAAATCAAGCGATTAATATATCAATTTTCTTTTCTAGTTTTCTCCACGAGTCACTATTGTTATGGTCTAATATTTTGAGGAAGGTAGATTTATATTAGGACGCATCCACTGTCACAGTAACCTAAACTTTCTTATGCTAGTAAGACGTCCCTCCTATAGCATGGACTCCTCAAAAGAGGCGCGAAAAGGCATCTTATGAGCCAGTAACGTGGAGGCCTGCATTTTTTGGTGCTGCCAGAGCATCCTTCGCAAATGGACTTATCTACTGCTTACCATCAGGTGGTGTTGAGTCTTTTGTGCTAGACTGATTACAACAAAAAATCTTTACACACACACTCATCTTAACTTCTAGACGTGGGGTAGCCTTAAATGGCAACAGGTAAATGAGAACGCAATAAAGTTTTGTTCTAACTCTCAAGTCTCCAAAGCTATGTTCTAGAATAATATAAGTACAATTAAACTTAACCCCTTGAGGGTCAGCGCGAACACCGATGTTCGCAAACAATAGATGTTTCTATTGACCCTGATTTTATGACCATTGACAGGTCAAACGTTGACCAAAGTAAGATAGGGATGACCTATGCCGGGTTCTCTATCACAGGCCTAAGACTCAAACTGCTACCTGTAACTTGCACCACACATAAAAAGCCCAAAGCGCGTGTCGCTCAGTGCTTTTATTACGACGCTACCGATCTGAACCGATCAAATTAACAATCATAAATGTTTACTCGCCCATAACGCTTACGGAGGACATTAAGTACGTGAGGCCTTAAAATATCGATATTAATAAGCGGAAGTAAGACACCTACTAAATATTGGACGGCTAGAATTTTTGATGCTACGACTGGTAAAGTCAAGCAACCCTGATCAAGGCCTTCGGTCAAAGGCACAAAATATATAAGACCTGTTGTTATATATAGATCGGAATGTTGGGCTATGAAAAAGATGGATAAAAATAGATAGTATGTTAAGATGGATGTGTGGGGTGACAAAGATTGATAGAGAGAGGAATGATCATATCACGGGATGCTTGAAAGTTGCTCCAGTGAAAGAGATGTTGAGAGAAAAACGGCTATATTGTATGCATGTAACGAGAAAAGTTATGAATATGAGAGTAGAATAGAAATGTACGGAGAAAGTGTCCGTATTGTTGACAATACAAAAGAGTTCCTATATTGAAGACACAATATTATGGAATTTTATTTGTGCGGATATTATTGACTTTCTGGTGGCGTCTTTTTGTTTGAACACCCTGACTGTCACAAACTATTTGACGCTGTACCAACGCGTGACTGGATAGTGCTGAAGGTGCTTGTTTGCAATACAGATTTATTTTTTATTTTTATTGTTGTTTTATATTATGTTTTTGCATGTATGGCCAATAAACTCATTCTTTCTTTATTTCTTTCTTTCTTTTTTTCTCTTTTTCTTTTTTTCTTTTTTTCTTTCTTTCTTTCTTTCTTTCTCTAGTCACACAAAACATTGATACTGTCGCTACTGCTTCCTACTTTATAGGAGAAGGTAATATGTTATAAATGTGTCGGCCTCCGTGGCCGAGTGGCCTGTACGACGGTTTTAATCATCACGTCTGAAGTTTGGAGGTAGTGGCAGATGTTTATATGATGAATTCAATTATTTGCTTTCATAAGTTTGACTCTGAAATTTTTATTTTTATTCATAACTAGCTGTTGCCCGCGTCTTCGTCCGCGGTTACAAATGGGAACCCGTTAATTTTCCGGAAGAAAGTCTCTAAGATGTTGACCAGGGTTATGAGGTATCACCATGCAAAATTTCATTTAAATTGGTTCAGCCATTTTAGAAATTAGTCCGTACAAACCGACCGAGAGTTTTTTTTTTGTATTTTTCCTCTTCTTTCATCCCCTGAATTGGGTTTTAAGCATAATTATTTTGATATGTACAGACATTCGACCTCTGTATAAAAAAAACACCATCACCAGTTGTTGCCCTTCCTTTTAACCATATTTCAATGGACTGGGATTGGATTTCTGTCATTGAACACTATTGCAAGTAACAAAAGCGCCACATTGATTCATTAAGCGGTTATTACGTGAACTAACTTCCTATTATCTATTTTCGTTACAAATTGGAAATTGCTAAAATTTGCTTCTTTTTAACCGGCGACAATGACCACGCAATCCAATATTCAATATTTAGCGTCAAATTCGATTATAGAGCAGCAAAATTTTTCATTTTGGCAATTTATATCGTTATAAATTGCCAAAATGCAAAATTTTGCTGCAAATAGCAAGTAAGTTGACATAATCTATACATATAATAAAACTGTAGAGGTCGAATGTATGTACATAGAAAAAAATGCTTCAAACCAAGTCAAGGGGATTTAAAAAGAAGGAAAATACCAAAATTGTTTTTTTCTGTTTCTCTGTCAGTTTGCCTGTTCGTACGGACTAATCTACGAAATGGCTAGACCGATTTCAATGAAATTTTGCATGGTGATACTTTATATCTCAGGTCAACATCTTAGATACTTCTTATTCTGGAAAATTAAAGGGTTCCCGTGGGACAGTTATAAAACCATTGTAGCCGCGGACGATGTCGCGGGCAACAGCTAGTAAGCGCTAAATATGGAATCGATGTAGCGCTTTTGTTAATTTCAATAGTGTTCAATGAAGAAATCCTATTCAAACTCAAACTCAAACTCAAAGTCATTATTGGTATCATCAAATACACTTTTGACAAGTCAAAACAAAAATTCCTGACAAAATTCATGTCCTTAAATTGACAATACTACTACTTTTTTTTCGGCCTGTTCACTACCGGGAGGCCTTGTCTAGAGAAGATACAGGCAAGAAACTCTGCAAGGGTTCCGTCCTCCCTTTACATCATTCCTGTCCATTGAAATATGATTGGAGAGAAGGGCAGTTAAATGTATATATCCATAGGATAGAAATTGTCACAAATCTTAATATAATTCAATCTTTCAATGAAAAGGGTTGTTAATAAATCCCTTGGATGGGAAGAGTCCGGAAAAAACCTAAGCTTCTCAAATCTCAAGTATAACTCATCTTAAACACAAAATGGCCAGCCCATCTCCGTGTCGAAGCAATTTTAGCGGGCCATAAACAAGGGAATGCTCCTAAAATGACAACTGATCTAAAAACAGTGTCGTGAACACGGTCCACGTTGATCGTGAGTCGCTGTTGGGTTCAGAAAATAAATCAATTCGATCGACAATCATAAGCGGCTGGGATATCGGCCGATCCTGCGATATTGCCTAAACTGGAGGGGTCAAATTGCGGGCGGATTCTCACGGATGACTTGGAGCTTCGAAAGGAAAGTCACTAATGTAATCAGATGTTTGAGATATGCATGTTTTTGAATACAAATCTTTATTGGTTAACAAGTGCTGTCATTATTAAAGAAGTCCACTCTCATGAGAAAATATTAAACTACTTTTTAAAATATATAAAATTATAATGAGATTCACGATGTGCTTTTTTTACCGAATTATGTGCAGCTACTCACACTTACCCTTTTTTATCTGCACTAATCTAAATTCGAATTGTATGCAATCATATTAAAAAAATATAAATTTTTGATGTATGTCTGGAAAGCTTCATGAGTCGAACCTGTATCTTAATGATCGTAATGTTGATGGTAGATTTTTTAAGTTTGATTAACTGTGTCAAAAGATATGTCATGTTTTGCCTTAGATAATCTCGAGTTATAACACGAGTGTAATAAAACTAGGTTTTATATACCATATCAAAATGTATTAGCTCAATGTTCCAGATATTACGAGTCCCTCGCAGGTCAAAGTCTGGATCAGGGCTTCACACAGCTTACTTTCGTAATCAATTTAGTGATCGTGGTAGGTAGTCGCCCAGAGAGCATCGACTCTATTAAACGAAGATGCTGTAAATTAGGTCCAAGTTTGCTTGGCAGAAAAGTATTAATATAATAAAAATATTTTTGAAAAAAGTTCTGTTGAAAGAATTGGTGAAATATAATGCTTTAACAGAACATAAAATTATGATCACGCCTCTATCCCCGAAGGAGTAGGCGGGGTGTTGAATAGAATAATGCTTTAAAAGATAAAAACAGTAATTCACACATAAAAACATACATATAATCACGACTATTATACCCTTTAGTTAGTCAGACAAAGGCACCGCAAAAGTAGGCCCCTGTCATAGTCCGCGTGGTCCGCGCTTCACCATTCAGTGACTGCAGTCAGCGTGACAGGTGGAAGCTCGTCGCCGCTATTATAATCTGGATGATTGGTAGCTGGATGGTTGTACAGTTCTAAGTCCATTAGTCGCCTTTACGACACTCAAGGGAAGATATGGGTTGGTAGTATTATTTTAATTAGCCTCTACCACACGCCGCACATATTTATGCACACGTAGATACTTATTTATTGCAAAATGTAACTAAATATTTAAGACGAGAACTGCTGCCGACAAACTGCATGCGTAGTTTGGCAGACTTTATTCAATTGTAATGTTATGTTTTTGTTGAAATAAAAATTTAAAAAAAAGGACACACATTAAGCCAAATAGTCAAACGTCTCACAATCATGATAACTTGCTATGCGTTAAATTGATCTCAACACGCATTTGTCAGATAGAAGTATGAGAACCAAGAGTTTACTTAAATATGCGCAAAGAATGTTCATTATCGTTTCGGTGAGTAGATAAAAAAGGAAAGATAGTAAAATATATCAATTTTGCATTACATGACATATGAATAAACATAGATAAAGTTGTGACGTGGTGTGTGGAGATGTAGAAATAAATACCCGGAGATGTCATCACTTATTGTATATTAATTAATAAGAACTTAAGGCACAAAGAAAGAATTTATGAAAAGGTAAATTTCAAAAATCACTGAACATAAAACTTAAAGATATTATCAAACGGCTACTTACAATAGTGCCTTGGAAAAGTAATTTGAAACTTTTTAATATATATTGGGTCCTTACCTATGAAATTGGTGTTTTTATTATGTCTTAGCAATTTGTCCTTAACTATTAAGTTTCAGAACATTCTTATAAAATAATTGCCTCTTCTAAAAATAGATATATTTGAGCTCGTATTATTTAATTTGATAATTTTTTTTAAGTTTAATTGTGTTAAAATTAGACACAAAGACAATTATTTTTACCTGCCTCCCGAATACATCATTAACATAACAACGATGAATAATTTTTATCAAGCGTGTTCACACACATATTGCTAAAGCTTGTCTAATGATACATGCCAAATATTATTATCTCTGGATTTGTCGTTGTGAAGAAAACTGATAAAATGTTAGTATGTAAAATGCAGACATCCCCAAAATCTCCATACAAAACACCAATTTCATAGGTAAGGACCTAATATAATTATAATTTTATTATTAGCACTTAATTTTTATTTTATATTTTAATGGCGTCGAGACGCTGACTCTGATAGGAATAAAATTGGAGACCAAAACAATAAAAAAGAGATAGATGGTTAGTTAAAAAGCAGAAACAAAGAGAAAATGGCCAGAGAAGAGCGCAATATCAGCAAAAAGTCGCTAATACTGATATAGCGCCTTGTTACAAAGTCACGCCTTTTTCCCACAGGGGTAGGCAGAGATTACATCTTTCCACTGTAGCAAGTGGAAAGATATTATCTCTGCCGATCCTTGCATATATCCCTTCTCAAGAACGTCTTTGATTTGATCGAGAAACGTTCCCCTAGGTCTGCCTCGTCCCGTATCTCCACTCACACCCGATTCATATATCCTTTTAGTGAATCTACTTTCATCAATCTTTTCCACATGTCCAAACCATCTCAGCGTTCCTTTCTCTATTCTACGTCTTCTTTCAAACCACACAATGATGTTGACCATACCAGTCACTGAACCGATCCAACCTTATCAATCTGGGCCGTTGATTAGGCAAAAAATATGATCAAGAACTTTCCCTTGCTCGGTCCACAATGAAGAGTTTTTCTTCGAACATTTACTTTAATCAGTCTGTTCGTAACTTAAATGGTTTTATCTTATCGTTTGATTTATATTCGCTTTATACTGTCAGTTGTTGAATATGTAAGTCACCGTTCTTGCGATTACCGTTGCCTATTTGGGGCAGTTTAGTTTTTACAAGTTAATTACTGATTCAAAGTCCTTCTTTGTAACCGATTTAACACCGAGGCTCTTATATTATTCATTAGTTAAGTCAGTGGTTTAGGAAATATAGAGTGGCAAATGTTGCAATAAAAAAAAAGGTGGGGCATATGGGTTAACTGTAGGCCAATTCTGCTATTTTATTTTAGTCTGAAACGCATGAGGAAATCTTATGTTCGAACGTTATTGGTATTCTGCTAGCAAAACCCAACCGTGCGTTTCGGTTGCCTTCGGTTTCATTCGGTTTGCTATTTTACATAAATCAAAAACGTAAAGCAAAAGCTTACATTTCAATCATCAATGTTTATCTGTTAAGCATTATTTCCTCAAAAGCATTGGTGACGCAATTGTAACGATTCGGGAACGTCCGGTAGTAGAATTGGGGTGCTGTTGATGACGTTTCCACATTTCATTATTATATGTTCATTGTTATGTGGGAGGTAGAATTAGAGGTAAAGGCTCGGTAGCGTTATTTTTATGTAGGTACGTTTGGCTTTCGATATCGAAAACAAACTTACTTTCGTCCTGGGTAACCAAAGCTTTGCGATCTCAAAAGTTCCTCCGTGCTTCGTGCTTCGGAAGGCAAGTAGTTAATCTAAATAGCTATTGCAACCATTTCTACCCACCAACCCGCATTGGGCCAACGTGGTGGTGTTACGGCATCTAGAAGGGCCTGTGCCCAGCAGTAGCACGTAATAGGTTGGTAACTATTTTTAAGGGTCTATATGTCATGGAATGATACTTTTGTAATGCACCTCGCACGAAGTAAAAGCACGATACTTAATAACTATTTAAAATATAATCATACGCTGATTTTTGGTACGAGTATAGGTAGAAAATTAACTGAGGCAACCGATTTTTTTGTCTTTTTTTAATGGGGACACTAACAGTCAATTGGTTTACTTGATGGAAGGTGATCACCGTCGCCCATAGACATCTGCCGCAACTGAAGAACTGCAAATGTGCTGGCCTTTTAGGAATAAGGACTCTTTTCTTGAACGACTGAAGGTCGTTTCGGTCCGGAAATACTGCTGGCGAGAATTTACTCCACAGTTTGTTCACTTGACTCCACAGAATTGACTCCACAGAAAATGACATGGAAAACGCAGGGTCGTGCATAGCCAACCATCCATACTATGATGAGTCCGAACAATTCCTCTGAACACTTCCCTTAATAGTAGCGGTAGAATATGCAGTGCGATGCTACTCATCGCAGAACTAAGGTGACAAGTCAGGACGAACAAAAGTGCTGGGGTCGTTAATAATTCACCATTTTACACGAATGTAAATCCCATCGGCTTTTTTTATGGGATAGGGGGCAAGCGAGCAGGATGGAGATGTTGACCGAAACGTCAAGCGAAGGATTAGCTCAGGATGGATGAAATGGCGGCAGGTTATGGGAACTGCTTATGATCCCCGTATTTCCCTAAGACTGAAGGGGAAAATTGATAAATCTATAATAAGACCTGTCATCATGTATGAATCGGAATATTGGCCTGTAAAGCGGATGGATGAACAAAGATTGCATGTAGCTGAAATGCGAATGTTGAGGTGGATGTGTGATGTACGAGAATGAATAGAGTGAGGAATGAATATATTAGGGGAAGTCTGAAAGTTGCCCCGATGCTGATAAACTGAGTGACTATCACTATCTCTTGTAAAGGCTTTATTTAACATAACAGGCAAATTACGAACTCCATCTACTACAGGGATATAAGAGCGACGACGTTTATTCTTTTGAAGGGTTATAATCTATTTCCTAATTACACATTGGCTTATTTAGCATGAAAGAAGTGTAACAAAAACTTTAATTACCCGACCACGGCTACTGCAATTACAATCATTTCGTAATCATTTATCATTAATTTCGACACTCGAATATCATTAATCATTAAATGGAGCATTACGGAAGCTGCGCGGCAGTGTTTTTTCGTGTCATTCATCAACTTCTCTTAATTAAATCTACGGTCATTATTTTATATGTTCACAATTTTTGTGGTTCAAATGATATCTTGAATTATTTTGTAATTGATTAAACGAATTCGAAGTTATTCGTAGAGAATAACAATTTAATAACGAGGAGATTCGCAGGAAAACCAAAGTCACCGACAAAGCCCACAGAATTGCGAACCTTAAGTGGCAGTGGGCACGGCACATTGCTCGTAGAACTGACGGCCGTTGGGACAGAAAGGTTCTCGAGTGGCGACCGCGTACTGGGAAGCGCAACGTAGGGAGGGCCCCAACATGGTGGACCGACGATCTGGTGATGGTCGCAGGAAGTCGCTGGATGCGGGCGGCGCAGGACCGGTCGTTGTGGAGATCATTGGGGAAGGCCTATGTTCAGCAGTGGACGACAATAAGCTGATAGATAGATAGAATAATAATAATATATTAGGTCCTTACCTATAAAATTGGAGTTTTGTATGGAGATTTTGGGGATGTCTGCATTTTACATACTAACATTTTATCAGTTTTCTTCACAACGACAAATCCAGAGATAATAATATTTGGCATGTATCATTAGACAAGCTTTAGCAATATGTGTGTGAACACGCTTGATAAAAAATATTCATCGTTTTTATGTTAATGCAAATCAAATGATGTATTCGGGAGGCAGTTAAAAATAATTTTCTTTGTGTAGTTAAAAATAATTTTACAAATTAAACTTACAAAAAATTATCTCATTAAATAATACGAGCTCAAATATATGGTCTATTTTTAGAAGAGGCAATTATTTTATAAGAATGTTCTGAAACTTAATAGTTACGGACAAATTGCTAAGACAGAATAAAAACACCAATTTCATAGGTAAGGACCCAATATTTGTATCATTTGAATCTTTCCCATGATCTGATCATCGATGAGTGACAAATAATTTGTGATCCTGCGTGCTTCGGAAGAAACGATGAAAATCCGTTGGTCCCGATCGCTATCGCAACCGTCACTGACCACTAGTCCCGCAGTGGGACAGAATGGCGGTGTCACGGCCCGTAGAAAACATAATAATATTTAAAAATGTCTGGGCCCGGTGGGGGATGCGTAAAGGACTTGTGATTTAATTATCTTCTTATTAATATTCTAATTCCATCATCATAATTTCCCTGTCTTATTCCCAATAATATTTAGCGTCGGCGTAGCTTGTCTTCTGCCTCTGATCTCTTCTCTCACTCGCAACATCAACACACTCCCTCCCTATTCGTCAGCTCGTAATAACATTCTATTCACACATTTTAATTCTCGCGCTCTCGATAGATAGTTTTATTCTACACTTGACCAAATGTATTGCTCCACTTTTCACACCAAAACGACTGTCTTCCGTTGATTTACGACAAACGAAACGGAAGGCATTAATTTTCGTTCATAAAGTCAATCTTAATTATAAAGTTACTTGTCAGATAGAGATAAAACCTTCTAATGAAAGGTGTGTAGATGCCATATCGGAATGTTGTGGGAAGTCAATACAGATCGAAGATTATGTTATCGTATGGAATCTTTTTCGTTGATTACTCTAATTATTGCAAAGTCTTGTATTACGTGTTTTATTGGCGTGATATGGGAACGTTTTGTTGTTTCGAGTTTACATTGCAATTGCTGCAAACATATTAAAATATTGCCAAAAATATTCTCGAACTTTTGCTTTTGATTTTTTTGATTTGATTATATTTTATAATTTTACTAAAATTGAATTAAGCATAATTATTAGGTCCTTACCTATAAAATTGGTGTTTTGTATGGAGATTTTAGGGAGTTCTGCATTTTTCATACTAAATTTTTTTCAGTTTTCTTCACAACGACAAATCCAAAGATAATAATATTTGGCATCTATCATTAGACAAGCTTTAGTAATATGTGTAATATCACACTTCATAAAAATTATTTATCGTTTTTAAGTTAATGCAAATAAAATGATGTATTCGGCAGGCACTTAAAAAGAGTTGTCTTCGTGTCCAATTTTAACACAATTAAACTTACAACAAATTATCAAAACAAATCAAAAGAGCTCAAAAATATAGCCTATTTTTAGACGAGGAAATTATTTTTTAGGAATACTCTAAATCTTAATAGTTACAGACAAAATACTAAGAGAAAAAAAAAACACCAATTTCATAGGTAAGGACCCAATATTATTATTATCACAATCAGTTTAACTAACAGATATAACCTAACATAAGATATACATATACACTTAAAAACACACCCCCAGATCCTAATGTTGAAACATGTTGTACCTATTACCCTCGTGAAATGAGTTTTTAAATTTTCTCGTTTTGCTATTGTTGTAATTTATTATAAGTAAAATTTTTTCTTATGTTGAATAGATTTATTAGGGAAGACGCTGAAGTCTGTAGCATAGTCTTGACTACCACAGATTTCAGAGACACAATGTAATAAATAAATAAATAATAATAAATAAATATCCTCAGACATTCACACCTATCAACTAGTCCCATTTTGAGCAACGAATTGCTGCTTGTGTTACGGATACTAGATGACCGACAATGTAATAATGTACAAGTGATGGTTATAAATAAAGCATTATTACGAGTATTATTCTTATTAATTAATATTTTTTAAAACCAGAGTGTCACAATTCGTGATTAAGTCAAAGTTCGTAGAAAATCCGAAAACCCGATTGGTAAACTCATTTAAAATGCATCATTAACTAAATGGCGTGCCATACACAATCTTACCGCTGATTCAATTTAATCGCTGGAATCGAGACTTTCATCGATACATTTAAATCGATATTCGCTCAAAATTCGTTATTAACCTTAATGAGCCCTAATGACCGTCCTACGGGTGCCAATCGTCACTCGCTGGCGTGTTCCAATTGAAATAAGCCGATTCGTTCCATTGTCGACGATGCCGAAAATATTCATTAAGTGACCTTTTTTATTGGATTCTTCGGGAATCGAGTTACCTTTTTTCTTAAAAATCATGGCAGAAAAAGTTATCTGTTGGTATCATACTTTTAATAAACACAAAGATATTTTTCAGTTAGAAAAGGCTTTTTAGAGCTTTAAGATAAGTGTTCACAATTGAGTTTTGTGACCATACTTGACGTGAAAATATGTATGTTACGTATATGTGCCTGTACATTTATGAGATATGTATATATGTTTACAAACATAGTTACTTATTTAAAACCAATAACAATTTTAACTATAGAGGCAGGAAAGGAAACTTCATATAATATATATTCTAATAATTGTTACTGTATGGCTATACAAATTTTCAATAAGTTACCACTTAGTATTTTAGTATTACGCAATTGACATTTCATATTAATAATGTATTATTTAGCGCGTCTGTGTGGGCCGTATGCTTGTTTGCCACCCTAGTTGTATAAAAAAAAAAAAAAAAAAAAATTACTGAATAAAATGCATTGCCAACTAAGTGACTATTTAGTTGAAACGTGATATTGAAATATCATATTAATGCAAGTGTGTAATTGCTATTAATATTTTTTTGTTGAATAATTTACTTTTAACTGTGGTTTGCTTTTAATCCAATTATTTTTATAACTACTAAATTTATTATATTTTTACAACTTCAAATCTGGTTCAATATTTGCACGTTGACTAAGCCAGCAAAATATGTCTCTCTTTATATTATTTTCCTATCTCTTTATATTATATCAGACCATGTCTTGGCATTTCATTCATTTCATTTATTTATCCGTCATCTAGTGACCGTAACACAAGCAGCATTAGTTGCTTAAAATGGAGCCAATTGATAGGTGTGAATGTTCGAAGATATTTTTTTATTTCATTTAATTACCATTCCATTCCATTACATTTCAATAACAATGTATTTATTTTCGTAAATTACTCTGCGTCACGCCTGTATAACCTGGTGGTAATTAATTATTCTATATAATAGTTTTATATACGTCGGTACCAATGAAATGAAATGAAATGATAATTTATATAGGTAGGATTTAAGTTAGTATAAATTTATTTGATCGCCATGCTTATATAATATCCACCACTAAGTTTATATAAGACTAAAGCTGGCTTAACACGTGAACACGTTTACCCTCCATTTCACATATTATCACACATATTATCCTATCAATTGTCTTTTGTCTTGTTTAGTGTGAAAAGAATATTATGCATATAATATTTAAGAAGTAATATTTTTAAAATATTATTTTTATCTTATTTAAGTGCCGCCTAACCACCAAATGTCGCAATCAACGGTTGCAAAAGAAGCATACCTTTACCCTTTCCTACGTGTGTTTCCTCAAAACTGTATCGCAGTAACTCAGGCAAAATTATGATGTTATTGAACGTTGTGTCTTGGTGTATTACGCCATTGGCGGGTATCTCAGACCTCTTTAATATCAATTAGGTAGCTATACGTAATTTTCTCTATATACAGGATGACTAAATAAGATGATTCAGTTTTATTTTTTATTGACAAACGCCTTGCCGAGTGCTAGAAACAAAGGGAGGTTAACTCACTTTTTCGAAACCAATTTAAAGCATTGGCTAACCTCAGGCGACATGGTGGGGTTGGCTGATGTGTTTCTCTTCTAACTGCTCCATTCATAAATTGAGTTTACTACCAGCACGTGTTCCGGCACTGACGGAAAAATTCTTAAGTGGCGACCACGTACTGGAAAGCGCAGCGTTGGGAAGCCCCACGAGGTCGACCGACGATCTAGTGAAGGTCGCGGGAAGCCGCTGGTTGTGGGCAGCCCAGGACCAATTGTTATGGAAACCTTTGGGGGAGGCATATGTCCAGCAGTCGACGTCATACCGCTGATGATGATGATGACTTGCGTCTTTCTTTAAACTCTAGCTCTTACTGAAATAAGGCGCTATGCAGGCTTGTGTGTGAATGGCTGTTACAGTTTTTCCCTTTGCTGCACCAGATATTATTGCAGATTTTGATGATCTTCTGTCACACTCACCTGTTTACAAGACCAAACTAAGCAGCCACGACGTCTGTGTTGAGAATATTAGTTGCCGGAAAAAAACGATATTATATTACGAAATAGGTATGCTTTAAGTATACTAAATCAGGAGCTCGTTGGCGTAGTGGTTACTTAGTGGCGTAGCTTTGGCTTTCGATCGAAAACAAAGCTACCTTCGCCATGGTCATGCCGTGGATGGGTGACCAAAACTTTGTGATCAAGGCACGTTACGCCGTTGGTCCCGGTCGCTATGCCCAGCAGTATTGCAGGGCAAGATGGTGAATTCATAACACACATCTGGAGACACCTTAGAGATTGGTGACTCTTGAAACCACTGAACCACACTGGGCACAATTTTATGAGGCAAGTAAGAGAATTAATTATTCTCAAAAATGTTCAAATTGAATCACTGTAGCGGATACTAATTTTTGTTCCCGCACTAAGCGGCATTCGAATCGCGCGCGATGCCCCCCGATCC
Organism: Parapoynx stratiotata; assembly: GCA_910589355.1. Taxonomy (NCBI): domain Eukaryota; kingdom Metazoa; phylum Arthropoda; class Insecta; order Lepidoptera; family Crambidae; genus Parapoynx; species Parapoynx stratiotata. The sequence goes on from OU342472.1 coordinate 1,393,090, forward strand.
GTTATCGGGAGTAGTCGTTGGTTTCCGCCCGCCCCGACGGCGAGCGAGCGAGAAAGTAGAATAAGTTCAGTTGGTCCGCTCTGCTCACCTTTTTACCTAATTTAATATCTGGTATTTATTAAGTGTTTACACCAGTGAATACACACGTTCAGATAAAGTACTTGTGTTGTTTTATCGCTAATCCCGCTACATCACCTAATATGAAATGTTACGCAACGTTAATCAACGCCAAAAAATCACAAAAAACAACACCGTATACACGAACTTATAGCAACGCCCATAATACGCAAGGTGTCGGAATCACGTTCGAAAATCGCAACGAAATTATATGGGAACTAAGTGAAATCAACCCGGTATCGGCTGCCATTATGGCAGGCACTAATGACACCTGTCATCGAACAAAATTTACGAGCACGGACTGTGAGCGCAAACTTATTTAGCGGGCGGCCCATAGTGGAACTAACCATTCTGAACCACGAATTCTGTGGCCAAGCAATTTTCGACCCTGTTGCCAAAGCCAATGCGACAGTGGCGCCCTCGTGAAACTCTCAGGTGATGTTGTAAGCGAATTGATGAAATTGTAACGTATTTTTTTATTGATTCCGATTGATTGGTGTTGTGATTGTTTATACAGTTACGTTTCTTGGGAGATATCGTTCAATTCAGGTGGGAACATAACATTATTTTGTTATTTGGGTGAACTAAGGTCACTGACATATATCTTAAAGTATTGGCACATTGTTATAGCCACGTAGGTACTAGGAGGTACAGTCGAGTTCAAAAACATGTATGCAGTTTTGTCAGGTGATAGTCTTTATTCCCTGCCAATAAGAGCCATTTACTGTCGAACGTGCATACATATTTTGAACTCGACTGTACAACGTTAGTAATACCTACGACCTAGAGCGATCTGGCTAAGATCGCAGGAAGTTGTTGAATGCGGGTACGCAGGACCAATCCTTATTAAGATTATTGGGGAAGACCTTATTTAGACCTGGGCGTCTCAAGTCTGAAAGATGTGAACATACATACATATCAACACGTCTCAGACAGAAATGTTCGCAACCACATTTCATCTGATATATTTTGAAGTCCTCTTTAAGGCCGAGCCTGTTGCCATGCACCGGGTACAATGTAAAGCAAGCGATATTCACAATAAACTGTTCAAAGTTTTATTCAAACTCAAAGGTAAAGTCACCTGCAATAAAATGACTACTCGCTTGGTCTATTGTAATACAATAAGGTACATATTTGAATGAGATCGTAGAATTATACATTTAAGTGCTAATACTGTAATGTTTAGCGGCGATTGATCCGGAGACCTCTTGTGCCTGAATTATTTGAATGAAGTGTGTTGACTGAACAGTTAAACTGCTCTAACTGCTGCTGCTGCTGCTCTTACTGTCAAAATAAGCATTCAGAATCTCCCCGGAGTAAAAAACCAAAGCATGGAGCGGTTGTTTAGTGACAAAGCTTCTATCTGACTTAAGTTCTAACAGAGGAAGGATTAATAAAAACAAAAATATTTTTCAGCAGTTGATACGACACAAGCTAATGGAAATTCCCGTTACATTACAGACTATTATCCCCTAAGGGTTAGGCAGAGTCTAGGAAAAGCACCGCAAAAACAGTCCATTGCCATAGACCGCGCTTCACCAAGCAGTGACTGCAATTAGAGTGACAGATGGTGAGCCCGTAGCCGCTATAAGCTATTAGATGTTTGTGCAGTTCTAAGTCCACTAGTCGCCTTTTACGACACCCAAAGAAAGAGATCGGTTGATAGTATACTTTTAAAATATTCACGAAGTTGTGTAATTTGTTGCGGTAAACAACAAAAGCAGTTGTCATAAAAATTAATTGACGAAAACAAATAACATATTTCAGCAGATACCGTTCGCGTCAAGTGCGTCGAGAAGTTTATCTCATTAATAAATCGACACACATCGATACACGCGCGGAAACCGACTGATCATATTTAAATTGGGAATCGGAAATCGATCTGATATCGATTAACTTTACGAGGTGATGTCAAGATCCACGTAAGTTATGAAGGTTGATGTCACACGGGATGACATATCCACATTATATTTTTAATTAAAACAGACCCCTTTGGCATTTTGTCATTTTACATATCATTATTATCTACTTAAAATATCAGATATATATGCCGGTGAAGTTTATCGGTAAAAATATTAATTTATTTGTAATTGATATTATGAAACGTTGTTTTCACTTACAAGTTATGATGTTTTTATGTAATAACAATATTACCAACATTCTACTCAAACTTAGAGGAGCTCGGTGGCATAGTGGTTAGTACACTTTGGCTTTCGATAGAAAGCAAAGCTACCTTCGCCATGGTCAAGTCGTGGATGGGTGACCAAAACTTTGTGATCTCGAGCTTCGCTGTGCTTCGGAAGGCACGATAGCAGTTGGTCCCGGTCGCTATTGCGACTGTTTCGGCCCATACTCCTCATGTGTTTCTCTATGAGGAAGGCCTGTGCCCAGCAGTGGGACGTATATTGGCTAAGAACGACTGCAACTCACGCGCACAAATACGGTTTATCGTAACGATTTTACTAACACTTTAGAATACAGACGTGATAAAGATTGTATGGGCATAGATGGAAAAATATGATGATATGATAAATTGTTCTGGATTGCACAATGAAGTAGAATTATAGGGTATGAAGTTTGAGTCTTCTTATTCATTCCACTCAGACTTGCCTGTAATTTGTATATTGTAGCACGTAAGACAATTTTATTGTATGTAAAGGGAGGATGGACCCCTTGCAGAGTTTCTTGCCTGTATCTTCTCTTGACAAGGCCTCCCGGTAGTGAACAGGAAGAAAAAAAAATGTAGAGGTAAACAAGTAGAAGAATATAATTTGTTTGTTAAGTTTAATTGTTTTTGACGCGTCATAAGTGTAACTACCTGTTGTTACCTAAATGATTAAATAAAGAATTTCATTTCATTTCAATTCATTTCAGTTCATTTCATTTCAGGCAATAGAAAAGTTATTGGTGGATATAAAGGAATATCGTAACGCAGTTATGTCTAGGTATGTAATCTACAATATTTACCAATAATAGGCACAAACTTTATGATCTCGAACTCCTTCGTGCTTCAGAAGGATTTTGTTCATTGTGGGACATACAATGACGTTCACTCTAATCGCGGTAAAGCATTTTTATAGTTGACTGTACAAAATCTTATATAGTTGACTATAAAAAATGAGATGCTCGGTGGCGTAGTGGCTAGTACACTTTTCGATTGAAAACAAAGCTACCTTCGTCATGGTTAGGCCATGGATGGGTGACCAAAACTTTGCGATCTCGAGCTCTTCCGTGCTTCGGAACACGTCAAGCAGTGGGTCCCGGTCGCTATTACAACTGTTTCTACCCACCAACCCGCATTGGACCAGCGTGGTGGTGTTACGGCCTTAGTTCTTATGTGTATCTGTACGAGAAAGGCCTGTGCCCAGCAGTGGGACTTATATAGTCTGAGGACGGATGATGCGTAATATTTACCTATAATACACGTCATAGAGCTAGCAAATGTATCAGTTAGTTCGTTACAGGAAACAAAAGAGACCAAATGGTATAAACATTAAAAGTACTCATTGAACAATAGATTGTCTTAAATGACCACGAACAACGTCTGTCTCTGTTTCCGCACCAGTTGGCCGACACAGTGGGACATGACTACTCACTTAAGGTAGGTACCTACTGTAATTTGCACTTATTACATATTGGTCGTTGCCCGCAACTTCTTCCTTACTGGTTTTTTTACTATCCCACGGGAACCCTAATTTACCGGGATAAAAAGTATCTAAGATGATGACCAGGGATATAAGGTATCACCATGCAAAACTTCATTGAAATCGGTCCAGTTTTTTCGGAGATTAGATAAGCAAAAAAAATTTGTTTTGGTATTTATAGACATTCGACCTCTACAGTTTTATTATACGTATAGATGTTTATGTAGCGATGGTTGAAGCTTTTGAGATTTTGTAGAGTCAACAATAAAATATGCTTACCACTTTTGAGAAAACTTGCATCCAAATCGAATTGCTCTCTGACTCATTATTAATGTTCATATGTGATATTTACATGATTGGTGGACTGTAATTCAATCAGTGCAAAGGTTAAAAGTGTAACATAATTTTAACTCATTTTCAAAGCAATAAAATAATAATAATTTTAACTTCTTAGTAGAAATACAATTGTCACTAGAAACTATGGAGTTTCTTTGTTGAAAACCACAAAACTAAAATCTGTTTATAATTATGCAAAAATAAACCTTGTTGATTGAGGGACATAGAACGACGTTCACTCTAAGCGTGGTAAAGCAATTTTATGGTCGTCTAATGGGGATAGAAATATTCACGTTAGTTGTGACTTAGTTGATCGCAATAGAATTTTATTAATATTGGGTACCTTACCTATGAAATTGGTGTTTTTTTTCTCTCTTAGTATTTTGTCTGTAACTATTAAGATTCAGAGTATTCCTAAATAATAATTACCTCGTCTAAAAATAGACTATATTTTTGAGCTCTTTTGATTTGTTTTGATAATTTGTTGTAAGTTTAATTGTGTTAAAATTGGACACGGAGACAACTCTTTTTAAGTGCCACCCGAATACATCATTTTATTTGCATTCACTTAAAAACGATAAATAATTTTTATGAAGTGTGATATTACACATATTGCTAAACCTTGTCTAATGATAGATGCCAAATATTATTATCTTTGGATTTGGCGTTGTGAAGAAAAATGTTGGTATGGAAAATGCAGAATTCCCCAAAATCTTCATACAAAACACCAATTTCATAGGTAAGGACCTAATATATTAAACATATATATATAAAATGTACACTAAAAAAAAAACCTAGTCCTACTTGACGCATGTTTATAACTACCAAAAATGTTTGACAAAATTCGTCAAAGAGAAAGATTAGACAATTATACATCATTTAATTATATAATTATTTTTATACAATCATGAACTTAACTATCACTTCTTAGTAAATTCGTTTCTTGGTTAGAATAGGTATGTATAGAAGTAGTGATAAGACTATTTAGTTAACACAACATCTATTATTCTGCATATGTCAACTCCTGTTGTACAAAATTTCCAAAATCTAAAAATAGCCTCGAAATAAAAATAAAACGAACGAAATATACACGAAATTAATTCAGAAATCTGTTGAAATTAAGGCGCTGTGTTCATAATTTAACAATTATCAACGCGTTCATAGCCTCAACCCGTTCACAGATAGCTATTAAATCTTTCACATCACCTTTTAAGTTTAATGAAACAAAGGTATAACTCATATCGCAATTTAACCGAAACAAAATAACTTACGCTCAATGAGTATTATCGTCCACTCTATACGGGTATAAAAGCCTATAAAATACAGAAAAAGAAACCAGCTTTTTGTGATCGTGATTCATGATTCATCAGCCTTATTTAAGAGCCAAGAGAGCCCATTTTTGAAAATGCAAAACGCAAAGCTAATTTTGCTTCAGCAAAAAGTAGTCGACATCGTTCTGTTTGTTGAATGCACAAAATTATGTGCTCAGATCCGTTAACCCGTACCCGAATTTATATGGGGAATCGAGATTTCGATTTTGAGAATGCCGTGAATCGATTGTGCTTTTTACTTACTTTTGTGTGGCAAATTTTGGATAAAATGTTAGCTCAATGCGTTGATAGTATTGACTCTTCGGGAACATTCCAAAAAAGCTTTGCGATTTTTAGCAAAACAATTTGGAATTTATTCGAAGCCTTAATACAATACGGATACCGTAAATCTTAATCGGTTTCCATGAGTATTCTTTATTACATTGGGAATATTTGTTGAATCTACAATGGAAGTGTTTGCAATACACGTGAGAATGGTGCGATATCAGAGATAGTTTTAAATTGCAATCATGATCGTAAAACTAATAATTTGACGTCACGTCGTTAGTCCATGTCTGGAATATTTAAAATAAATAACTAAGATTTTTGGAGAAATATGGACCTCTAATTATGCGAATTAAAAAAATTAAGTAACAATAACTTTGTTGACAATAAATCATCACAATGAAATCTAAAACTAAGACTACAATAGATTTAACATCTGATATGATTGACAACGTTGAAGTAAATAACAGCACTAAATAATCTTCGTCTACTAGCAATACGTCAAAAGACTTGTAACGTAACGTTTATATCTTCCTTTATGGCAATCGGCAACAACTACAAATTGGTAATAGCTTAGGACCATTAAATCGCACCTCAATAGCAATAAATGACAATGTACAAGACATGTGCGGACAAAAAGTACAGGGCTTTCATTCCAGTAACAAAGTTGCCTCCATTATGTGTCGTTGGGAATCTAGGAATGCCTGTTATAGTAACGGTGAGGAAAATAAAATTTCTCTTTATTTTAAAGTTATTCGTTTGACCACAATCACTTTGATGTAAATTGATGATGAACTTAGAACACATGTAACTATGAACCTCTTTACGAAGCAATTCGAATAACTGGCTCATTTGTTTTCAATAACTGGCTCATGATGGAAATCGACGTTTTATGTAAGTCCTTTGGTTTTTGATTTTGAGCTCTCGGAAGTTTGGAACAAATGAGCATCAATGTTTGGGTTTACCAGTAAGGAATTTACAGTGAAACTAATGTGTATTATACTTTTAATTGGCATGCCATACACAATCTAACGATCTCTTTTATAGTAAAGGCACAATTATGGGCCCATGCAGAGTGGCATTTTACAGAATTTATACCATTAGTTAAAGCTACCATTGAGTTTCCGAATCCAACCATTATAATTTGTTACTAATTTCAAAGACTGGTTCACATTATACTACAGCTATTCATGGTTTCACTCACATAGGTAGAATTGAATTTAAGAAAATTCTACCAATTTCTCTAGCAACATTTGCATTTTTACAAAAGCATTTGCAGAAACTATATCAATGCGTAGAACAATCGTAGGCCTTTAACACCTCTGTCAAGGCACCTAACTGGCCTATTCCATGTCAATCTCCACGAGGACGCGTGTCAGATGCTATCTGTGGTGCAAGATCCTTAGTTATCGAGACAACCTTGTTTCAAAGGCTCGCTAGTTGCGTTGCCTTTATATTGTCACGGGAATTTCACAAGGGTGCACTTTTGATCCAATTATTTTGCAAAGGGAATGGATGGTTGTGTGTTCTTTATTTCAAATTTACTTGGTACTCGGTAGTACGTTGTTACCAAATACAATAACAATAGCGGCATAATGATTTCTTACCATAAAATAACATACGCAAAAGGATTATTTTTGTTTTTATTTTTTCTAAGTATCAAATCTATGGCCACATTCTATTAAAACACCTAACCTATATAGTAAAATTAAACAGATAAAGTGGACGAAAGATGTCTAAGGTTTGCGTCAGACTAACTATAAAATTATAATTCAAGGAACGTTCTCCTTGAGTTCGATAATTCTTTTGTTTTTGGAGAAGCTCAATAAAATGCATGCTATTAAGTTAGAAGCTATTCTTCACACGTGATTGCTATTCCGCACTCATCTCGCTTCTAGAGCGCGAAACCAATCTAATTAATCACTCTCATAATAAATCTTCTTCGCTTTTTCACATAAAAACCGAACTTGAACGCACCACGCGCTTTTTCGCGTCGCAATGTCTGCTACCATCCTGAGGCTTGCTAATTGTTCGCGGGGCAATAATTGCCTTTCTAGTAGTAATAGGACCATTAAACTATTTAAGGGGCTGGCTGCGAACAGCAAGCCCTTATGGAGAGGCATTCAACTGATGGAGCCTTGCTTTGTCACTTCGCGGTATGTGGTTGGGCCTTAATTTGTTTTTATTGCGTTTTAGATTTATGTTCGGCTTGGGACAAGTGGTTGAACTTTGAAGCTTACTTAGTTATAAGCTCTTCCTTATTTCTGACTGTCACTGGAAAATTACCCGGAGAATTGGTTGGGAGCGAAGGTCCTCTTCACTTGCATAATGTTGTTATACCTGAAAGGTCAAATTGACTTGCATCTTTAAAAATAGCGGTAGGTACTCGACAAGATGAATCGTTAAAAATTGGGACAAATTTTAACTAAGCCTAAATTAAAGCATAAATAACTAAAATCAGCATTGGCGCAATATTTAGATTAACGGATTTCTAGTTTCAGCATCTTTTTCAAATACTCGTCTTTTCTTAGGTAAATTTGTACTTTTAATGAAATCTGGCAGTTAAAGGAATTTCGGTTCACCATTTTTATTTTGTAATATTTACACGTTTATAAAATGCGTTCTTTTTTACACACAAACAATAACATTATGTATAAACCATAAAACAACGGGCTACAGATCTTGAGCTTTCAATACAATGGTATTGACCAAGATCCTGTTTAACAAGCTTATTTTTATGTATTTGCCGGTGTTTAAGGTTTTCACAAGATCTTTTTCACCGATAGTATATCATGAGGTCGGCCGCGTATAATGATATTGTCTTTTAACCCAAAATAACACTACAAAGCTGTTGTAGCGTCACTTATAAGGTGTTATATTGTTGTAGCGTAAAAAATCTAAAATTTATCACTTTTATCATTAATACCCTTAACTTCAAGGTGCGAACTGTAAAAGTTAACGGCGACAGATTAAATCTTGCGAGTTTTCGGCTATGCAACAGTTTTTTGGTAAATTATTTTTTAAGGGAGAAATTTCACATTTATCTTTTGGTTAATCTCGTAAAGCTGATTGTCTTAAGAATTTTTTCGGGTGTTGAAGTTTACTATTTTCGTTGGGAAATATGGTCATACCTATTTTTTACTCAATATGAATAAGTAATTAACATAAGTAGGTGTTTTAGTCATTTAACATAAGTATTGTGTTTTAGACAATACTTATGTTAAATGGGTTATTTCATATTGAATTGTCAAACATTTGAAGCCTCTTATTTTTTTTTCATTGTTAAAGTTTTCATTGGTCATTCCAGTTTTACAGAACGTATGTACGTTATTGTCAGTACCTCTGCCTCCTATCAGATATTGACACTATAGCTTAATAACGTGCCACCCCGCGAGAAGAGTTCGGATCGTGATACTTACTAGGGCAGATACAATCTGGTGTAGTAATATGACGAATAATCCTAGAACTGCGAGATTTATTCATAATCTGGCGAGAACCCGAGATCTCCTTGAGTCACGAGAGCCGTTGACAGTATTAAATTGAAATCGTTTATCGATCAACGTAATAAGCTAATCTGAGATATTTCTAGACGAGCCATTTACTCCAATGCAATGCAAACCTAAACAATGCCTTTAAAATTCAATAGGCCTATATAATAACTATAATAAAAAAAGTATTGTTGCTACTAAAAATTAGATGAGTATAATACAATGCGTTGTCCCTTACAACGTATGTTGTAAGGGACCATTGCAATGGCACCAGGATCAACAGCCACGTGTCTTCCAAAACAGCTTTTGAACTGGCAGTAATAAGACCAGCGATAATAATGGCGAAGTTTGATAGAATTTATTGGATCAGGTCAGCATTATGGATACCCCTATGACCCTATGTACAGCGGTAGACGTCTGTTCGCTTAACAATCAGGAAAAAATAAGGCAGTGAGTGTTGAATCCTATTTAAATTACATTGGAAAACTCCGTATGGACTTATTCTAAATTCTGCACCAAAAACTAGATGAAATGCCGGGCTGGGTAATATTTTTCATTGTTTAAAGTATTACGATTTTATGGGGCGCTCCGTCCGGTTAATGGCATGATTGTCCTCTTTATAATTGGTGGGCGATGTCATAAGTCCACTCGAGTTACGACTCCTTACTACCCCTGATTTGTGTGTGTATTTTTAATGAGTCCGCGCTGTAGGGATGAGATAGGGGCTATGATATCGATACTTTAGTATTTGAAAGCACAAACACTGGCTGATTTATTTGTTCATTATAAATATTTATATGTATAGTTTCTTGGTTTACATTCACAACATTAAAAAAGAACTTAAGAGTTCTTCTGTAAGTAACTCATTTTGTTTTTTAACTTTTATCCAATTTTTTTTTTCATAAATCGTACAATAAAATCTACTTTATTCTTTTGTTGTTCAATTTTGTATTGGTATTTGTGCAAATATTGTATATAATATATAGCAAATTATTTGAATTAAATTTTTCTGATGTCTATTTTGTAAAGAAGTAAATGAGTTTAATTTGTGTGTCTATAAGTGGTATTGCAAAAATTATAAATGAGTTTTTACTCAAAATCGATAATTATTTGCTTTATTAGTTTTTAGTCACGAAATAGCATCGATATTCTTAATCTTGGTAGTAAATAAATGTCTGATGTATTAAATAGCTTTTTCCTTTGATCTCTTAAGGTTTTGCTGTTTTAATTTCAAATATCGATAACTTCCCATCACTAGAGCTGACCATTCCGTATGAACGTAAGGAAGGAACGTCCATTGTTAAGGTGATCGATTCGGTCACCACAAACGTTATGATTATGAGTCTACACTTATTAAAATTTACCTAAATGGAGTTAAGTGACGGATATCGCTTTAATTTAACATACTGTGTTGTTGTTTATTGCCTAGGCAGTCAGTGTGAGCGAGATTTATACTACTGGGTTACGTTGCAGTGTCCAGTGCATCTTTGAGTTGGTTGATTTGGGGGGCATGGCACTTCTTATGCAAGAGGTTGTTAGGTCAATATCTTCTTGAAACATTGAGTTTGAACAAAACTGCACATTATTGTGAATTTCGCTTGCAGTATAATGCAGCCCTTAGAGGGAACACAAGAGAAGAAATTCGGTTCGGTTCGGTTCTCGGGGCTATCTAATCTGTAATTTAATAAGACAATTTAAGCATTTTTCCGAGCAAAATATCTAATTAGAAAAAAATGTTTCAAGACTGAGTGTAAATGCAAGCACTAAATATTCACACAATTATTCATCAAACAATTTTTTTTTAATATTAGGTCCTTACCTATGAAATTGGTCTTTTTATTCTGTCTTAGCAATTTGTCCGTAACTATTAAGTTTCAGAACATTCTTATAAAATTATTGCCTCTTCTAAAAATAGACCATATATTTTAGCTCGTATTATTTAATTTGATAATTTTTTGTAAGTTTAATTGTGTTAAAATTAGACACAAAGACAATTATTTTTAACTGCCTCCCGAATACATCATTTGATTTGCATTAACATAAAAGCGATGAATAATTTTTATCAAGCGTGTTCACACACATATTGCTAAAGCTTGTCTAATGATACATGACAAATATCTCTGGATTTGTCGTTGTGAAGAACACTGATAAAATGTTAGTATGTAAAATGCAGACATCCCCAAAATCTCCATACAAAACACCAATTTCATAGATAAGGACCTAATATATAAAAATAACTTAGATAAAAAAAGTTCCACATTCTCAACAGACTGCAAATGTTTAGTAAATTTATAGACGTATTTGAATGCAATCGATCAATATGTCATGTTACTTTGTGTAAGGCATGTTAATGCATAATTAATATCGAATACAACAATCGATTACAAGGATCGATTGAAAAACTGACTGCAATTGTTTTGTCACCAATGATCGCAAAACACTTGATCTATTGCTTACAATTATCCAACTGAACATCTGTTGGAGTACAGATGGCGGAAAAGTCGGCTGCTAAAAGAAAATTATATATTAAACATCACGCCTCTTTCCCCGAAGTGGTAGGCATGGGTTACAACACCCACATTTCGCCAGATATGTTATGTTGGCTAACCTGCACCGGGTACAATATGAGGCAAGTGATATTCACAATGAATTGTACACAAGCTTTATTCAAACTCAGTGGAAAAGCGGTGGGATCGGCCTCTTTCACGAGTAGTGCCCAGTCCGTCCCAACTCGGCTACTGTTAACTATTATCCTTTTTGAGAGATTGAATTGGACATCAAATTATTGATTAACTATTCACAAAAAATATCGACATGAAGTTAGGGGAGGTTAGGGAAAGAAAGAAAGAAAGAAAGAATGCGTTTATTGGCTTACATATAAATACTAATACATGAACTAAAAAAAAAAAAAAAAATTGGATAACAGGCCAACTAGGTCTCTGCCTCAGCATAATGCCACAGCGACCAACGACACTGTGGCGCTGGTGGTGGTAGAGGAGAGAGAGAAAGACTAAAGAAAATATATTTAATGTATTCTTTATTAATTTCATAAAACATACACAATATAGTTATTTTTTTTCTGTATTAAGCTGGAAATTTACCTCTAAAAAATTTAAAAATATATTTAACTGTATTCCTTTACTGTCTGTACAACAAGAGATTTTAATCCGAATATTGAAAAACAGTTCTTATTACAATCAAATAAGGCGTCATGTAATTTCCGCTCCTGGCCTCATGAACGAATTCATTTTGCCGTGTGAGAAACATACATTTTCTCCATGGCAAATAATAAAGTCGATAAAACAAATGAGTTCGATTTTTAATGTGGAGTGATCTGGACAGGCCATTTTATATCGAAGGCCGAAGGTTTTCTTTCTTGGCTGTCCTGATTGGGCTACTGCGTTTTAAATACATTAGATCTCAAACTTTGTAAAGTTTTGCTCTGTAAAACATTTCTTAAGACTAATAAAGCTTAGCCTACATGTTTCTTAAATGATAAATATTCAGCGTAATTTGTCAGCCAAGATTATAAATATTAATTCATGCACTACTTTGTTAATTGCCCGGCTGTTCGCTGGCATAGCCTTAGCCAGTTGTCATTAATATACAATGTACGCAGCAAGGCGACAAATATTTGCCGTAAACGCGATAAAAACTGCACCCCGGTCTCCCAATGTGGGCATCGACAAATCTGCATCGTACCAGAGATTAATCTAGAATATTTCATACAACACTTTAAAATGGCCGCTCGATATCGCTGGGCACGCCTCACATTCGCGCCAAGACCACCACGGTGGAACAGAATTTCAAATTTCGAATGAATAATCGCTGAGCAATTACTGGCTGATGTGTAACGTTATTTTATAAATAACGAATCGATATCGAATGTCTTCGTTTCTTTTAATTTGGTTTGTATTTGATTTTTAAATAAACGTTAAAAACTTTTAATTATTCATTACTTACTACCAACATGGTGAAATTGTGATATAGAACAGGCGTCATAGGATATTGAGTGTGTAAAATATGAGGACCGCAATTATTTACTGCTTTGTACTATGTGACTAAAAATTTGACTTTGACTTCTGCTATGTGTGTTACATCGTTGGAAAGGTATTTTTAGCTTAATACACTGAATTTGGATTAGACTTGAGTACATTCAACATTTGCTATACCGTGATACGTTTGTCTGTGCGTTACCACATGTACAATATATATATATATATATATATATATATATATATATATATATATATATATATATATATATATATATATACCATCCAATAAAACTAACCATATGGAACTTACTTTGGGATAGGCTGATTTGTGAGTTAATCTTAGAAATATTAACATTAATTTTCTAAATAATTATTCTAATTTCAATAGGATTAAATTAAATTACAATAAGTATGATGTTTATCCGGTACTAGCATATCCGACTCGAAGGACCAAAAAAGATGCTTAGTAAATAATTAAAATACTTTTTAACCGCCTCTCTGGTTTAGTAGTTCACACAACAGGGTGTTGATCGGGAGGTCCGGGTTCGATCCCCATGGGGGCAGAAGTTTTTCTGCTTGGTTTGGTTGGTGGTAGAGCTTCCAAGCCCGCCTGGCTAGTTACCACCGTCTTACCTAAATCTGTCGCCATAAAAATAATGTTATAAGCATTTGTGTTCCGGTTATCAGAGGTAAGATGGCCAGTTTCCTCAGTTGTTGAGGATTTACAGGTGAAGCTCGCTCCCACCTTCGGCCTTATCTTACTACCATCAGGTCAGATGAAGGCCAAGAACTTACCTATCATATGGGAAAAAAAACTGATTAACTTGAATAGTGCAAATATTTTTTTAAACTACAACCAGTTGCGTGAATGATTGTAGACTATACTTAAAAATAATTACAATTGTTAAAATTAATTACGTGAAATGCAGTTACTGTCCAATGCACGTTTATGAAATTAGAACGGTCAAAGATCGTACAACTCACCTTAGTTTTATTATTTTTGTGATGTATTCTATTCGCCACTAAATAATAAAATAATGTATTTTCTTTTATGTAATATAGTCCACATAGCATGCCGTGGCAACCTTTAATTAAAGTGGCACTTAGATTTTGTTAATTTATGTAATTTTTATGTAAATCATTGTCCTAGCGTCTTGTTCGTTGTCCTAATGAATAAAAAAAAAATCTATAACTGGTTGTTATCGATAGCTACTTAACGAGTGTAATTTAAGGGTATTTGGGAAAGTAAGTGAGACACGTAGGGCTTTGACACAACAACTATTTATTTTTCTTATAATATTTACATGTCACAAGGTGAAGTAAAAGAGAGTAAGAAACTATTTGTAATAAGGTTCAATTTGCGTTACAACGGTTGTCTGGTAGAGAACGGTGTTAGTGACTTTAAAGTTTTAAAATTAATAAATAGTACTGCCAACCCTGGGAGTCGGGTTGTTCTACGAAATCACTTAACATGGTCTTGATCACCGAATTTTCAATTACGCCGTATAACACAGCCAGGGGCTTTTCGGAAATTTATTATTGCTACAATTTGTACGTGAGCCTGATTATATTAAGTGCAGGTTCGATTCCTGCGATACCGTTGACTGCTTCCTAGTACGCTATTATCGATGAAAACTATTATTTAAGGTGTTCGATTTATAAGACAATGTTGGCGATGTAATTTACAAGTTCGGTTGTGAAAGTCAAGGGTTGTTGAACGTGGTTGGTTCCGGATGGGTGACCATTGTAAAATTTTGTAATATGCTCGAATAGAGAAATTGAAAAAGGAAGGCAAAGCTAAATTTTACAAGTATTTTAGGGTCCCGTACATATAAGATAAAAAGAAGGCCTGGGACTAGACCCTGTTGTTCATTGTCTCTCTGTGCTTTAGGTAAATTTTTACTTACATTCTTTTCGTTCTCTGGGTGCTCTAACCTTTTGCCTGTAGGCTTCTGTGGTCACGTTCTTAAGGTATTGTATTATAATTAAATATCACGAAAAAGTAGAGGAACAAGTAAAGGTACTCGTAAATAAGATGGTTTAAGTTTAATTAACTTATTTACACCTTCAAATCTTGCTAACAAGTCACTCAATTACTACGGTAGTATTTCTTACAGACAGTAAAATTACTGTATAACAAGATATTAAACACTTACAGAAACATGGTAACGAGATTACGCGTTCTTTTAATATTTTCACACCTACAGTACGAAAGGACCCGAATTATTATTATATCACCATTTACACGGGCTAGTAATATACTTTATTATGTTCGCATAATATAAAAAATAATCCCTTCAAAATTAGCACAAAGAGTCTTTAGATTGTGATTATTTGCTCGCATTTCGCCAGTTTTTAAGCCCCTATGTAAGAATAAAACAGAACGGAACAGAATAGAACAGAACGGACAAGACCAGAATATAATATAATCATTTATTTTTCAAAGCTTTTTATCATGCACTGCACTTAGGTTATTCTTACTCTTATTTATTCTTACTTAGGTTATGTGGAAGAGATTTTGCTATTGTGTCACTCTCTCGCGAATTTTGTGGTAAAACTCAATGGTGCAGGAGGTGGGGATCAAACCGTTGACCAAGGCACAAGTGCTCTTCCAAGGTAAGTAATATTATTGCAGTTTTAGGCAAATATAGGCATGTTTACTCAAAAAGTTCAACATTTCTGAAAGATCGATTGATAGCCGTTTCATAAAAGTTATCTTTTTAAGTTATATTTGACTGTAATTGCATAAAACTGCAATAATATTGCTTGCCTCGATATTACGCGCGTTTACCATATTATAATCGTAAAAATGTCAGTACTTCTCATCTTGTAATGTGAAAGTCAAGAAAATGATTTCCATTTTCTTGACTTTCACATTACAAGATGAGACTTATTCTAATTTATTGGTTTCTATTCATTTAAGTTTTCGGTGTTTGTGTGCGTTGCGAAGTAACTCGAAAGCTTTCGGTGTGAGAGCGTGACATCTTCGAAGCCAACTTGAGAGTCCACAAAAGGCCACCTCGTTAAGCGCATCTCCAAAATTTTACCTATAATTACATTCTTAAAACACCCAAAAAGTAAAATTTTGATTAAAGTGAGATTTTTCACTTTAAAGAGCCTTAAATTTTGTAATTTACTATAATTATGTTTATGAATTATTCAACGAAATTATTATTTACACGCTCCGTAAACTTGTGATTTTGTGCGGAATTTGGGCATTTACTTATAAAAAAATCTTCAAAAAAAATGGATCATTGAAATGCACAGGGCTGTGTCACACAACCAGAGGAAATCCTAAAGGGACATTATATACATAATACAATATAATCACGACTATTATCCCCTAAGGGTTAGTCAGAGACTAGGCAAAAGCACTGCAAAAGCAGTCCATTGCCATAGTCCGCGCTTCACCAAGCAGTGACTGCACTGTATACATTTTTCGACATATATATATTTTAAAAGGAATTAATGACAGAAAGAAGTAAGTGACATCGTGGTAATCGTCTAGAATACATACGATACCTGTGTGGGAATTCGTTCGTTCACTGCCGGGCACAGGCCTTCTTCATGGAGAAACACATGAGGAGGCCGTAACACCACCCCGCTTGCTCTCTGCGAGTAAGTGGGTAGAAACGGTTGCAAATAGCGACGATGGAGATCACAAAGTTTTGGTCACCCATCCAAGGCCCTAAACATGGCGAAGGAAGCTTTATTTTACGCCACCGAGCTACTCAGTAGGCATTGCAACTCCTAAATGAACCAGTTACGTTTCAAACTAAACAATACATATCGTCACGCTTTTATCCCCGAAGTGTTAGGTAGAGGTGTTAGACACACATATTTCGCCTGATGTGTATATATATGAGAAAAATTATAGTATCCAGTAATTTTATTCCATGTCTTACTTTTCAGAGCTATCTATTTTGCGGCAAGGTAAGATTCAACAATGAGTTAGTCCCTTTGGTCTTTATAATAAGGGTTTCAATCAATACCTATTTAGAAAAATAATTATTCACGCATTGATACGAATGCGGGAGAACTAATTAAATTACCTTAACAATCCTATAATATATCAAGACGGAAGATGAACCTGAGCCCAGAGGAATGTTAGGGCAAGCTCAAACTACACATTTGTTCTACGTATGAATAGTAATACGAGTAGAATAATAGGTTAGCATGGTATATATGTCGCAATTTGTATGATTCCGTCGTTTAAATACGGCGTTGTCAGATTAACCCTATCATCTGTTTGGGTGATGAATTATCAGGCATTTGTTCTCCAGTTTTGGATGTTTATATATATTTATATATTCAGAATAAATATATGTGTTTATCTATAAAATATATTTATCCGTCATCTAATATCCGTAACACAAGCAGCATTAGTTGCATAAAATGGGGCTAGTTGATAGGTGTGTATGTCTGAAGATATTTATTTATTTTATTTATTTGTTTTATCCAGTGTGCTTTAGTTGCATAACTGACATAGAAAAATAGAAGGAACGAAAATTGAGAATAAAAATTGGAAAAAAATATACATATAATAAAACTGTAGAGGTCGAATGTCTGTACTCAGAGAAAAATTGTTAAAACCAAGTCAAGGGAATGTTAAAAGAGGGAAAATACATTTTTTTCTGTTTGTCTGCTTGTAAGGGCTAATCTCCGATATGGCTGAACCGATTTCAATAAAATTTTGCATGGTGATACCTTATTGCCCTGGTCAACATCTTAGATACTTTTTATTCTGGAAAATAAAAGGGTTCCCGTAGGATAGCTTAAAAACCATAGTAACCGCGAACGAAGTCGCTGGCAACAGCTATATTATTACTTAAACGATCACCTTACAAGTACTACAATTTATTATAATAAAAAGATATCATTGGCTGGTATAAAAATATTGGGTCCTTACCTATGAAATTGGTGTTTTTTTTCTCTCTTAGTATTTTGTCTGTAACTATTAAGATTCAGAGTATTCCTAAAAAATAATTACCTCGTCTTAAAACAGACTATATTTTTGAGCTCTTTTGATTTGTTTTGATAATTTGTTGTAAGTTTAATTGTATTAAAATTGGACACGGAGACAACTCTTTTTAAGTGCCTCCCGAATACATCATTTTATTTGCATTCACTTAAAAACGATAAATAATTTTTATGAAGTGTGATATTACACATATTACTAAAGCTTGTCTAATGATAGATGCCAAATATTATTATCTTTGGATTTGTCGTTGCGAAAAAAACTGAAAAAACGTTAGTATGGAAAATGCAGAATTCCACAAAATCTCCATACAAAACACCAATTTCATAGGTAAGGACCTAATATTTGCAAATACTGCAGACGAATTTTCTGCCTAAAGAATTTTACCGAGTGCTCTGCGCATGCGTTACAATTGGAGGTTCTTAACATTTTCAAACAACATGTGTGACAGTTCTTTTTACTTTTTCCTTTATTACCGGATTGAAAGACGAGAAGATGATTGATCACATCCTTCCACATCATAGATGGCTGCTAGGTGGTAGCTAGTAAAGCCTTTATTATTAGGTCCTTACCTATGAAATTGGTGTTTTGTATGGAGATTTTGTGGAATTCTGCATTTTCCATACTAACGTTTTTTCAGTTTTTTTCGCAACGACAAATCCAAAGATAATAATATTTGGCATCTATCATTAGACAAGCTTTAGTAATATGTGTAATATCACACTTCATAAAAATTATTTATCGTTTTTAAGTGAATGCAAATAAAATGATGTATTCGGGAGGCACTTAAAAAGAGTTGTCTCCGTGTCCAATTTTAATACAATTAAACTTACAACAAATTATCAAAACAAATCAAAAGAGCTCAAAAATATAGTCTGTTTTAAGACGAGGTAATTATTTTTTAGGAATACTCTGAATCTTAATAGTTACAGACAAAATACTAAGAGAGAAAAAAAACACCAATTTCATAGGTAAGGACCCAATATTTTGGCTCCGTATTCAAGGATTTATCGAGGTCGGTAGTTATTTCTCTCATTTTTATATTTTTTTATCTTTTTATTCCAAGTAGGTAGGATATAAACGCTTATCATTGTGGACAAACTCCAGATAATGAGCAATTCGATACCTAACGTCTGTAATATTTTATTTATTTATTTAACAATTTATTGTACACAGAAAAACATAACAACGAAACGACAAATTACAAAGACAGTACAAAGAGTGTGGCCTATTTTCTATCGGATCGGATATCCTTGGATACTAAAACCAAACAAGCAATAAAAAAATAAGCACAATAACATTATTCTATCACAAATAATGCACTTGCCAACCTATCTCTTCCATTGGGTGTCGTAAAAGGCGACTAATGAACTAAGAACTGCACAACCAATTAATAGCGCCGACGGGCTCACCACTTGTCACGCTGAGTGCAGTCACTGCGTGGTGTAGCGCGGACTATGGCAGTGGACTGCTTTTGCGGTGCTTTTGCGGTGCTTTTGCCTAGTCTCTGACTAACCCTAAGCAGTGACTGCACTCGGCGTGACAGGCGTCTCAGGGTAGTCAATTATTTTTTTTCAATTAACCTAATAACTGTTAATTTGACTTGTAACTTTGTAATTTGTAATTAAAATGAAACCTCTAAGCTTCTTGCTTATCTTCATAGGGAATTTCTCCTGTTTTGTGAATGGATCGCGGGGTTTTTTTACATGTGGCAGACAAGCTCTTGTTCTTAATGTCACCTTATTCTGTTTTTAAAAGAGATGAACACATCTCAATAAATTATTTTTTACTTTTATACTCTGTAGACCTGTCTGCAGTGTGTGCAGAGCCTTAATTTTAACCGGTCATTGTTAAACTTGCACGTGACAAACGCTTATGTTTGTTTGTCACGGGATCTTCTAACGGTGCACATTTTGTCGTGAATGCCGTCTTCATAATTATTTTGTATGCTTATGTTAATTTTGTTTAGACTGACCAGTCTGTTATGATGCTAATAAAATAATATTTGATATGGGTTTGTTACCTATTTACAAAAACGATTTCTCTAACGCCAACTTAGAGTACGGGTTAATTTGCTGACAAAATTTGAAATTTTTAATAATGCTTTGAATAGAAATAGTTTTAGATAGTATGTTGAGGTGGATGTGTGGTGTGGTGAGAATGGATAGAGTGAAGAATGAATATGTTAGGAGAAGGTTGAAAGGTGCCTCAATTGCTGATAAACTAAAAGAAAAACGACTTTCCTGTTATGGACAATTGCAACCAGGAGAAAGAAAGAAAGAAAGAAAGAAAAACATTCAACGATCATCTCACCAGGAAAGTTATGGAATTGAAAGTGGATGAGCGTGCAGAGAGTGGAAGACTGAAGATAAGATGGATGGATTGGTGAATGGTGGTATGATGAGGAAGGGAGTGAAGGTTGACTTAGCGAGTGATAGGAGAGAGTGAAAGAAGACATGTTGCGCCGACCCCAAATACAATTAGGAACAAGACTGAACAAAGAAGATGATGAATAGAGATATTTTTAAATTAATGTTTTAAACTGTGTAATGTTTTTAATTCCTTGTATGTTACGTAATGTAGTATTAAAACACTCCTGGTTTTGGGGCACCCCTGGAATTACTTTTAAATATATCATGTAAGCTCTAGGCCTTCATCTCACCTGATGGTAAGTGACTATAATGCCGAAGGTGGAAGCGAGCTTCACCTGTAATCCTCAACAAATGAGGAACTGGCTATCTTACCTCCGATTGCCGGGACACAACAATGCTTATAACATTGTTATTATGGCAAATTTAGGTAAGACGGTGATAGCTAGCCAGGCGGGCTTAGAAGCCCTACCACCACCAAACCGAGCAGAAAAATCCCGTGGGGAATCGAATCCCAGACCTCCGGATCTACACCGGGTGGTGTGATCCACTAGACCAGAGAGGTAGTTAAAGGGTTAAAAAGGTTCAACTTCCGATCCATATATAATTGCATCTTGCTTATTAATTAATACCGTAATAATGTCATAAAGAACTTCAAAAAGATATAAAACGCATAGGTTATCCGACATCGCATGTCGTCACGTACACCCATGTTTATATCAATATCAGATTACAGTTTATTGCTGCGCAGACGCATGTACCTTCTTAGTGAGACTGAAATTATGTTGACGTGTTAGTATTTATTTATTCTAATACCGTTTCAATGCTGGTAGTCGATGTGAGATTAATTTGAGTGTCAAAAGTCGGCCTTTAGCCTATGAACATTGGTTTGACTTATATTCTGAATTTATTTTATATTATTTTACACTGTTACGGTTTGATTATCATTGTACCTTGTTCTTCATATGGACGTTCTTATAGATAAATCATAGCATCTTTTGTAACAAGATTTTCACAAGAACCAAACAAAATCTGACAATTTTTAGCCCCTATATTAGACAAGGCCTTTCCAATTTCATTGATAACCATTTGGTAGACATTAGCTTAATAAAAGATGCACGTGAGATTAAATTTCTGTAACAACCAGTTACAGTCTTCTTGAAGATTTTTAGTTGCGTTAGGGCCCATTTGCACGATTGAGAGTTAGCGCCTAACCCAGAGTTTGCCCATATATTTGACCCAGGGATAGGTGCTGACTCTCGATAGCGCAAGCAACACTAGGGGTATATATACGATACTGTTTTGATTAATCATTCTAAGTGCGAAAATTTGTCCTTAATTTCGAAACCAAAGAGTATTACTGCCCCACGAACTTCTTCTCAAACTACAGTATTATTCAGTATACATTTATTACTATAATTATTCTTATGTCCACTTTCACCATCGAGAGTTAGCGCCTAACCCAAAGATTATTTCTATATTTAAATTATATAAATATCTACTAAAATATATTATGTAACTAAGGCCCAATTGCACGATCGAGAGTTAGCGCCTAACCCAGGGTTTGCCCATATATTTGACCCAGGGTTAGCTGCTAACTCTCGACCGCGCAATCGGGCCTAAGATTGTTGAAAAGTAGCAAACAATTATCATTTTATGTAGTAAAGTGTATCCCAAATAAATTAGTTAGGAATATGGCCAAATGTTACCATTTTAAGTAACGTGAGAGCAATTTTCTGCTGCCAAAAAGTTGCCAACATAAATATTGTTTTCTAATTTTTTTTTTATTTAACCCTGGCTTAAGTCCTTACTCTATGGTGCAAGTTGGCCTTAGTAACTTGCACCATTAAATACTTTTACATCATGCTAATAATATCCTGTATAGAACTTGAATGTAACCAATAAAAGATATCTTATTGATTCTACAATAAATATTGAACCAAGAACTTTGTTGCATAGACTAATAAGGTTCGTGTGTTCGCCTATAATATTTAATAATATTTTCTTTATATAGATATTTTGCTTTCTATTTTTCTAATAAAATTATTTGAAATGAGCTTCCGTAATCATATTCCTATCTCCGAAAATAGTTTAAAGCAATCATCAATTAAATAATATCTATTACTGGAACTAATAAAAGAAGGAAGTAATTAATTGGGCATCCATTTAATTATTTGGGCAGCATCAAAAAGGTCAGCCGAAAAATCATTTGGGCAGCAAACAAAGATTTTTTCAACAATATAGTTATTTGGGCGGCAAAATATATCTGGACAGCAAAATGAATAGTTGGTCCGCTGAATATTTATTTGGTCAAATCAAAATAAAATCAAATCAAATCTTTTTTATTTCAGACCAGATACATCAATAATTTGTTAGTAAAGTATCTTAAAATCTATTGTTAGTATTGACAAATAAATAAATTAAAAATATTTTACTCTTTATGTGCCTAAGAATGACCATCACGAAAAAGGATACGTTCCCGTGACCGTCACTCTTCGCACAAAGCACCTCCAAAGCGGTGACGTGGTCACCAGAATAATAATTATTAAATAACACCCATAAAAGAAATGTAGATATGTCAAGAATTATGTAAATGCTAATGAAGAAAGCTGTAAAAAAACAGATAGATTTTATTATTAAAAGCACTATATGCAATGTCTTTATCTGCGAGGGGACGGGTGAAAATTGTTATCCACTATTCGTTATGTAACAGAGGGTGAATCTGTCACCATGCAACGGGTACATTCAAGCGATGTTTCCGATAATATAAAAAGGAAATGTTAATTATACTTTTATTCATGTTGCTGTAACTGAAAAAAAGTCTCTAATTTGTAGGTATGAAACTTCTCTATAATCTTTATGCCAGTCTCACTTTTAGTTATTCTTTGACCGTTATCCTCAGGCTGTAGAACATTCAAATTGATCTCTCAAGCGGACTGGCTTATTGATATCGACATGGGAGGCTTAAATTTATTCGCTTCAAATTGGATATAAAGCTTTTGAATGTAAACCGTCGATTGTTCTTTTTGCAGCGGATTAAGGAGCCACTTATTGAATTTAATATTGATATCAGATGTTGGAGAAACATATTGAGTACAGAATTTTCTTGGGAGAATAAGTACGGTAGTGTTGAATTTATGTGAATAAATTATGCATTCTGTAACTAATTGCAATGAAAATGGTCGCCTAATCAGGACTCACACTTTAGATGATTATTTATTATACAGGAACCAATTCACTAGGTTCTCGTTTTACAGTGTTGTGGAAAATTGGGAAAAATATTGCCGCTTCTGAAGATACATAAAGTAACAGAAATAAAGAATTAATTTCAGGATAAACTTAAAATAAAACAACAATATTTTAACCCTTTTATTCTTGTACTGCGTATGTTAATTACATAAACGATTACCGGATAGTTTTTGTTAGCTGATATCGAAATTAAGCAAACATTATTTCCAATATATACAGCAGATTTATTAAATGTAGCTGCCGGATGCTTTTGCCTTCCATCCCTTAAGATAAAAAAATAATTGACGCAGTTACACCAACTCGTATTATTAGCAATATAAAATCAAACCACGGAATTAACAAGTCGTTCTGCTAGTTGTAATACTAATACCATTTCAATTGTATAATGAGGGACCGGACCACTCTATATTGTTTCTCAGAAACTACAACATCGACACCGCGACGTGCCAATCTAAAATATATTTCAATTATTGTTTGGTCCAAGTCATGAGATAAGGGGAACTGGATATTTTAAATAATTTGATTGCTTTGTCTAATCACTAAACGTGAATGAATAAATTGTGCGAAAGAATTATTATTGTGATTACATAGATTTTGACCCCTAATCAGAAATTAAAGTCTACGATGGATGCTTTATTTTTTTAAGCACAACAGATTCTTTTGTTTCGAGCCAAAGCATTTTTACAAGGACAACCGCCATTATTATCAACACTATCATACCAAACCATGATCATAAACATAACTATCATCCTGGAAACTTCCACTGCTGGACAAAGGCCTCCAAAAAAACACGATACATCTTGTGCAGCAAATGTCCAGACTTCAAATAACATGATGGTCAATTTATTAAAGATTTTCCGTTGTCTGTTGATAATTGCTAAATCTTCCTTTTATAGTCTTTACTGACTGAGTGATTCTTGTGATTGATTGATAGAATAAAAAGTAGGAGAAACATACAAATACAATATAATCACGACTATTGTCCCCTAGGGGTTAGTCAGACAAAAGCACCGCAAAAGCAGTCCACTGCCATAGTCCGCGCTTCACCAAGCAGTGACTGCACATGTGCTAAGCGTAACAAGTAGTGAGCCCGTCGCCGCTCTGAGCTTTTGAATGGTTTTGCAGTTCTAAGTCCATTAGTCGCCTTTTACGACACCCACAGGAAGATATGGGTAGTATTCTTCTTTCCTCTACCACCCGAGAAAAACATTAATTGACCACAGATTTGTTTTGATTGTTTTATTTATTTGATTTGATAAGTTGTGCAGTTTTATAATACACAATTTTTATAGCTCATCCTATAGTCGATATCATAATAATCAATATCGGCATTCGATATAAAAAATATTTATTTTTCAGCTAAGTATCCTTTACTTGTACCACACCCAATTCTCAAAGATGAATGAAACATGTCCAACTATGCGTTTTTCTCACACCATCGCCAATGTACTCCAATAAAAACCAATCCAATTAAAAAGATCTACGGCGACATTGCGAGCCCATTGCGGCACATTTAGTTCATAACTCACGTTGCACCACAAAATTCAATCATATTTTCTACCAGCTATAAAAATGCATCTCTATCATTTTCATCATGACAAAAAGAGACGTCAATCATGGAATGTTGAAGGATTTGTAGGTGATTTGCAGTAGCACTTCGCTGTAGGTTCTTTGGTTCGAGTTTTTCAAATGCCGCAAGTTATGTTATTATCAAGTAGCCTCTTTGTACGGATGGTACACAATGAGTAATTAGCGGAATAAAAATTTATTGATATGCTTTTTAATGTTACAGTTGAACTAAAAATTGTGGTTTAAGATAAAATGGCTAGTATCAAGATAGCTGTAACACCATGTGAAATTTAAACACAAAAATTACGTATATGACTGTGTGAGTGAATGCAAATAAAATGATGAATTCGGGAGGCACTTAAAAAGAGTTGTCTCCGTGTCCAATTTGAACACAATTAAACTTACAACAAATTATCAAAACAAATCAAAAGAGCTCAAAAATATAGTCTATTTTTAGATGAGGTAATTATTTTTTAGGAATACTGTGAATCTTAATAGTTACAGACAAAATACTAAGACAGAATAAAAACACCAATTTCATAGGTAAGGACCCAATATTACGCTAGCAAGCCACTTTCACTTGTATGTTAGAAATGTTTTGAGGTTTGGTAATGGGTCCGTCTTCCGTCCTCAAACTATATACTTCCCACTGCTGGGCACAGGCCTTCCTGATGGAGAAACACATGAGGAGTACGGGCTGAACACCACCAGGGGCTTCGGCTTAACGTGCCTTCCGAAGCACGCAGGAGTTCGATATCACAGAGGTTGGTCACCCATTCACGGCCTGACCATGGCTAAGTTGTTGTGTTCGATATCGAAAGCCAAGGCATACTAACCACTACGCCACCGAGCTCCTCATGGAATCATTAGCCATTTACCTAACACAAACATAACATATAATCACGCCTCTTTCCCCGAAGGGGTAGGCAGGAGTGTTAAATACCCACTTTTCGCCAGATATGTTAGGTCCCCATGTAACAGGTGGCAAGCCTGCCATGCACCGGGCACAATGTGAGGCAAGCGATATTCACAATGAACTGTACTTAAGTTTCATTCAAACTCAGTGGTGGCGGGGTGGGATCGAACCCGCGATTCCCGCGGCCTCTCGAACGAGTAGTGCCGTCCGTCCCGACTATTAAACTCTTTATTGCACCAACAAAAATAAACAATACAGTGAAAAATACAAGTTTGCAAGGGAGGACTTATCCCTATTATCCAGAGATCTCTTCCAGTCAACCCGACACAGATGTGTGAGATCTGTGATATAATCCACGCGATAAACGTGTAATTAACCACAGACGAAAGAATTTCTCAATTTTTTGTTTTGACTGTAGCTTATGCATTCCATATTTCCTCTACATTTGTAGTATCTTTTCTGAACTAAAGATTGCAAAAAATTACATGGTGTGGACTATGTGAGTTGTAGTGAATGTGAATTGGACGTGCATAACATGAAGTGGCTACAGAAACTGAATTAAGTATCTAGTCACCCATTCTTCTAGCGACCATATTTTTTCGACAGCAAATTAAAAACAAAGATATGCTTTATAACTATATAAACTGCCGGATTAGAAATTCGATTCGTAAGGACAGGCCGTTTCTTGCTTTGATTTTCTGCTATAAAACTAAGTTTCTAAATATGTACAGTCAACTCCAAAATTGCCTCCCGGTAGTGAACAGGCCGAAAAAAAGTAGTGGTATTATCAATTTTAGGATTAATATAATTTATTTTGTTTTGACTTGTCAAAGTGTATTTGATGATACCAATTTGATTATACATATGTTTGAACTCGACTCTACCTTAATTCGATTGTTTTCCAATAGTTGTGATAGGTAGGGAGGTAGCATTAGAAGTAGCTCATCACTTTAGTATTATGACACATTTTCCATGTTCGGCATGCTTCTTCATCTTTCTTCTTCTTCTTGCCCTTTGCCACTCTAGGTGGGGTCGGCACAACATGTCTCACAACATTTCTGTCACTCTTCAGCTCAGCATCCACTTTCTATTCTCACATCATTCTTCCGCATTCGATCCATCGCTTCTTTGGTCTTCCTCTCACTCTAGGTCCGTCCACATCCATGCTCAGCATCCTTCTTGTAATGTGACATTCATCCCTCCTCATCACAAGTCCATACCACGCTAACCTATTGCTCCTAATCTTTTCTGTTACTGGCGCCACTTTCAAACTTCCTCTAATATACTCATTCATAATCTTGTCCATTCTTGAGACTCCGCATATCCATAGCAATATTCGCACTTCTACTGAGCAGTTTTCTTTCATACATCGCTTTCGTTGCCCAACATTCAGATCCATATATTACGACAGATATTACGACGGATTTATAGATGTTCCCCAAGCTTAAGGGGCAATTTAGGGTCGCACGTGGCTCCTGACATCTGTCGCCATTTCATCCATCCCGCATTTACTCTATTTCTTACATCCCGGTACGGCATGTTCCTAAACACGTCATGTTGTTTGCTTCGAATGTTTAATTCGACCAGGTACTTAAATGGTCATCTACTATCGATGCTGACTGTACCTACCTACTACCTCTTTCATGAATTTCTGATTTACTGAGATTCTTTCTTCCAAACAGTTAGCACCAAATACCGACATTCTTTAACATTAAAATTATACAAATATTACTTAGTAACAGTAGAACTGACATCTTAATAAATTACACTGATATTTTCTGTAATAAGAGTCTCCCAGTTTATAGGCATGATCCTAATTCATAGTGAATCATGGCTCTATATTTTCTTATAATCCGACATACGCGCTCAAAATAATCATTAAAAACCTTTTATTTCTAGGGTTAGGAAGTCTGGAAGTAATGGTTCTGGCTGAACTTAAGAACTTTTATTTTTATTTAATAGTTCATTGTACTCAGAACAATTATACAGAAACAACACAGTCATAATTAAATAGAAAGTACAAAGGGTGTAGCTTATTACTAAAGAAATCTCTACCAGCCCA
The DNA here is from genome assembly GCA_910589355.1 of Parapoynx stratiotata. Taxonomy (NCBI): domain Eukaryota; kingdom Metazoa; phylum Arthropoda; class Insecta; order Lepidoptera; family Crambidae; genus Parapoynx; species Parapoynx stratiotata. Next base: position 1,421,411 of record OU342472.1, read on the forward strand.
CCTGAGAAATAAAGAGACACCTAAGTCCTTTATCCTTCATCTAATTACACCAAAAGATAAATGAAAACTGGGTGGTAATAGTTAGAATAGAACTCTGTGTCTAGCCGGGGTGCAATCAGAGCATGGTTGTTTTTAAAGCCGAAACCAATACTTTGAATTACTAAAACACCGATGAAAGTATCTGAGATTTTCATACTTGCCCGATTTAGATAACTAGTTTTTAAATTTCAGGCAAGCTATGTTTACCAACATTACATTTAATAATTACAGTTATCTATTTTGAAAAATTATACTGAGCTGACTATTTACAGGGGAGAATAGAAGAGAAAGAAGATCAGAAAGTGGGGACAATCGTAAAAGAAGAGATGTAATTTATTTTGGATCGATCCTGGTTCCGCAGCTGATTAGAGTGCTTTACTTGGATTTCCAATATTTCTCACTACTGAGTACTAGAACACTAATAATAAATCTGCTAAATAACAAAAAATATACTTGTTTGCTAAAGACGTGACAAAAAAGTATTTTTTTTTAGTATTTTCTATTATTTTTAAACTCAATAAAATCGATTATGACTTGAACGTACCCAGTAAATAAACATTATACTGAACCTATCTTTTGGAGCCAACTCACGTCTGCACTTTTTCTTTCCCCCCTATATTCATCTATTGAAAGGCTAATATGGTTCGGAGCTATAAATAATATTGCTAAGTGCACGCAATACAGTAATATATTACATTGACGTAACAGATTGCTATCGCATTTTTACGATTATTTAATTGATGTCATTAACGCTTATAATATTGATTACAATTTATTACTTTTGGTTAGTAGATTTTAATACAGAAGTCTTCCGATAGTTTTTTGAGCAACTAGGACATTTAGAACGTGTTGTTAAATCGTTTTGTATTTTTTCTTTTTTGGGTACTTTGGGTTGGATTTTATCACATAAACATACATTGCTCGTACATCCAGGGCACGGAATTCCCAGCACACGTGTTCCCTCCATCCTAGAACATGGGCTCATTCAATAGAGGTGTGAAAAAGCATCTTAAGAACCAGCAAGGTGGAGGTAGATAGGCCTGTATTCATTAGTGCTGTTCTAGCATCCTTCGCGTCTACTGCTTACCATCAGGTGGTGAAGAGTTATTTGCTGGGCTGATTTAAAAAAACTGAAAGGTCCAACACTCCCAGTGTAGCTATACTTCTTGTAAAACGAGCATAGCTTTGAATTTGGATCTTTAGATTTTTATAATAAAAATATTTAGCCTTAGATTGATTGACAATAAAAAAAGTATTTAAAAACCTATTAGGAAAGAATTTGAGTTGCGTTTTAGCATTCACTTTCACTTACATTTTTACTACTTACATTTTTAGTACCTCAAACAGAATTATAATACATTTAAACAGACTCTTTTCAACCTAGTTTATTCAAACACATAAAAAGTACAGTAAATTTTAAAGTATTTTATTTTTATCTCACATGATCTTGAAAATATTACCCTTTACAATTGATCTGTTATTTCGTTCTTCACATTTATCTGTTAATATATCACTCAACACTAGTAAATAAAGTCCGTGGACAGATAAATTGCTGTAGCTTCCGTGCCATTCGGAATTTCTTCAAAAACCTTTACTGATTCATCTCTTTAATTCTCAAGCTACGCCGCCTCATTATAAGGTTCAACTTCCATTACAGCTTCACGAGTACAAAAAATTGAATCGTGCATTTCATATTCAGTTCTATTTCCAACTAGTAAGTCTGAAATCGTTTTAACAGCGCTTACTGCTTCGCCCTCATCAGAATTGCAAATTAGAGCTCTTGGATCATCAGGATTAGGTTCTGATTTGTCCGTTTCGGTTCCCACGAGTTATTCTGCTACAATTATTTAGTGGCAGCGCAAGATAACTAACGAGGTATCAGAGCGATCCAAGCGGACCTTTGGAAATGTCCGCTTTTCTAAAGTTGCTTTAAAAGCTGCACCGACAAATTGTTCCTATTCAATAGTTTTATGCAATGTCTAAATGGAGCCTGCAATTATTGGACTCCTTGCTTTGGTATTCATTTAATGAACATTGTTTTGAGTTTCCTTTGGTGCTCGAGCAGTTGAATGGGCGGCGATAATGCTGTGGACAATGATTTGTTGTTCCCGATCTTAAGGATTTATATAATGAGCAGACGTTTTACTTTGTCGGCTTAAATGTTGAACGCGAATTGGATTTGCACGTAATGTCTACAATGGTTTTGTTTTACGCGACGTTCTTGGAGTAATTGTGAAATTATCATAAGCTTTAAAGTTTATTAGTAAATTTTGGTGTAGTGTTTAAGCTTATACCACAGTATTAAAATTTCTAATTGAGCCATTTACACTAAAGTTTTTAATGGTTACCAGAAAATTAATGGTTAAAAAAGTTTTGAATGTCATCATCAGCCTATGATAATATAAAACTAATGAAAAAATAGATCGCTCTGTCCCCAAGCAGACTCTGGTGGCTAGAAATTGTTGCGACATAAACATTATGTTTGTTGATAAATACATGAGCACATTACTAATAGAAAGTGTTTCAATATTAACTTTAGTCATTCATTAAAATGTTTATTAAGGGTGATAGTTACCTCAATAGTTATTAAAAGACTTATCGATAATGTTAACGCCAAAATGTATGACGTCAGCTTGACAAATTGTGAAATTTGGGATGAAAATTCAAAGCAATATACATCAGCTGTCCCGTTAGTCACTATTTTACTAATCCCAGCATCGTGTTGTGGTTAAATTGTCTATGATTATTTAACTTTAGTTATATTTGTAAATTAGACTCTTGGAGAAGCTGTCATATCACAACATTATACGTTTTCGCCAATTTTAACCTACTGGTCAACCTGACCACGGAACAAACTGGCCATGTCTATTATCTTACACGCTCAAATCAATTACAAATCGTTACGATTTTCTTTCATACCTACCGTTTGACTCACGAACAAAAATTCAGTTAATTAATATGTGAATTCATATCAATAATATCGGTGTTCTCATTGATTTTTCCAAGAACATTCGATTAATTCTCATCGATGTGTTCCAATCGATATGCCCTTTCGAGTGAACACCCGTCTTATCAAAGGCGCCTAATTAAAATGCTGAGATAATGTAAATTGGATACGTTTAAAAGTCTTTTTTATAATCACATCAATTGACATTTACGAAATTGAGTTTCACACCAAAATGAGATAATTATGGAGTTGTCATACAGTATGAGGTATATTGTTCGATTATGAGAATATGACAGTCATATTATATTTTATTTACGAGTCATCTTATTGTCTGAATAATTATACGAAAATTCGATGATTTCGACTCTCGCTTTCAATTTAAAGATGAGCGTATAAAAATTTCAGACTCCTGTATTTAAGTAAATTTTTCAACAATATTTGAACAAACTTTTGGTTACATTTGCAGATTCTCGCTTTTATGATTAAATGTATGCTGGTAGTAGGCTAGTTGATTCTTTTTATTGGGCCCAAATGATTAATTACTGTTAGCCATCACCATAAAAAAAATTTTTTTGAGGCCTATAACACAATAAAATTTTAAAATCTTAAATTACGTTTTTCCTTTACTGTCAAAAACATCTTCGGCCTCGATGGTCTATGAATTGTCTGTGCCGTAAATTCACGGTTTTGGCGAACAATTCAATACGCATGCGTGGCATACGGTGCGACTGGCGTTTGACTTATTTTGACCATGCGTAGTAATTGTTTATATGACGCGTTACTTCACTAATTTCACGAACATGGTGGATAGCTTTTTTGGCCGATGAAAAAAAAGGGATAAATAAAGCATGTTTAAATTCTTTGGTAGATGCTTTTTAAAAAAATATTTCCAACCCATTTCTTCCTTTGGGTGTCGTAGAGGGCGACTAATGGACTTAGAACTTGACTCCATCCAACAGCTTAAAGCGGCGACGGGCTCACCAGCTGTCACGCTGAGTGCAGTCACTGCTTGGTGAAGCGCGGGCTATGCCAAAAGACTGCTTTAGTGGTGCTTTTGCCTAGTCTCTGACTAACCCTTAGGGGATAATTGTCGTGATAATACATATGTATGTGTGTAAACACAAATAGGTTATTTTTTTACATACTACAAGATACGACTAAAAGTGGCACAACTGAAGCCGTGTAAATCAAAGATGTGAATATATTACCGATTTAAATACTTATTATCGGTAATAAGTACACAAATTGCCGGTAATGGGAACATAATACAGATTTATGTTGTTATTACGGGTAATAAGCGTTTTAAAATATTGACTTTACCAAAAATATTGATTTTCCGTTTGTTGAAAAAAATTATGAAAAATTTGATTATGATTTTTGTATAATATAGTGGTCAAACAAGCAATTTAGGCTTTAAATTTTTTATTTTCATATCTTAAAAACATATTTTTTTTAAATACATACTTAACGTAATTATACTAAGTTGACGTCACAGAAGATAGTAAAACAAAGATTTGTAAAAAAGAGCTGCGAAAGAACGGTACCTTTCTGAAGAACTTAACCAGAAAATTCACATTATGGGAACATCAATAAATATAATACAGTCAATAATTACAGGACGCTAAAATTATTGCCAACCAATTAGCAAACATGAACTCATTTCGGCAATAAATATCTTTATTTATGAAAACAAAAGAACACGCGAAAAGCAAAAAACATCCACAATTCTTTTCTGCAAGCCGACAATTTATATATCCAACCTGATATGGATTGACCTGCATCTGATATAAAGAGAAGACACAATCATAAATTAATATTGCCCAGTTAATGTCATTTTGTTTTGCCTTCGCCTTTGGGACAAGTAAAATTTTTCGCTCGTATACTCTCGCCTTTATGCTATTTGGCGGTTTACGACGATGTATAGCATTATGGTTACATAAACATACAATAACAGTTAATTTAACGTTGTGTGTTTTCTGGTGTGCAACGTGGACATCGAATGGTGGAATTATCGGCAAGATAACGGATTTAAAAGTTATTATAGTGTTCAACGCTGAATGAATTGCGTGTATTTGTTGTTCAACTTCTGTTCAGGTTCTTTAATTGCCGCTTAACTGTTCTTGCCCAGACAAGTTGGGGACAAGATATATCATCTTTAAGTTGGAGGACGATGGTGCTATGTTTTATGTGCAATTTCAAAACTTTTGGCCGCTAATTCAAAGTTAAATACAATTTTAGATACGGAATATGAGTTAATCCCAGTTTAATACCAATACTAAAACTAAGTAGTTAGTCTTGCGAATGACACCTGAACTAGTAAATCCAATTTCTATTCATTAGCACCTTGCTGGTGGTACAAAATTATATTTCCTAACGCCTACACAATACTTCTGTATACATGACCATAAGATATTCTTGATAATAATTTTGAGAACTTAATAGGTACTGGTTGAATGTGATATGAAAAGAATTGTAATTCGAAATAACCAAAACCACAGCTTCTTGGGGCAAAAATCTAATACTCAGAATCAGTTAAAAAGGAATAGACCTTAAAAATATTGACCCTACACAGCTACAATAAAATAGCCTCGTTTGAATTTCAAAAAAGCATCAAACCTGCGGGCCACACGAAACAAATGACACTTTAGCTGCACTCAATCGTGAAAGAAGTGCGAGAGATGATCATTAATCTGTCGCCGGATGGACAGACAAACGACGCTTTTTGCACTATAAGCACCTGAAGGTAGTTTGAATTAAGTGTGAAGTGCCGATTCAATTCGAATGAGATGTAGGAATTAATTCTAGGCCTCATCAAAAGTGTGCGTGGGGTCCTTTATGGTTGGATTAATTGAAGCAGCGTTTGATTTGATGGCTGAACTGAACCATTAATTTTTATTCGTTATCTATTAGCCGTTTTAGTTTTACTGCAGCATAGGTCCATAGATATCATCGATCATACATCCTTGTATTGAGAATTAATCTGAATGTAGATATTAACCTGGACAAGGGCAAAGAAATGGTTGATGTTTTTTAAACTATAATGAAATCTAAGATGCAGTTATGTTTGACACGTTAGAAGAAAATTGTTGACAAATAAGATGTTAGTAGAAGAACCTATAGATTTCCAAAAATTGATGACTGTGTGGTTGGACATTCAACATAATGAGCTCTCATTTTTTATTGGCCCCCTGACAGTTGCTTAGAATTACTTGTGGTATCTTAAAGAGTTGCCTTAAAGGAATTCCTTCAAGGATCAACTCAAGACAATATCACCACTCTCCAAGTTATACGAGTAACACATCAATACCAACATTGAATACGTTGTACGATTGTTAAAACTCACGCGCCGAGTAGTGAACTGTATTTGTAAAATATAAAATCAAAAGTAGTGCTAATATTGGGTCCTTACCTATGAAATTAGTGTTGTTATTCTGTCTTTATTTTGTCTGTAACTATTAAGATTCAGAGTATTAATAAAAATAAAATAATTACCTCGTCTAAAAATAGACTATATTTTAGAGCTCTTTTGATTTGTTTTGATATTTTGTTGTAAGTTTAATTGTGTTAAAATTGGACACGGAGACAACTCTTTTTAAGTGCCTCCCGAATACATCATTTTATTTGCATTTACTTAAAACGATAAATAATTTTTATGAAGTGTGATATTACACATATTACTAAAGCTTGTCTAATGATAGATGCCAAATATTATTATCTTTGGATTTGTCGTTGTAACGAAAACTGAAAAAATTTTAGTATGGAAAATGCAGAATTCCCCAAAATCTCCATACAAAACACCAATTTCATAGGTAAGGACCTAATATATAAATTCTAAGAAGTGACTCGAGCTTTAGGTTCGAATACCCAAACAAAGCAAGAGTGAAATCTGTGTACGGTACAGTGATCGGTGCGCCCGCGCCGTTTGCGTTTGGCGTTTGCGCATCAGTCGCCATTCAGGCGTCAGTCAGGACTCGTCTTAACTTTGCCTAGTCTGCATACCACTGAGACAAAATGGTCTCTTTAAATATTTATTTATTAAGGTCAGATATGGTTATTAATGTTTATAATAGCTAGATAGGTGATAAATGTAACAGTAGTGTGGTTGGAAAGAGGATGTAGTGACAAGAATTTTAGAGAAAGGAATGCTAAGGTGGTTTGGACATGTGGAAAGGATGGATGAAAATAGATTGACTATGTATGAATCGGGTGTGAGTGAAGATACGGGACAAGGCATACCTAGGGGAACGTTTTTCGATCAAATTAAAGACGTTCTTCAGAAGGGCCAGGTCAAAGGTACCGTAAATCGCCGAGCTTGTTGATGAAGCGAAAGAAATATGCAGGGATCGTAGCAAGTGGAAGGATGTAATCTCTGCCTACCCCTGTGGGAAAAAGGCGTGACTTATGTATGTAGGTAATAACTGGACCAAATATCCTTATTGAGTGTCAAATTATGAGCGATAAACTCGTTGTGATATAATAATTAATGTACCCTCAGACTAGGGGCCGGCTATATTCCTTTACTCTCCAATGTGCTTACTGCATTTGAAGACGAATTTACTGGTTACTGCTGCATAATTCACTATAAATTTTTAAGCTATTGCATAGCTTCTATCGCGGGCCTTGAGCGCGGGGACCGAATCCAGAAATTCCGTAACGAAAAAACCTCACGCTCCCCACTCCGATGCGCAAGGAGGTGTGGCTTGAAGGCCGTGCATCGTCTAATGTCGTTTCAGTTCGGCAGTCTTCGACACGGCGTTAAGATAATAAAACCCACATGTATTGTAAAATAATAAAAAATATTTTAAACAATATTAACTTTTTTTATTTATTTAATAATAGAAAAATTTGTTTTCTTATCGGTCACCACGATCAAAAAGTGTAACTTGAATTAATATCAAAGAAAAAGAAATACTGCATGAATAAAATAAAATTATAATTGCATAAGTTGATACAAAATGCTATGCAGTAGCTTTACCGCGGCAGTCCCCGAGTGCCACACGTCTTTTTTTTATTAGAAACAGTTGATTTCGCGCTAGGGTTCGTATGTAAATCGGGCGTTTTAGTGGGTAGTGCCAGCTACCAACATTAATAGCGAGTCCCACACACATCTACCAGGTAGGTACAGTCTGTATGTAATTTATTTCTCGTCAACAAAAAAGCACCTACCATGTTGGCGTTCTTCAGAGACTCAAGCGTGGTGATCTGTGTATGTGTGCTAACTGTCTATAGATCAGTATTCATACCCACCATGACACATGGCATGGGCACCATGTTTCAGCCTTCACCGTGGTCACACCCAAAGTGGGTGACTAATATTTATGTTCTCGACTTCTACGGCAGACACATCAACCTTTGGACTTCCGTTGCAATTGTAACTATCTCTACCGAAAACATGATACGAAATTTGGTCTTTTGGTTTGGTTTATTATTAGGTTCGTCTTTGAGTTCATTCACCACTAACTCTGTAAACAAATCACTCAAGATTCGTCTTCTAAATACAATGTAGCACACTATCTCAGTGCCTGGGCGCTCATGCCTATTCACTAGCGGTGATAGTATCTCCAATGGACGATGTCTTAAGGAAACATGCGTACTGTCCCATTGGGTAAGGATCGGAATGTACGTGACTATTGGCCAGTGATGGGCTGTTTAGGTCATGGCTAGGAACGATCGGATTAGTTCAATTATTTGACTAATTAAATATTTAATTTTTCGTTTCTGTTTCAATTTCTCTTTCTTTTTTAACTTATTGGGAAAAGGCACGACCAAAAGTTTTTGTAAAATTTGTGGACTGAATTTTAACTTGGTTTCAATTTATAAATATGCTAGGTTGAAATCTTAAATCAAGGAAAATTTTAAAATTGATTCCAAATAGTTTAGTTTTTAGAACTTGGTGGAATATGATATGAGAAAGAAGATTCTGCTGTTCTTAAGAGTTTCAGGGAAGAATGGAGGATGAATTCATGAACCTTTACTGTACAATCATTCTTCGTGCTTTATTGAAATAGTTCTGAACTAGTTCGTTCAAGCACAACCTTACTGAGCTGATACGGAAGACAAGGGAAGTCGGGTGATATGTTTATGTTAGGGTGAGGCCGCGTGTTCGGATGCTATCTGGCGGTGATGTAGCTGGGGACGGCAGGTCTTTGATGGCAGCTCCGCGTGTTTCGGGGATTGGATTTTAATCGATAATCCATTCTAGACCCACTATTATTGTTTAAAACCCAACCGTGAGAGTGGCTGATTCAAAACGAACCAGCTTACAAGATTTGGGAATTCGTTTGTTGCCATTTGTCAAATTGTTACCGCTGTTGCGAACTGATAGGCTTAGTTCTGTTCATTACATTATTGATCATGGATCAAAGTTCTTAAAATATTTTCTAAATGATCAGTACCTAATGGACTTGAACCACAACATAATAATAATATAATGGCACCAATATTCTCTGTAATAAGTGGGTGTGGGTGGTGCCCATACTAATATAACATAACACTTCATCACGCCTCTTTCCCCGAAGGGGTAGGCAGTGGAGCTAAACACCCACATTTCGCCAGATATGTTAGGTCCCCATGTAACTGGTGGCAAACGTGTTGCCATGCACCGGGCACAATGTGAGGCAAGCGATATTCAACATTAATTGTACATAAGTTTTATTCAATGCATCTTTGAAGTACAAGGCACTTCAGCGTCACTCTATTTAAAATAAAACCTCTCACCACTTACACCAGGCATAACCACATTAATTCATTAAACTCATTTTAAAGAACACAAAAACACCTGCTTTAGAAACTATTTGCACATCATTGCCTTCTACAGGGTGAAATATCGCTGTAAATTCTTCCAACGCGTTACAAGAACAAGTACGATCAAGTGGCAATAAAATTGACCATTTACATACCGCCTTAGGTCTCTACTGTGAACTTATTAAATAAAATACGAGTAACAAAACATCGCTATTGAAACTATTACGTTTTTATTTGTAGCGAATTTCACAAACAAGCCCGATAAAGGCCCTTTACACAGTTTTAATTTTTGTTGCTGCCTCTCGGGAAATATGTTATTTTTGGGCGTGGTCCAAGTTAAGAATGCTAACGGGTTGAAAGCTTTCAAGTTCCCTATGCTTTCAGACAAAACTTCAAATCAAATCAAATCAAATATCATTTATTGTGAAACACAGGTAACAAAGGTAGTTATACAAAATAAAGTTCTGCTGTGTTCTGCCATTACAGCATACAATCAATTTTATACTTTAATTAATTTATTTTAACCCATAACCAGAGTAACAATAAAATTACAAAAGAAAAAAGTCAATACCTTGGTAATAGGGTAATGCATACAAATGATTTTACATAAAATTTCTGTTTGTGATACCTATGTCAAGTTGTAAATAGTAATGTATTTATTTATAATTCATTAAATGTCAATTCCATAATATGATGTAAATAAAACTCAAATAAAAATGAAGAAAGCATAAACAGAAAATTACAACCATTAGAACCATTTTACATTTATAGAATAGTACACGAGGGAATAAATGACGATGATGATGAGGTTAGGAGTCACTCTTTTCGAATCGAGTTATAAAATATTGTACCTTGTTATAAATTACTTTAAGCCCTTATATCATTAAATTTATTTATTTCGAGAGTGAGTTTATGTGCAAAGACAAACAACATCTTAAAGCAAATCCATGCAGTCGTAAATGACACAAATATGAAAATTTCAACAATAACTACCTAGATACATTTTAAGCATGCAAACTGATCTATCAATATAATTTTGTATTAGTTCTTCATTTTTTAATTGGTATTGATATTTTTTTCATTAATTCTGAAAATTTCCAAATAACATTGTTTTAGCAATATACCTTATATTGCTACGCGTGTTGACGAACTCTCCCGCTACCTCTTTTATCTTAAGCACTAAAGATAATTGGACTAGATCATGTTGACAAGTAAATTGCTAAATTGTACCCGTCAGCATACCTATCGTGATTTATATAAGCAAGCATCTATTACCAATTATCCACCTTAACGTATACCATATAAAGCCTACATTGCCCCACCAAGTTCTGCAATCACAAAAGTTATTCGAAAGAAAACTGTAACAGTATCAATGATGTTGATATATTTTCTGCGTTTCTCGGAATTCGTAATATTTGGAATTTACGCAAGAGTCAGTTGTCTCTTGGAGCCCATAAATAAATCAGTCTTTAGATAGAGAGTTTCCTATATCCTATGATATTTACTGTGGGAAATAGAATGTGTAAATAGTGTAATTAAGACAGAGGACATGTCGCCGTAAAAGATACTTGTAAGCTCCACAATTAACGTAATGGGGTGGGTAGTTGTTCGGTTTTATTTATTTCGACTCAGAATTGAGTTACAGCTTTTAAATCTCAAATACATGGTTCTTGGAAATTTATTTCTAATTCTTCAGCGGGGGACAGACGTTGAACATTGTCTTCGTTAGATAAAAAATGATACAGTAATTATTTCATCAAAGGTAGTTGTTTTACTAATGAATGATTATTAATTAGACATTTATAAGGGAATTATGTAAATACCTAATATTCAATAATACGATTTTAACCGTCACTCTGGTGTAGTAGTTCACACCACCGGGTGTTGATCGGGAGGTCCGAGTTTTGATTCCCCATAAAGGCAGAAGTTTTTCTGCTCGGTTTGGTTGGTGGTAGGGCTTCTAAGCCCGCCAAGGTAGCTACCATCGTCTTACATAAATTTGTCGCCATTTTAACAATGTTTTAAGTATTGTTGTGTTCCGGCAATCAGAGGTAAGATAGCCAGTTGTTGAGGATTACAGGTGAAGCTCGCTTCCACCTTCGGCCTTAACGTCACTTACCATAAGGTGAGATGAAGGCCAAGAGTTTACCTGTAATATGTATAAAAAAACTGTACTGAGAAGGTAATAATTTTTGAGATGTGAAAAAGGGTGTTTTGAATTATTTCATTATTGTGAATAATAAATCATCGTCACTCTTCTTCTTCTTCTTGCCCTTTTCCCACTCTAGGTGGGGTCGGCACAACATGTCTTCTTCTTCCATTCTCCTCTGTCACTCGTCAGCTCAGCGTCCACTTCTTTTATCCTCGTATCATTCTTCACGAATTCAATCCATCGCTTCTTTGGTCTACCTCTAACTCTAGGTCCATCCACATCCATGCTCAGCATCCTTCTTGTAATGTGACATTCATCCCTCCTCATCACATGTCCATACCACGCTAACCTATTGCTCCTAATCATTTCTAATAATTCATCGTCACTATCAGTCTATATTTCATTTACTATTAGCTCCATGTAAAGAGAGAGTCATCACCAACAACCTATGCTCGTTCACTGCTGGACATAGGTCTCCCGTAATGTACGCCACCGCTCTCCATTTTCGGCGGTTCTCATCCAGCCCACTCCAGCCAAACTACGAATATCGTCATCGCATCTTGTCACAGGGCGTCCCACACCAAGTCGCCGGCCGGTAACGAAGCAGTAACAATAGCAATCGGGGCTGAGCCTTTCGAAAGATGGGGAAACTGGAAAATATATACTTTTGATCACCACTATCTGTTGGACCTTTCATAATAATATCTCGCATCTTCGCCAAAATGTATTGGACCCAACGTAATAATATCGCGCATCTTCACCAAAATGTGTTAGACCCTACATAATAATATCGCGCATCTTCACCAAAATGTGTTGGACCCTGCATAATAATATCGCGCATCTTCACAAAAATGTGTTGGACCCTACATAGTAATATAGCGCATCTTGCAGGTGTGGGAAGAGGTGTTCAAGCACGGAGGAGCTCGAAAAGCCAAAGCCTACCAACCACTACTTCTCTCTAACAGGATATTGGCAATGACTCTGTGAATAAACAGAGCTTAAATTTTATTCAAACTGTTGCACAAGTAGTGCTGTGATGATCGCATTACTACTACAAATTCCAGTTTTCCTTATTTTACAAAATAATAAACGTCTAAAAACGCAAATTTCATATTCGTAATAAAATTTTAGAACCAAGAACGATCTTTTTATAAAGTAATAAAGTCTCTAGTTGAAGATCAAGTATAGCACGAAGCGGATATGATTACAACAGTACATAGTGATGTTGACGATGCTTTATTTGAACGAGATAAAGGCGAAATTAGTGCTGCAGGAGAGAAAGTATATCTTTGCGAACAAAAAGGCTTGGTTAGTGAAAGTAGGCTCATCTCCAAACCCCGAGATAACCACAAAGGTTATCTGTATAACCTGTAGTTGTTATGGCACTGTAAGCGATACACCTATTAATACCTAATCGCTCTAAAGATATAATATATGAGCAAGATGATGGAGAAATATGAGTCCTGGTTATTGCCGATAGAAGTCTTATAGGGTTAATTATCGCAGCTTAGGTCAAATCAGACATTCAATAAGCAGTAAAACATATACTAATAAAAGTAGGTAGTAATGAAATGAGTATAAAATTTGTAATTTCCCAGTGATCTTTAGTAGGGCTATGCAAATTATCGAGTTTAACAGATTTTTTTGTTGATTACGACAGTAGAAAAACTTCTGTCAGGGAAATTTTTGAACTACAATCAGTTACTTTCGTCTTCCATCGTCCTCAACCCATATACATCCCACTGATGGGCACAGGCCTTCCTCATGGAGAAACACATGAGGAATATAGGCCGTAACACCACCACGCTGGCCCAATGCGGATTGGTGGGAAGAAACGGTCGCAATAGCGACCGGGACCAACGGCTTAACTTGCCTTCCGAAGCACGGAGGAGCTCGAGAGCACAAAGTTTTGGTCACCCATCCACGGCCTAACCATGGCGAAGGTAGCTTTGTTTTCAATCGAAAGCCAAAGCGTACTAACCACTGCGCCACCGAGTTCCTCACCTACTTTGTTACTCCCTAATTGCTACGTGCAAATTCAAATACTTGTATTCCAATTCGGCCAAGTCATTACTTTCTTGCCCCGAACGAACACCTCCAAATTTGAACGTCAGACCATTTAAGCTGCTCCACCTAAAAACTTGACACTCCAAAATAACAGATTTATAATACGAACCAAAAAGTATCTAGGTCCCAGTGAGATGATGGAAAACAATCGGCTGGCACACGAAAGGTCGTCACGTACAGTCGTAAATAACAAATTTATCGCACTCACCACGGCTCCACATTCCGCCGACGTTTAATGAGACGAGTAAAGAGGTAATTAAAAAACTTCTGCACCCAATTGGGGGATTCCGGCGAGATGTTACAAGTTTTCGTGTTGTTTGGAAGATGTTCAATGACATTTAATAGGTTCTTGAAATGTATTTAGTGGTCGAGGCTAAAGAAATAACTGAAGCGAAAATGGACTTCAATAATATACAAAGATTCAAAAGTACGCCAGCACTTTATCAAAAATAAATGGGTGACATTTTAATGAATCTTGGACAAAAAGAAAAATGCCGAACCCAATGCAAAGAATCTTTAGCTGATATCGAAATGCTCAAAAAATATTGCCTACTGTTTATCTATCTTTTCAGCCAAAATCTTAGCTTGCACAGCAAACATTTCACATTTCATCCAAAAATGGGCCCGCATTGCAAACCACCGACTTATGCTTGTTTTAGGGAGCCTTCCGACATTTTTGTTCTTAGTAAGTGGCCGCCAGTCGATATAGGTTCTAATTCGTATTTTAGATTTTAAATTTTATCTTATTTACTGCTGCCTAAGTAGCATGAGCAGAGCGATATGATATTTATCACGTTTTTATCACGCCAAAATGTCAAAAACTACTATGGGATAGTACTTTGACAGTTGAACGTGATAAAAGTCCGATATATATCAAAATGTGGTGTAGGTGGTAAGAGGGCTGGCCTAGTGAGAACTATGTTTATTTTTAATGAGATATTACATCATTTTCATGGATCTTACTTGTCTCATGAAGCTTATATAATTATATTTTAGAGATATTGACTAACTACATGAAAGTTCAATGCATCTAAATGAAAGTATTAAAAAATTTACAATAATTATTTTCCAGATTATTGGAATCATTTTTGACAATATTCTAAGGGAGGATAATATTTTAATAATATTTCCTTTTTTCCTCTCTGTTCTTCAGACTTTTTGTTTTACAATTAATAATTCTTCAGAGCAATTTTTCTCGTTATTTTGACTTTTTACTTCAGTTGAAAAATTTTCTATATTTTTTATACCATTTAAAATGCAGACAAAGTAAGAATTTGTTCACAAATTTGGTAAATGATACAACAAAGTAGAATTTAATTAAACATCTTAATCACCAAAGCTATAACTCAGTCGTCGCTTCAACACATGCATCATTTTACGATTCGAATGAAGCTTTATTGGTAAACTAAATTTATGAATGACTCGAAAAGGAATACTGTATCAATATCTTAAGCTTAAAAGGGAAGGGAACAGTTAGTTGTGAATACACATTTATCTTAACTTCTTTCGAAGACTTACGAACAGCGTCGTGCCATAAAACGGTCGAAATACGAGTACTGTCAACGCTTGTTAAGATTCGACTGGAGATAAAAAATGTTCATTATCTATTACTACACAAGACCGTACACTGAGCTGTGGGCAAAATGGTTAATTAACAAAATTCTCTTTGTCCAAGACACATAAAATTTTACGAGGATCAAGATCCCGGCGTGCCGCCCGTGCGAATCGACGATATAGTTTTTCTGGAAGCACTTAGTCGCATTCTTGAAATCCTGCAATTATACTACGCTTTACCGTTTCTATTTGTGATTAAAATGATCTCGGCCATTTATTGTTTCGCTAAGGACTAATGAGCTCTTATTAAGAGTCACCGAGAGTTTTTTTCAAATTCCCCAAGCTCTATCGATTATCTACCGATTGCTGATCAGTGCCATATTTTATTTTGACATTTTATTTCTGGGTAAATTGAATCGAATTGATTTTTGCAAGCAATTTATGTGGGATATTTACACGGTGAGTTAACGGTTTTGTTAATGTATGAAATATTTTATCAATCTGATTTGTAAGTAGTTTTGGTTAGTTTTGAAAAGATAAACCAAGGTATGCAGTTTATTCTGAGAGTTCATTTGTCTATGTTAAGAAAGATAGTCAAATCAATTTAATAGTATCCACATAATTCTGAAAAATATTTTCGTACCGACATGAATCGGTAAAACATGTCGGCTTTTCTAACATCTTTTGTATTCATGTTTAAGCAAAAAAAAAATATTATATAAACTATTCACTTTATTATATAGAGTTTATTGGTCTAAGTTTGGTATTTCTGATTAAATCCGTTCCTGAATTTTCTAAGTAAGTTTAACAATGACTTTGGTATAAGACAATATTATGACAATCACCTTATCATGAAAGGTACGCTGCATCATCGGTCGCGTAACTCTTGCAACATTTACTATTTCATAATCAACGAGCCACATCCAGCGACTCTTATTCACCATCCCGAAAACGTCGGACACGCAAAAAATTGGAGCACAGCAAGTATGGAAAGGACTCGTAAAATTTAATAAGTTTCCCTTCAAAAAGTACTTACGTGAGCGGCGTTCGTATAGGCCCATCTTGTTTTTGTCCATAAATGCGCATGTTTAATAACCTGCGGTGTAAAATGGCGGATTGTCCGGTGCGCGTGAGCATCGTAAATCATCTTACTGAGCTCCTCGCAGGTTTGGGATGCGCGCACCGCTTAATTTTTGGTAGTCACGATAAAGACTGAAGAATTCTCAAACGATTCAATGTTATTTATTGCGAACTAATTTTTGTTTTTAAAATGATTGTTATTTATCTATCATAAGGGATCTTAACGAATAAGAGAAATGTAAAACACTAGATCAGTTATCTACGAGTCTACGGAGTCTATGGTCTCTATAGCTGTTCGAGTAAACTAGCTTTTACGATGAATTCGTTATATTTATAATATTAGTATGGATTGATTAGTCAACATTACGTTACAGAGTGGGGTAGCAGGTCTAGTTAATAGTAGGTCCTTACATATGAAATTGGCGTTTTGTATGGAGATTTTGGGGAACTCTGCATTTTCCATACTAAAATATTAATATTGGGTTTTACCAACCTATGAAATTGGTGTTTTACCAACCCAATATTAACATTGGGTCCTTACCTATGAAATTGGTGTTTTTTTGTCTCTTAGTATTTTGTCTGTAACTATTAAGATTCAGAGTATCCCTAAAAAATAATTGCCTCGCCTAAAAATTGACTATAATTTTGAGCTCTTTTGATTTGTTTTGATAATTTGTTGTAAGTTTAATTGTGTTAAAATTGGACACGGAGACAACTCTTTTTAAGTGCCTCCCGAATACATCATTTTATTTGCATTCACTTAAAAACGATAAATAATTTTTATGAAGTGTGATATTACACATATTAAAAGCTTGTCTAATGATACATGCCAAATATTATTATCTCTGGATTTGTCGTTGTGAAGAAAACTGATAAAATGTTAGTATGGAATATGCAGAATTCCCCAAAATCTCCATACAAAACACCAATTTCATAGGTAAGGACCTAATAGTATTAATTATGTGTTATATGAGTTCATACACAAAACCACGTCTTTTTCCCAATGGGGTAGGCAGCGATTACAGGTCTCCACTTGCTACGATCCTAGCACACATCTTTTGGTTTCCTCTACTCTCAATACTCACTTCATCCATGTAAGTTGTTGTTCTAATGGGTTTTTAAAAAGTATCAAATAAACTTAAAAAGCTTGTATAAATCTATTCCCTCGCTTTCTTATCTAACTTTCGGGTTTGTCTCTTTATTTTTAAATTTGTTTGTCTTCTCACCCTTATGGAGACTGAAGCGTGATAAATAATGAAGTCTTTTGTTTTGTAATAATTTAACAACAATAATGTTATCAAATGAAATTGTTTCACAGACTGTTAAATTCTGAAAATAAATCCGTACTTATTACTGAACAAAACATTATTATCATCACGCCTCAGTCTCCATAAGTGTTAGTAGAGGTTAAACAAAGTAGTAAAAAAATCCAACCGGGCAAACAAAATTAAAAACAAAGAGACAAACAAGAAAGTGAGATAAGAATGCGTGGCAATAGTTAAAACAATTTTTTTAAGTTTATTTGATACTTTTCAAACACCTATTTGAACAACAACTTATAAAGGACATAAAGAACCGCAAAACATAGAAGCTCTAGAACAGTTATCTTAACTGAACCCGTGAAAAACATAAAAATTGCAAATTGGACTGTAAAAACGACTGCAAGCGGACTGCGCGCCTCAATTAGTACTTTCGACTGCATACCGGTGGCTTGGACATCTTCAGTCCGTATTTGGACAGAGCGCACACGGTATTACATCTAAAGATCGCTTATCTTCTGATAAAAATTAAACAGCGGTAGTTGTTTACCACAGATAAGATAGAGTGAGGAATGAATATCAGGTGATGCTTTAGTGATAGAGTTGTTGAGAGAAAAGTGGCCATCGTGGTATGGACATATTTTGAGAAGAGAGAACGAGCATGTAATGTAAGAGATATGAATATGAGAGTGGATGGAAATGCAGAAAGAGGAAGACCGAAGAAGAGATGGATAGATTGCGTGAATGCGGACATGGCTAGAATGGGAGTGAATGTAGATATGGCGTGTGATAAGGGAGAGTGGAGGAGAAAGACTCGTTGCGCCAACAACAAATGAAATTGGGAAAAGGCCAGGCTAATGATGAGTTGCTTACCATCAGATTACCTTTTAGCAAATTATGATATAATAATAAAATCCGGGTTAACGAGATGTTAATAGAATATTGAAACCAATATACATCAGCTGTGCCGGCAGCCTCCATATTACTAATTCCAGGAACGTATTGTGGTTAAATTGTCTATGATTATTTTACTTTAGTAATATTTGAAAATTCGACTATTGGACAAGCTGTCATATCACGACATCATACATTTTCGCCATTGGTCCATATTATAACCTACTAGTTAACCTGACAATCAATAAAAAAAACTGACCCTAAGTTATTATGATAATATTTAGGAAATCTGATGTTTGATTTCGCTGCTAAAATAAATTTCAGAGTTCAAATGATTGGCATATTCATTTATCAAATACAATTGAATCGAGATATAAACAACCATACATTATTGTCAATTTCAATCAATATTAATGTTTACAAGATTTTTCATATGATGTCAAATAGTAACATACATATATACACTTACATAAGTCACGCCTTTTTCCCACAGGGGTAGGCAGAGATTACATCCTTCCGCTTGATACGATCCCTGCATATTTCTTTCGCTACATCAACTCTCATTATAGTCCTTATACATGTTTGGCGATTTCGGGTCGGGATAATAAAAATGAAAGAAATATGCACTTTATTGTTTAGAATAGTTATTTTATATTCACATACGAAAATTTTATGTAAGAATGTATCAAGTTTAACTCATAATAATGGATAGTGGTCTATTGTTTTTTACATACAGTTTTGAGAAATATCTCAGCAAAGTGGATTCGAAAAACAAAAACGCTTTATGGTTTCGATAATATTAAGCGATAAGCTAACCAACAAAAGTTACTTCATGTAAAAACAACGTGGTACAGGCTTCCATACCAAAATCGGCATTCTCGTTTTAAAAATATACCTTAAAGTCTAAGATGCTGCCGAGCAACCTTTTTTATTATAGAATAATAATATTTTGTCTATTCTTTTTTATACTTTTTTTACGTTTGGAATTTGCTGTGTCTTCTCGCTGTCTTGTCACCACATATTTTCTCTAAGTACATTTTTCATTTCAATTCATAAGCTAGTAATCTCCGCTTCAGGTGTGTTACCAAGTTATCTTGAGACAGATCTGAGGTTCTCAAAGTCGCTTCAACAGTGTACAGAGGCGCTTAATAAATCAATTGTGGGTGCGGCCTTTTTGACCGCGTTCATTGATGGTGGACCGAAGAAAGTCTCCCTTCCACGTTTTTGCGCACACTAGCTGTTTCTGTGCGCATGACGAAAATAGTAATTTTGTAATTACACGCGGGTGGCGTTGCTTTGATGCGCATGGGCAACGCTTTGATTAGTTTGGTGCTCGTGAAACGGCATTGTGCTATTTAAGGACACACCGATGCTGGTTCCAATGCGTTGTAGTCTCGGTATGCGTGGTAGTGGTGGGTCACAGGTTTGAATCCGGGCGTGTGCAGTACAATCATTAGATATTAATTAATAAACAAGTGGATGAGGATTGTTGATTTATCAATAACGTAGCATATCATCACGCCTCTTTCCCCGAAGGGGTAGGCTTTGGTGTATCACCCGCATTTCGCCAGATATGTAAGTCTCCGTGTAAAAGGTGGCAAGCCTGTTACCATGCACCATTCACAATGTGAGGCACGCGATATTCGTGTTTGGACTCCACGTGCTGCTTAAGATCAGGCAGAGTGTAGTCATCAGCAGTCATTCAATAAAAAAATCACGTTCCAAATATCCTCGTACTTCTTCTTTAAGTAGGAGGAAAGTTCTTGAGGCATTTTCCCCCATCCCATAAAATTTACATAACATAATATAACATGACATGACACGACACGACATGACACGACACGACATGACATGACACGACATGACATGACATGACATGACATGACATGACATGGCATGGCATGACATAACATAACATAACATAAGTTTTTATTTCCAGACGATTATACACCATCTTATCATATCACCAGTCAGCAGTGTACCAAAGTTGAATAAAAAAATTGAATATTTATGATCTCCGTGGTCGAATGGTCTGTATACCGGTCTCAAGGCGTTGCCATCTCGAGAGATTCTGGGTTCGATCCCCGGTGGGGACAGATGTTTGTGTGATGAATATAGGAATTTGTTCACCAATCTTGGATGTTTATATATGTATTGTATATTTTCGGAATATTAATATGTATATATCTATTAAATATATATTAATCCGTCATTTATTTATTTATTTAACAGTTTATTTTACAAAAAAGACAGAATTGACAAAAAGACAAATTCCAAAAACGGTTTAAAGGGTGTGACTTATTCTTAAAAGAACTATCTTCCAGCCCACCTCCGATAGGAGATATAGCAAGAAACGAAAATGTCGTATATGATCGTTTCTTATCAGAGAATCAATTGAAAAGCAATGTTTCAACACCAGAATATGTCGTGTCCCGAACTTCGTATAAAGCTGCGCTTACGCGTCGCCATAACGAAAACCACTAAATAACTGCGTTATCTTAATCTTTACACTTTATTTGCGCTCTCGTAAAGTTACCTCAATAAAATGCGAGCAAGATACAATTTGCACTGAGCTTAAAATGGAGACCACGTTTGTATTTGAGTTATAAAATAACGATAAAATGATGGAAAACGAAATATTTTGCTATCGAAAATATTTTCTTTTAAAAGTGATCTTAATTAGTAATGAGCTATAATTCCACGGGGCCTTAAATATCCTATTAGGAAAGTACGAGATAATTTTTTAGGGTTTCCTACCCAAAGGGTAAAAACGGAACCCTATTACTAAGATTTCGCTGTCTGTCTGTCCATCCACCAGGCTGTATATCAATAACCACGATAGCCCGACAGTTGAAATTTTCACAAATTATACATTCCTTGCCGCTACAACAGCAAATACTTAAAAGAAAATAAAATAAATATTTAAGGGGGCTCACATACAATAAAGGCAGCTTTTTGCTTATTGTTGCTCGAATCAATGAATGGTAACAGGTAGGCACTTGAAATTTGTGTACCTACCTAGACAATGGCAGGTACGGAACACTTCGTGCGCGAGTCGCACTTTGCCGGTTTTTTCTTCTTCTTTCTGCCCTTTTTCCACTCGAAGTTCTTTTTTCATTTTCCTCTGTTACCCTCAGTACATCCACTTCCTTTCTCCTTACATTAGATTTCACACATTCATCAAATCCCTTTTTTTCTTTTTTTCTTCTCATTCTAGTTCCATCCACATCCGTCTAAACTTTCTTCTTGTAATTAAGAACTTTAAGTTTTTAGCGTGCACATAATTCATCATCAGCCTGTCCTTTTCCCAATTTCATTTGGTGTCGGCGCAACGAGTCTTTCCCCTCTACTCGATATAGATATGATAGGGGATCACGCGCCATTTCAACGTTCACTCCACATTATAAGCTCATTCTCTCTTCTCTAAATATATAAATAAATAATAAATATCCTCAGACATTCACACCTATCAATTAGTCCCATTTTAAGCAACTAATGCTGCTTGTGTTAAGGATACTAGATGACGGACAAATATATTTAATAGATAAATACACATAATTATTCAGAATATCGCTCATCCAAAAGAATAATGACGTAATTACGTTTTTGCGATTTTTCAGGAGAGCGTTTTAAAAGTTTGACATCGAAAATATTGTGTATTTCCAATCATTCTATTGATATATTTTAATAGTTATGTTGTGTTCCTTTACTACCAATAATATAACATAAAAATTTTGCGAGAAAACTTAAGATAACTTTTTGAAAAACGAAATAAAACAAACCAGACGTACATTTATGACATTAAACTAGGTTTGGATATGGGAATAAATCATGAATTTAAACAACATTATATTCAATTTTAGTTTTATTTTTATAAATCTGTCTACATTTTATAAACTTTGTCGATGTTTCCGCGTATCCTTTCGAAGTATAGGCCAACACCATGACGGCAATGACTCTCTCTTTCGGAAACTAATGGAACAACAATTCTGTCGTTTTTACCGTAGATAAAACGTGCAAAACGTGAAGTTATGGCATCAAAAACTCATTTTCGACTTTTTGGTAATTATGTCATTATTCTCTTGGATGAGCGATATATATAATATTATACATATATAATGAACATCCAAGACTGGAGAAAAAATATCTGTAAATTCATCACCCTCCACTGGGGATCGAACCATCAAAATGTAATTTCATTTCGAATTTTAAAATTTCTCGGCTTTATAAAACAATGAAACGACAACAAAAATGTTTCACCATGACAACAATTAATCAGATGAAACCAACGAGAAATGTTATTTTCATGGTTTTAATAATTAGAGGTTTTAGTTCACCTATTAACAATTAACAATTTGCTAATAAGTGGTAGGAATGTAACGTTGAGCACCTTGTGAAAAGAATGTAGTGTTACAGACAAACATTTTTTCTAAACTTTTATCGGCGTTAAATCAACCACGCGAACGACGTCGCAGGCACAGCTAGTTAGATATAAGTTGAGAAAATAGTCGCTTATTTCGGCGCCTTAAGTGGAACCATTACACGAGATTGCAAAGTGATACAAACTTGCTCATAAAGCTCTCAGTGTCACCTTTTTGATAACGAAGTGTTAAGACACACCCAAAACGTGTGGTTTATTTCGAAGTTTTTTGTTTAATTTAAATATAGAGTTCAGCGAGGTAGTTGTTAGTACGCTTTGGCTTTCGATATCGAAAACAACTACCTTCGCCATGGACAGGCCTTGGATGAGTGATCAAAACTACGCTGTTGGTCCCGTTCGCTATTTGCAACCGTTTCTACCCACCTGCATTGGGCAAGCAGGGTGGTGGTGTTACGGCCCAATACTCTTCATGTGTTTCTCCATGAGAAAAGCCTGTGCCCAGCAGCGTATACTGGCTGAGAACGATAAATATAGCGTGGCTTACATAGTGCCCGATGCATGGCAACAGCATCGACTATCATTACATAGGGATAAGCATAACATTATTTACTTAATTATACTTCATTGCACATAATATATACAACATTTTGATTTAAAGGGCAACTATGTTGACATGGTTTATCATTCGTTCTTAGCCTATGTACGTCCCACTGCTGGGCACAGGCCTTCCTCGTGGAGAAATATACATTCATCCTCAGTTGTTGAGGATTACAGAAGCTCGCTTCGACCTTCGGCCTTATCGTCACATACCATCAGGTGAGGTAAAGGCCAAGAGCTTACCTGTCATATTATTATGTAAAAAAAAACATATAATCACGACTATTATGCCCTAAGAGTTAGCACCGCAAAAGCAGTCCATTGCCATAGTCCGCGCTTCACCGCTTGGTGAACCGGTTGCACCGGTTGGTCTTGGTGGTCAGTGCTTACTGACTGCACTCAGCGTGACAGGTGAACCCGTCGCCGCTATAAGCAGATGGTTGTGCAGTTCTAAGTCCATGGAGAAACACATGAAGAGTGTGGGCCGTAACACCACCACGCTGGCTCCATGCGGGTTGGTAGTAACAGTTGCAATAGCGACCGGTACTAAAGGTTTAACGTGCCTTCCTGCATGGAGAAGGTCACCAAACCAAAGCGGACTAACCGCCACCCCACTGAGCTCATTCTTGAATTCATTTTATCATTCTTGACAGCATAGAAATATTAGGTCCTTACCCATGAAATTGGTGTTTTGTATGGAGATTTTGGGGAATTCTGCATTTTCCATACTAACATTTTATCAGTTTTCTTCACAACGACAAATCCAGAGATAATAATATTTGGCATGTATTATTGGACAAGCTTTAGTAATATGCGTAATATCACACTTCATAAAAATTATTTATCGTTTTTAAGTGAATGCAAATAAAAAGATGTATTCGGGAGGCACTTAAAAAGAGTTGTCTCCGTGTCCAATTTTAACACAATTAAACTTACAACAAATTATCAAAAGAAATCAAGAGCTCAAAAATATAGTCTTTTTTTAGAAGAGGTAATTATTTTTTAGGAATACTCTGAATCTTAATAGTTACAGACAAAATACTAAGAGAGAAAAAAAACACCAATTTCATAGGTAAGGACCAACTAATATACTGGACAGTATGAAAATTAATGGAAAAGTATCACAACATACTTTAAAACAATAATAATTTTAAAGAGAGAATGTTGTATTTTCTTCTTATGCTTCGGGTCGGTAGTATTGTAGCGAAGGTGGGTGAAGAAATAAGAACTGCTTCCGGTTGTCAATTATTATTTATTTTAAAACTTAAAGCACAACTGGAACAATTTATTAAAAGGTAAATATCATAAATCACTGAACATAAAATTTTAAGATTATTATAAAGGCTACTTACAAGTAGTGCCTTGAAAAAAGTTATTTAGGTACTTACTAAAATTCTGTTCTAGGAGCTTATACTTGTAATATGAGCTATTTATTGCTCGTAGAACTGACGGCCGTTGGGGCGGAAGGGTTCTCGAGTGGCGACCACGTACTGGGAGGCGCAACGTAGGGAGGCCCCCAACGAGGTGGACCGACGATCTGGCGAAGATCGCAGGAAGTCGCTGGATGCAGGCGGCGCAGGACCGCGAGGTGTGGAGATCATTGGGGGAGGCCTATGTCCAGCAGTGGACGAAAATAGGCTGCTAGATAGATAGAGCTATTAATATAATCACGATAACTTTTAATAAATATAAAATATTTAGTCTTCGACCGCTCCAGACGCTGACTCTGATAGGAATAAATTAGGAAGACCAAAAACAATGAAAAAAGTGACAGATGGTTAGTTTAAACCAAGAATTTTGTACTCTTATGATGGATGCCAAACTCCCATACAATAGCATGAGGCAATGTTTTGTCTCGGTCAGTAGGTGTATCTTCTCATTCTATCACCATTATGAATGAAGGCTCTCCATGGGATATCCTCTTCCTCTCTTTCTATCCATAGTTTCTATCTCACCTGTCATATTTACGCCATTTTGACGCATAGACTAAAAATTGTTACAAATTTTTTTAATTTAATATTTTAAAACAAAAAATTATAAAATTGGTGATTTGGTTCTGTCTCGAAACGACAGAACATTGTCTCATGTTATTTGTATGGGAGTTTGGCATCCAACTTATTGTAATCCAAAAATACTTGGTTTAAACAGAAACAAAGAGAAAATGGCCCTAGAACACAATAACAGCAAAGAGTTGCTAATACTGTAATAGCGCCTCGTTACTGTATTAAATATTAAAACAGCTAATTAGCCATACACAACAAAAAAACGCAAAACTGATAAAGACAACAATTCGACACTAAATAAACTATTATAACGGTTTCTAGGAGGTACGCAATAAAAGACGAGTAATGACAACATCAAATGAACATGTTTACTTTAAAATATCCGATGTTTTCTTTGAAGGCATGGCTTTAACTAAACCATATCACTTAGCGAAACGTTGTAAATTACAATTTTAACATTACTGGCAAATGCGAACTTCCGAAACTGAATGACATACAATTACTATTTATTAATGATCAATATAGAATTCCCAACTTTTGTGAGTATTTACTTTACCGCGTGATTAACGGGAAAATAACCATACACTGGATTGTTTGAGTTCACTTTTGTTATTCAGATGTAGTTACTATAATTATGAGAAAAGCTTTTGTAAACGAAGAATCTTCTTGCTGTTAGTTGTTTCCCAAGAACTAAAAATGGTTTTGCTTTCTAAAACACGGATTTCAAGATCATAAAGTATTAAGCTCGGTGTAGTGATTAGTACGCTTTGGCTTTCGATATTGAAAAGAAAGCTACCTTAGCCATGGCCAGGCCTTGGATGGATGGTCAAAACATTGTGATCTCGAACCGTGCTTCGGAAGGCAAGGCCGAAAACCTCTTGAGATGGCGACATCTTGAGACCGGCGTACAGACCACTCGACCACGGAGGTTGTCCACTTCAAAATGAATTTTATATTTCTCCCTATAGTTATGTGATAACAACAATTTATTATACACGTATTCTCCCAAATAAATATTAATATCAACACAGAAACTTATTAAATTACTCTTCGATAGCCGTTAATGAGTTTAACAGCAGTAAGCAAGGTTATTAATTCGAGACATAAACGCTTCTATCGGGCTAATTAATTAACAGTTTCGCTTCGTAATAAACAATGCTTGTATTGAGCTTAGCGCTAGATCCGCTACCAACGCGCATTGCACGCGATCTGCCTTTGGACACACGTGCCGAAGAAATAATTAATAGTACCGTCGGTATCGGCAGGGCTACTTTATTAAGAATAAAGAAAATGTTAATTTATAATATTCTTGATTTTTATAAGAAACTAGCATGCCTAGCATGCGACTTCGCGATTACTATGGTATTTTACCTATCCCACGGGAACGCTTGTTTTCCGGAATAAAAAGTCTCTAAGATTTTGATCAGGGATATAAGGTACCATTGAAATCGGTCCAAGCAAAAAAAAAATAAAAAATTTTTGGTATATTCCATCTTTTTACATCCCCCTGACTTGGTTTTAAGCTTTTTGTTCCTATATACAGACATTCGACCTCTATAGTTTTATAATATTATGTATAGATAACAAACTTAAGCCATTATAGACGACTAGACGACCTACGTGGTTGAGTGGTCTGTACGCCGGTCTCAAGGCGTCGCCATCTCGAGAGGTCCTGGGTTCGATCCCCAGTGGAGGCAAGTGTTTGGGTGATGAATTTTCAGACATTTGTTCTCCAGTCTTGTATGTTCATTAAATATGTATAATATTATCTATATTCAGGATATCAATATGTATTTTTCTATTAAATATATTTGTCCGTCATCTAGTATCCGTAACACAAGCAGCATTGAGTTGCTTCAAATGGGACTAGTTGATAGGTGTGAATGTCTGAGGATATTTATTTATTTATTATTATTTATTATGTTCATAAAATAGTCAGGAAAAATTGCCTAAAGATTTTGCGCCCGAGTTTACCTGTGCGCCTGTGTTAGTTCTAGCTCAGCCCCTAACTAGGCTATCCGCGCATCGCCCGGCCTGCGTCTGCGCACCCTATTAATTAGCTCAATCTCCTAATTATGCGCTTCCGTGCGCGGTAGCTGCTTACTATTCTTAATTGTACTTTGTCATCCTGACTTATCATTTTAACGGGGAAACAAGTTTATTATTTATTTCTTTATTTCTTTTAACTTTAATGTACTTACGGCAGACTTAACAACTATCGTCGTATCTACCAGTCATCCATTAGGCTAAACAGAGACTTATAGGAAGGCAGTACGAATAGAAGCAAATAAGAAACAAAAGCACACCTAAGAGACATAAATAAATAAAACAATCATAATTAAGTAACTATATAGGTTGTATACAAATAAACATTCATATTGATAATGATATACCATACATTTCTTATATAAACATATATATATATATATACATATTATATGCTCCGATGATGACTGACAGTACTTTATTTTATTTATTCAGTCCATCCCCAGCGCCCTTCGCCTACCGTCCGATATGAAGGCATGCTAGCGGATCATTCAACTGCCACCCAACGTCTTTCGACCGTCTCCGGCGCCGTTCGGCAGCTGTCGGATACGTTCCACTAGATTCAGCGCAGTACGAATGTGATCAGCTCATCGACAAACTGCTCGTTTCGCTGTCGGCCGACGTTGCGTCGCGTCGTCCGAACCGAGCCGATGCGAATGACGATTTCAAGCTGACGTTGATCGAGTCGATTCGGCGACACAGTTTCAAAACTCATACTAGCGATCCTGAACAAAATACTCTTTTTACATAAAGCTTAACTACTCCTACTTATAGTGGTTCACTGATCCCGTTACGTTAGATGTAGCAAAATGTATTAATAATACAATTATTATTATATAAATATTAATAATAATAATTGGGATTTTAATCCCATTTACACAGCCTAAAATCAATTAAAACTGCTTGCACCGTCTCGATATATCATATTTTACAACCACCAATATATTTCGTAAAAAATCTCTCCTCAATGACGGCTTACGATATCACCACATGGACTGATTAAAATTAATCGATTTTGCAATCATCGTGCATGTATCTTGTTGGAATCGATACTTTGCTCCAAAATACAAAAAAAAAGTTCGACAACCAATTTGATTTTGGAAAGGAATTAATTGGGCAGCCATTTAATTATTGGTCAGCAACAAAAAGGTCCGCCGAAAAATCATTTGGTCAGCAAACAAATTTTTTGTCAGCAATATAATGATTTGGGCGGCAAAATAAATATTTTTGCACCAAAATAATTATTTGGTCAGCAGAATAATTATTTGGGCAGCAATATATATGTTACCGGAAATGTATAAAGTATAGGAAAGGATCAATGAAGAATCTAATTCGAATATTTTGCTAACTGTTTAAATAACACCCTTTGGTTTTATCGATGGAGCAAGGAGCATTTCACAATTTCATGTTACATTTCAGTATACGTATAAAAACACACATACATATTATAACGCCTATATCCCCAAAGGAGTAGGTTAAGGTGCATTAAACACCCACACCAGACTGCCTACACTTTTACAACTAAGTTGAAATCAAAATGCCATCATCCCTGGAATGAGCTAAGGTAGCTGATTCCAGATGATACCTTCACACCTTAATTGATAGTAGAATTCAAACAATCACACCACGGTTAGACCCTGGACGAGCGACAAAACGTTTTTTTCATCAATAGGAATTCGGAAGGCACGTTCATAAGTCAGGGAAAAATTTGGTATAGAAACAAAGAAAAAGCATTTATTCTGTGACATCTTATTACATAAAAAATATTATTTCAAATTCCGTAAAAAATATTTACGATTTGTACAAAAAGACAGCGGAATGCAGCGATAGCCGAGTTGGGACGGACGGGGCACTACTCGTTCGAGAAGGCCGCGGGAATGGCGGGTTATATCCCACCTGTACCACTGAGTTTGAATAACACTTTTGTACAGTTAATTGTGAATGTCGCTTGCCTCACATTGTGCCCGGTGCATCTAACATCTGGGCGAAAAGTGGGTGGTAGCACCTATACCTACCCCTTCGGGGAAAGAGGTGGCATGATACGTTATTCTATGTTATGTAGAAAAAGACAACGCTTTGAAACTCAAGAGCCTCCACGACTAACATTTAGATGGAAAAGAGCCTTATTCCTGTAAAAATAAAGCAGCTTACCGATCGGCAGAGACGCGGCTGAATTGGGTATAGAAGATGCCCCGCCACTGGAGATAAGTCGATCTGAATTGTATACAATTGCTCACACATCTCTTCGATTCACAAAGCTCAAAAATACTGCCTACCCACAATCTGATCCTTTAGAAGCCTAACTTGGTTGGGAATTTTATCGCGACGAAATACAGCTAAAGGAAAGCTCTGAAGAATAATTAATTTCGTACCCATAAACCCGAGAGTATAAGATCTGAACGGGCAGTTAAGACGATCACGTTTTTGACCTAAACTACTTAAGTTTAAGGTTGTGTTTTAAATACTACAAAGTTGTGGTCCTGAAGACGAACATATTTATAAAAAAACTGTACTTCCGTTTTATGTGGTACAGCCGGGAATCTAACTAACGACCTCTTGCGACGAGCTACGAGTAGCGCTATTTTCCTGACTTCATTGACCTGTAATATTGGGTCCTTACCTATGAAATTGGTGTTTTTATTCTGTCTTAGTATTTTGTCTAACTATTAAGATTCAGAGTGTTCCTAAAAAATAATTTCCTCGTCTAAAAATAGACTATATTTTTGAGCTCTTTTGATTTGTTTTGATAATTTGTTGTAAGTTTAATTGTGTTAAATTGGACACGGAGACAACACTTTTTAAGTGCCTCCCGAATACATCATTTTATTTGCATTCACTTAAAAACGATAAATAATTTTTATGAAGTGCGATATTACACATATTACTAAAGCTTGTCTAATGATACATGCCAAATATTATTATCTCTGGATTTATCGTTGTGAAGAAAACTGATAAAATGTTAGTATGGAAAATGCAGAATTCCCCAAAATCTCCATACAAAACATCAATTTCATAGGTAAGGACCTAATAGTATAAGCTTTGAAACTGTCGCCGACTCGATTCGATCTACGTCAGCGTAAAATCGTCAAACATTTACGTAAATTAAGAACACAGGAGCTCGGTGGCGTAGTGGTTAGTGCACATTGACTTTCGATTTCGAAAACAAAGCTACTTTCGCCATAGTCTGGCCTTGGATGGGTGACCATATTGTGATTTCAATCTCCCACGTGCTTCGGATGGTACGTTAAGCTGATCGCAACCGTTTTTACCCACCAACCCGCATTGGGCCAGTGCAGCGTGGTGGTGTTACGGCCCATACTCCTCATATGCTTCTCCATAAAAAAGACTGTAGCCTGCAGTGGGACATATATATATATAGGCTGAGAAAGATACCTAATTATTGTTCAATGATGATCCCACCGGAATAAAAGACAATTATTACGTGATTATTCTAAATAATGTTTGAAATTTTCTTTTTAACCATGTTCATAAAGTTAATACCAGTGTAAATGTTTTTGTGAAAAACGTTCAGGCGTTTCAAGATACTAAGTACTAAATATAAAACAGATATCACCTTGAATGGCTCCGCGAAACCTGCACTCTTAAATAGGAATGCAAAGTACACAAAGTACAATAGCATGAGTGTTAATTGTTACAATGACGTCAAAGTATTCGGCAGTTTGCGTCAATCCATACCAATTTTATAAATGCGAAAGTAACTCTGTCTCTCTGTCTCGCTTTCACATCAAAACTAGTGAACCAATTTGACCGGAATTTGTACACAAATAGTCTAGAGCCTGAGAAAGGACGTAGGCTACCTTTTACCCCGATATTCCCATGGGAAATGAAGGACAAATTTTGCGCCACTATAAACTTTGCTTCTAATAATAGATTAGGAGTAAATTTTCAATTCCACCAATTGAGGTTACTGTTCCTATTTGAAAAAAGCTTTCAGTGTTGAATAGACTATTTTTTGAGGAAGGCTATAAGCTACTTACCATCACACTATCTCAAAGTAACTATTCTACGCGGATAAAGTCGCGGGCAAAAACTGGTAACTTAATATTTATCTAGTTCTGATTTTAAAAACCCTTATCTATATTTGTCAACGAAATTCTCGCTACAAACAATGCGTGAGCGCAATACTCAATGCTCAATAAATACGGAGATTCTCGGTATCTTTATTTTGAGGTCAAGCCACATCATGTTGTCGTAAAGACTTGTTAATTCACTTTCAAAACAAATATTAGCTTTGCAGGTCTGTCTGAGTGCTCAAACTCGAATTTGATGAACGTTTGACAACTCTACGCCCTTGGTTTTAAGGTGTAGAATTAATTGTTTAAATGGAATTTGGAACATCTGTTTCGAGTCTAGAAGTCCTTTGTATTATTTGAAGCGTACTGCCAGTGAAATTACTTGGTATTCTTATGTCACAGATTGGCAACGTATACTTTGATCCATAAAGGAGTTGAAATATGTTGAAGAAAAAAAATATGTTTTTAATAACCTATGAAACCTATACCTATGAAATTGCCGTTTTGTATGGAGATTTTGGGAAACTCTGCATTTTACATACAAACCTTTTTTTGTTTTTCTTCACAACGACAAATCCAAAGATAATAATATTTGGCATGTATCATTGGACAAGCTTAAGCAATATGTGTGATATCACACTTTATAAAAAATATTTTTCGTTTTTAAGTGAATACAAATCAATTGATGTGTTCGGGAGGCACTTAAAATGAGTTGTCTCCGTGTCCAATTTTAACACTATTAAATTTACAACAAATTATCAAAACAAATCAAAAGAGCTCAAAAATATGGTCTATTTTTAGATGAGGTAATCCAACCTTCTCACACAAAAAGCTTATGGATTATAATAGGTTATACCTATGAAATTGCCGTTTTTTTCTCCCTTTCTATTCTGTCTGTAAGTATTAAGTTTCAGAGTATTCTTAAAAAAATAATTTTTGAGAATACTCTGAAACTTAATAGTAAATAAACTTTAACTTTAACAAACAAAAAAATTATTTAATCAATAATAAATAAATAAATAATAAACCAAACCAAACTAAACTAAACCAAACCAAACCAAACCAAAATGTACATTCAGATAGTAAAATGTTAGGTTTAAAGTAACAATTATGGGCCAGCAAGGTGGAGGCCTCCTTTGGTGCTGTCCTAGCTTCCTTCTCGAATGGACTCATCTATTGCTTACCATCAGGCGTTGTTGAGTCATTTGCTGGGCTGATTACAAAGAATCAACCAATGATTGTGCTTATGTCTTGTTAGGAGTCATATTTTTTAACGATATTATGTCGTAGAAATTATACCCATGTAATTGTTAAATTCTTTTCGCAACTGACATAATTAAGTTCTTAAAGCACTACCAATAAAGTTACATTTATTTGCATGTCCCCGCAATGAACTTTAGCAGGAGTTATCACCAGCGAACTCAGCCATGAAATATTTAAGTAAACAATGAGGAGCAATATATAAACCTTAAAATATGGTCCAATTAAGGCGTGCAGAAGAACACATGAATTTAGTTAAATGTTAACCCGAAATTGTGTTAAAGAGTCAATTTGTGGAAAAATTTAACTTGAAGCTGGCAGCTGATATATGCGCAGCAACGCAAGTCTTAGTGGAAAGAAGAAATCTCTTCCCATATGGAAAAAAGACGATCTTTTGTATAATAAATAATAATAAATATCTTCAGACATTCACACCTATCAACTAGCCCCATATTAAGCAACTAATGCTGCTTGTGTTACGGATACTAGATGACGGACAAATATATTTAATAGATAAATTCATGTATATTCAGATTATATACAAAACATACATAAACATCTAAGACTGGAGAAAAAATGCCTGTAATCATCACCCAAACATTTTCCCCCACCGGGGATCGAACCCAGAACCCCTCGAGATGGCGACGCCTTGAGACCGGCGTACAGACCACTCGAAAGCGGTCGTCAAATCTGTATGTAATCATCACAAAATTATAATCTAAGAAATTGACAGCGTAGTGGAGCTTACGTTTTACTTTCGATATTGAAAACAAACTTCTTTCGCTGTGTTTCTGTCCTTGGATAGGTGATAGAAACTGTGGTCTCTTCGTGCTTCTGAATGTAAAGCCTATAGTTCCGGTCGAGAGTTTGGTGGCGAAGTAGTTAGTACGCTTTGGCTTTTTATATCTAGAACAAAGCTACCTTCACCATGGTCAGGCCTAGGACGCTACCAAGGTGGCTACCATAAAACTCAGAGACATTAAAATAGATAATGCCCAAAAACGATCTTTTCATGCTGTCTCATTGTTCATAAATAACATACTCCCATTCCACCAATAATACCTTGACATTAAATATTTAAACAAAATATCTTTCTTCCCGATTCGTTACCGCGCTTCTTATGGAGTGTTGAGCATGTATTTTTTGTTTATTACAAAAATTAAAATTTTAAATTAGCACTCATTTAAGTATTCGGCTCATCAAAATGCACATATTTCGTAACGGAGTATGTTTTTTAAGTCAAATTTCAATTAAACGCATCCTTGGTATTAAACATAATTTTAGTAAATTGGACGGTAGGTGTCGAGTGAATTTTTCATTGTCATCAGAGGTGAGCTTTTGAATTGGAAATCGGTAATTATCTTGGATATTGTTGCTTATCTAAAGGTGATAAGAGTCAATCGCGATTCTTAATGATTTAAATTAATCAAAATTAATTCATTGCCTTTTAAAACTTGGGTGACTGTATTACAAATTATTCCTGTATCGAACTGGTGATTCATGAGTTTTTAGTATTATTATAGGTAACGATGTTATTGATAGGAGATATTTATAATCCCCTTTACTGTCCCGATATCACCAAATTTCATTAACATTATTAT
Source organism: Parapoynx stratiotata (assembly GCA_910589355.1). Classification (NCBI taxonomy): domain Eukaryota; kingdom Metazoa; phylum Arthropoda; class Insecta; order Lepidoptera; family Crambidae; genus Parapoynx; species Parapoynx stratiotata. Next base: position 1,456,069 of record OU342472.1, read on the forward strand.
GTACTTTTATATTTTCATTTCTATGTTTTTTTGGCAAGTAGGTTTTGTCACTCGGGTACTATGCCTTCCTTAACGACACATGATATATTTTTTACAGAAAAAATCTATGAAAATTTAATTTTACCTATGGAAATAACCAGACCATAACTTCGATGGCTGGGCAAATGCCTTCCTACTAAGAGAAATTGTCAAGTTAGAACATCACCACGCTGTGCCGATTGGTTCTGTATAATTTTTTTTTTACATATGACAGGAAAGCTCTTGGCCTTTATCTCAGCTGATGGTAAGTGACGATAACGCCGCAGCGAGCTTCACCTGTTAATCCTCAATGATTGAGGAACTGGCTATATTACCTCTGATTGCCGGAACATAACAACCGAGTAGAAAAACTTCTGCCCCAATCGAACACGGACCAGATAGCACCCGGGGTGGTGTGAACCAGTAGACCAGAGAGGCGGTTGAAAGGCGGTTATTCTGCATATGTGACTAAATTCTCCACTAAGAAAACCCGTTTCACCCATTTAAGACTTTGACATTCGCTACTTGCTTAGCAGAACTTTTAGTCTTTTACTCCGTAACATGCACACAAAAAAGAGATTAAAACTCACGAAACACTTTTTCATTAAGTCCAACCATATATAGACAAAACAAACGGTAAGCGAAGAAAATGGATCAATTCATATTCATGGCAAATATCTAGCATTCGGTACAATAACAAGTTGCATTTTAATCGATTACGAAAAAGGGAATGTCGCTTGCGGTGTAAATGATACACTTCAAAGGCAATACATTACTTTCGAAGGGAATTGAGGCGTTTTAGGGTACTCTATTAAAACCGATCACAAATGCTAAGATATTCTAGGGGGTGTAATATTCTAACCATATAATAACAATTTATATTAGGTCCTTACCTATGAAATTGGTGTTTTGTATGGAGATTTTGGGGAATTCTGCATTTTTCATACTAAATTTTTTTCAGTTTTCTTCACAACGACAAATCCAAAGATAATATATTTGGCATCTATCATTAGACAAGCTTTAGTAATATGTGTAATATCACACTTCATAAAAATTATTTATCGTTTTTAAGTGAATGCAAATAAAATGATGTATTCGGGAGGCACTTAAAAAGAGTTGTCTCCGTGTCCAATTTTAACACAATTAAACTTACAACAAATTACCAAAACAAATCAAAAGAGCTCAAAAATATAGTTTATTTTTAGACGAGGTAATTTTTTTTTTAGAAATACTCTGAATCTAAATAGTTACAGACAAAATACTAAGAGAGAAAAAAAACACCAATTTCATAGGTAAGAACCCAATATTTAGCTACAAGTATGATAGAATTGTTTGCTTACATCTCACTAACATGAAACTGACCGGGACATTCCAAAACCTCATATATTCATATTCCAATCACTGGTAAAACCTCATATTCTATCACTGGCGGCAAATGGAGGCGCAGTAAAAAATATACTAATGTATTTTCTATTTATACGCACATACAATCACGACTATTATCCCTAAAGGGTTAGTCAGAGACTAGGGAAAAGCAGTCCATTGCCATAGCCGGCGCTTCACCAAGCAGTGACTGCACTCAGCGTGACAGGTGGTGAGCCCGTCGCCGTGATAAGCTATTGGATTTTGTGCAGTTATAAGTCCATTAGAAGCCTTTCACGACACCCAAGAGGATGGGTTGGTAGTTTTCTTTTAATGAGTCGCTACCACACGACTCTATTAGGACACAGCTCTATTTATGAATGCAATTTATCAATAATATAAAAATAATGTATATGATTTATGAAGTCCAGTGCCCAGTTAGCGTCGGCTCATCTCAAAAATGGATCAAAGGATCAGATTTCAAAATGTGAAAAAATATAATGTACAAACTATACTACAGAACCACTGGAAAGTGAAACTTTACTCGTATTGGCCAGTTTTTTAGTATCGGCTCATTTGCTCTGTTTAGTTCTAGCAATGCTACGTACAGACAGACATTTCCCTAATTAATGATCGGGCAAACGACGCCGCGGCAGAACGGAGGCCAACGCAAAAAGTTGTATAGGCAATACATTTTAATAGTCTCGCATCCACTGAGATGGAACTGCGACTTTGAAGCTTAATTCTATGAATGAGACATTAATTTTATTTTATTTGACTTACAGTTAACATTAACATATAGCAAGTATAATAGTAGTAAAAAACCAATTACAAGTCAGATCACAGTCACAGATAGCCTTTATAGATACAAATTCATAGATTATACCTAAACTGCAAAAAAAAATCCGGCTTATACTTAAACATAACTTACTATAGGTAGAAATTATGGAAACTAAAGTACATGTAAAAGCGTAATGAAATTTTTCAATATAATTATTGGTATATTAATCACCTTTATAATGAATATGAGGGGATATTCATGAAATATAAATCTGAAATATCAAATTAGAAATGTTGGTACGTCTCAACTCAAGTTGCCAAAAGCAAAAACGCCTATTGAATAACAAATTCGGTAAGTCGAGTGGTAGATTCACTTATTTATAAATTGACGTTTTTAAGTGTTTGTATATCAAGCCTATAAAATAAAGATGATTTGATTTTGAATAATCACACTTTTTACATGGACATTGGCACGTAAATATAATTAACGGTAACAATTGTTGTCCGTTTCAATTGATTTCAATTACCTACAGTCATCACAAAGCATTTTAGAGACGAAACATTACCTTTGTTTTGTTTACCTTTTTGGCAACTTGGATTGAGACGTACTATAATCAGGTTTGATAGTAAGAACTCAGAACTCAAGCCACTTGAAGTGACTGGTCGCATTAGTTGTAGAACTCACGGCCGACGGAGTGGTAAACTTTGTAGTCCAATGTAAGTAACTTACGTGGTTGAGCTATGAAAATAACGTGGTTTCGAGCAAATAATATACAAGAATTACGCTGTCAAAATTTATATCTTCACGTTCATATCCCTGAAGGAATATGAAGAGGCGCCAACACCACGGTCAATTATATTAAAGTTTGTTTAAATTTTGTAAACGTGACGATTACCAGCGACCTACGGCTTTAGTAGTATTATTTTCTCTACACGGGTTTCGACTTTTACTTCCTAAAAAAACCATCCATCCTACTTCTACTTATCATAGGTGGGCTGGTAGATATTTCTGTTAGAAATATCCCACACCCTTTCAACCGTTCTTGTAATTTGTCTGTTTTTTGTGTACAATAAACTGTTAAATAAATAAATGTCAAAAGATATCAACATGAATGTTGCTATCGAAATGACTGTCTTTTATAACTACAGTTGAAATGATAATATCATCGCTATAGATGGGCTGCTAACACGCGGCACGGCACAACACAGTCGGCGAATAGGAGACAAATTAAAAGTAACAAGTAAAAAGATTTGAGCGGCGCTTGCGACATCCAGCGCACGCAGCTGTTCTGCGGTCATCTAACTGCTTAGCTCTATATTATTATGGTAAGTAATTAATAGGGCAGCTATTTAATTATTTGGTCAGCAAAAAAAAGTAAGCCGAAAATCATTTGGGCAGCAAAGAACAATTTTGTCAGCAGTTTAATTGTTGGTGAGGTCAGCAGTTTAAATGATTAGTTGGTCTGCAGATTATTTATTTGGGCAGCAATTTTTTGTTTTACCGGAAATGCATAAAATCAAGGCAAAGGATCGCGGATAAATTTTCAGGAAATGTGTTCTGATAGATATTAGGTTAAAATCGTGCTAATAATCGCTTTGTTTAATGAATAATATTATTGTTAAGGGTCATAAAAACTTGCAGATGTCTATGGGCGGCGGCAATCACTTATCATCAGGTGAGCTATCAGCCCGTTTGCCCTATGTTAACATAAAAAAAAACTTAATTTTAGAGTAGGTAATACCACAAGAAGTGTCTAATGAATAATTCTGAAAGAATTAGTGCACCAACACCAAATCTATTATTGAACTTTCACCCACTACCGTTCAACGGAAGCGACACAGCAAACACTCGTTGTAATGAGTACAACATATATAAATGCTAAAGGTCCTCACCCAAACATAATTAAAACCCACTAATTACTTAAGCAACACATGAGGGCATCGGTGCTACTTAAGAAGCAGGAACAAAGCTAGAACAAACATGCTGAGTTAACATAAGAATTTAATTTATGTTGACACTCTTCGCCCGAGTTGTGTGCAGTAAAAAGTTCCATATAAACGGACCACACACGGCGGGTGTCGATTAGCCACTGATGACGTTTGTTAGAGCCCTTATACACGAAGATCTTTGAATATCATCTAGACAATATAATGAAACTGTAGAGGTCCAATGCACATAGAAAAAAATGCTTAAAATCAAGTCAGGGATATAAAAAGAGGGAAAATACCAAAACATTTATTTTTGTGTTTCTCTGTGTGTTCGTCTGTTTGTACGGGCTAATGAATTTTGCGTGGTGATACCTTATATACCTGGCCAACATCTTAGATATTTTTTATTCCGGAAAATTAAAGGGTTCCCGTGGGATAGTTAAAAAACCAGTAACCGTCGACCAAGTCGCGGGCAACCGCTTAGTTTTTGATAAAAATGCCTATGTCTATTGAATTTGAGTGGCTTGAATACAGGTTTTATTACTACGCTTGCAAGTTTTTTTCGTAAAATTTTCTGGTTTTGGGACTGCAAGGAGAATTGAGCCCATACAGCTTCATCTTTCGTTGTTCGTTTCTTTCGTGTCTTCAGTATTTACATTGAAATGCAAGTAAATTTAAATGCATCTTGGGGGAGTTTGGCACTATATGATCGATGGTAGACACTGTGGTGCTACTTCGATGACGTGGATTATCACGATAAAAAACTCAAAATTGTTCATACTACTTGACGCATATATCAATGATCCTCCACATTTTCAACAATATCCACTCCGAAACAATTACAATCCTTGAAATAAAAACCATGTCCGCCATAGTCAAATGCCGAAAAAAACTCGTAAGGTTTTTTTTTATAAACATGGGAGAAAACGGACAGTGAAAAGTGATCACCGGTGCCATGGACATCTTCAACACGAGAGGCACCTTAAACGAGTTGCTTAAAATTTAATATTCTACAAAACCGAATGAAATTTTTTTTATTCTCGCAACATTGACGTAAACGCTTTCAATCTCGTTGAGGCATGTTAGATAAAAAAAGGTATGCAATACTTTGGACTAGTTGACAGATGAATTATCACTAGTAACTAGTCAATGGCCAGAAAATGAGATACAATATCTATTGTTTACGATCACCGGTATCCGCGGTGTCCGCCCAAGGGTTAAGAACTTTAAAATCAATATAGTTAGCTATAGTGAACAATAATAATATTGTCACAGAATCACCGTGTCGAAGCCCTCTAAGCTGACATGTGCTGGTCAGTGATCCATCTGATATTAAATAGAGGTCTCTTTTTGCAGTATTCAACGTAAGTCTAATAAGTAAGGATTCCAGAGTGATACAAAGAAAGACAGCATTACCGTTTCTTCTAAAAGAGTAAGAAGCAAAAAGTGGTCAGCTTCCAAAACTAGTTTGGTATGTCATGAGTTTTTGTTCTGTTTCTGAGAAAGTTGGATGCTTTGCAATTGTGTATTATAAGAAAAAGTCACAATTTTGGTAAGATAAGCCTAGCCGCTGCATCGCGAAATTACAAGCAGCTGTATGCAACGCTATATTTGACATTTAACGTTAAAAGTCAAATGCAATGGAATCAAGAAGCTCAGTGAGTTAGTGGTTAGTACGCTTTGGCTTTCGATCGAAAAGAAAGCTACCTTCGCCATGGTCAGGCCGTGGATAGGTGACTAAAACATTGTGATCTCGAGCTCCTCTGCTTCGGAAGGCACGTTAAGCCGTTGGTCCCGGTCACTTTTGCAACCGTTTCTACCCACCAACACGCATTGGGCCAGCGCGGTGGTGTTACGGCCCATACTTTTTAATGTATTTGACGTAGGTATATCGATAACGATCTTAGAAAGGCTCTAATTTACAGGCTTGGTTATATAAATGAAGGAAATGCCAAATGTGACAAAATCCATTGAGTAAAATAACCGCTCCGCGACAAAAATATAAGTACCTTAAAAGATTCTGCCCTCCATTTGTGTACCAATGATTCATTTGACAACAATGAACTTTGGTCAACCAAAACCAATATAAATCGGGGCTTTCACCGCGTAACCTTTTTCGTTTCGCGCAAACCGTAGCTAAAGCCAATAAAGAAAAAAAATGACGAAATTTATGCGCGCAAACGGATTTCGACAATGCGCTCCCGAAAATGGAAGCGGTAAAGAGATTGTCAGAGTATTTTTATTTGAAGCTTGTGACATACACACAGCAACAATCTAAGACGAACAATTTAAAAAAAAATTAATTGATTCTGGTTCGTTGCTGGACATAATATGAAAAACGGTAGGTATTACTCACAATACATTGACATAGATAAGGTTTTTTTTTTAGAACCCTAAACTGATGCTTCTCATGGCTACTCAGCTAACAACGGATATTTTAAAGAAGGAGAGAACTGTGGTGGGTCCTCAAGGTCCTCAACCACCACTGAAGGGGTTCTCTCTGGAAGGCATCCCGCTTCCAGGGAGAGCCTCCAGGTTGATTCCTCTGTGAAGAAAATAATATGTAAAAGCAGAAGTAATTAAAAGTACCTTATGTAAATACCATAGTAACTACCCGACCTCTCCATGTTTTATAACAAAAATGCAAATATATCGCTTAAATCATGATCAGTATCAAGAAGCAACTTCGGTGATTTACGGTTAAGTAACATGAGATACTATAAAATATACTCCAGCGATCTAGAACGAGCAGTAGCCGATGACAGCGTTGATAAATGTGGATATTACGGTAGCATCGCAGTGAAATTTGATGATATGGAGATGTGGAATAGTTATTTGTATTATATTTCACTGGCTAGTCCATAAATTTATAGCGTAGATCTTATTGAGATTGCAGTAAAGTGTAAGTTTAGGCATTACTTTCCACTATACGGTGGGGGTACGGTGTTGTTAATTGTAAAAATAATAGTGTTATTTGTTTTTGGAAACTGCAATAAGAATATTTTTATGTATTAGAATGTCTTCTTCTTTTTCCTCTCCTGTTCACAATTCTAATTGGGGTCGGCGCAACATGTCTTCTTCTTCCACTCTTTTCTATTACTCGCCAAGTCAACACTCACACCCATCCTCATCATATTATCATCATTCAAACAAAACAATCCATTCAAACTTCCCACACGCCCATCCACTTTATGAATTAGACATTCTAATGAGAATTATTGAAAACTTGATAGATGGTCCGGGACACAAACCAACTGCTTTTCTTGTCTAGCATGTCGTAAAAGGCGACTAAAGGTGTATTGGGTACTGGGTCTGTGATTGTGTAGGCGATGAGCTAGCCAGTTGTTACTACTCTATCACGATTTTGATGATCAAACCCAATTTTCGTATGGCTAAATTAATGTGGTCTTATGGAACACAGTACTCCTTGGACTCTGTCTACCCCTACGGGGATTACAGGCGTGATTTTATGTTTGAACGTATGTAGATAGATGCATTTTGTATTACATATTGTGCTTATAATGCAAAACATCAAAACAGTATTTATAGGCCGCGATGCATGTACACAGAAGGCTATGGGACATGGACATGGGACATTGGGAATAGTTTTTTGACGCCCAATAGACCTAATAAAGAAGGCTCGATATTGAGTCGTAGCTACGAACTTTGCACCGTGAAGTTTACTTACATTGTAATAATGGGCGAACTTTCTCACTTCTACACAGGTTTCATACCAAAATATTAGGTCCTTACCTATGAAATTGGTGTTTTGTATGGAGATTTTGGGGAATTCTGCATTTTCCATACTAAATTTTTTTCAGTTTTCTTCACAACGACAAATCCAAAGATAATAATATTTGGCATCTATTATTAGACAAGCTTTAGTAATATGTGTAATATCACACTTCATAAAAATCAATAAAATGATGTATTCGGGAGGCACTTAAAAAGAGTTGTCTCCGTGTCCAATTTTAACACAATTAAACTTACAACAAATTATCAAAACAAATCCAAATAGCTCATAAATATAGTCTATTTTTAGACGAGGTAATTATTTTTTAGGAATACTCTGAATCTTAATAGTTACAGACAAAATACTAAGAGAGAGAAAAAACACCAATTTCATAGGACCCAATATATTGCGATTAATTGTAGTTACAACACAAAGGAATGTCATGTGTTTAGTGGATCCAGTCGACAATGAAAGTCTACAAAGTCACAGTAGTCGGTGCGCACGTACCCAACCCGTGAAAGATGCTGCTTTGGTGAGGCTTTATGCTCTGTGATAGGCTGAGCGGTTTTTATACGAGTGAAAAACAAAGTAGCACTATTGTATTAAATCACAGACCGTGTTAAGACGGAAACTGAGTAGACATAACATAAAATATCAACACGCCTCGTGTTTCCGAGAAGGCATGAGCTCAGCAATGGTAAATAGACTGGTGACAATAACTAATAATTATTGTGCAATTATTTAAGTGTGTTCGTAACACTGTATAAAATATTAGGTCCTTACATAATATGAAATTGGCGTTTTGTATGGAGATTTTGGGAAACTCTGCATTTTCCATACTAACATTCTTCAGTTTTCTTCACAACGACAAATCCAAAGATCATAATATTTGGCATCTATCATTAGACAAGCTTTAGCTATATGTGTGATATCACACTTCTTAAAAATTATTTATGTTTTTTATGTGAATGCAAATCAAATTATCTATTCGGAAGGCACTGAAAAGGAGTTGTCTCCGTGTCCAATTTTAACATAATAATACTTACAACGAATTATCAAAACAAATCAAAAGAGTTCGAAAATATGGTAATACTCTGAAACTCAATAGTTACGAACAAAATACTAAGAGAGAAGAAAAACACCAATTTCATAGGTAAGGTCCCAATATATACAAATTTTATAAGTAAGTAAGACTTATAATTATAAGTATTTGAACAACGTAGTCATCGCCTCCGCTACCTTCTATTGATGAATCCACACCTCGTACATGCTCACGTACAGAGACGGGAGCGTTACAAATCATACAGAAGACAGCGTTCACAAAAGTACGCCGACAGTACCTCGGAATATAGTGGAACAGGTTGCAGAGTAAGGGATGGCAAATAAACGAACATTTATTATATTTTTTTATTTAACAAAGGTGTTTAAAAACATAATAGTGAAGATTTAAGCAAAAAATGTCGGGAAAATCAGAAGATTCATCAAAACTGACTAATTTGAAGAATGCAAATAAAATGATTAATTGCCAATTCGTTCTTAGCTATATACGTCCCAATGCCGGGTACAGGCCTTCCTCATGGAGCAACTTAACAGCATGAGTCGTAACATTACCACGCTGGTTTCATTCGGGTTGGTGGGTAGAAACTGTTGCAATAGCGACCAGGACCAACGGCTTACTGTACCTTCCGAAGCACGAGGAGTTTGAGATTAAAAAGTTTTGGTCACCCATCCAAGGCCTGACCATGGCGAAGGTGCTTTGTTTTCGATCGAAAGCCAAAGTATACTAACCACTACGCCATAGAGCTCCTCAGTTGCAATTGCCGATTATTACGACCAAAATCCTAATCACACTATCATTCCAACAGGATTTTTTACTTACTGATGTCCCCATGAACCCTTACATCGGCATGACTGGATAAGTTCTCTACTAACTCTTCAACTAAGGCTTAGATTCTGGTTGTCTCTCGTAAATAATCCATGAGTATTATTATTTATTGTGTAATCTTTTTCCAATAAAATTAATGAGTCATTATATATTTTCTATCAAGCGTTTTCACTTTGCCTTATCATGATAAGGTTAGAAAAATAATAGTAAATTATGATATAAGTGCGGTAAGTTGAAAATTACAGCCGAGGCGACATTGCTGAAGAAAGCAGAGGCTGTAACTATCAAACCGCACGTATGTCATACGACGTTTTACAACACATTTGCGAGGAAATAAATAAAACTCCAACTAATAAATCTGTAATCACTCGTTAAAGCAGTTATAAAAATTTGAACAATTTGTAAATGAAATTAAAGAATTAAATGTTTATTTATTATATTTCATCTTCCAAAGGTAATTTTATTGAGAAAATGTTGACTACCTTTTTGACATAAAAACTCTTTGCTAAATTTAAAAAAGTATTGTTCGGTTTTAGACGGAACATCATAAACTGTGCGTTTTACTTTACATTATCGCACAAGTACGAGATGTGATAGATTATGATATTGAAATTGGTGAAATAATAGACCCTTTACGAGCAAATGTGTTATAATAGTAGATTAGTAGCCAAGGGCTGTAAGGCATCAATTGCAGCCAGAGATATTTAGGCGCACGAGCGCAGCGAGGGCGCTTATAGTTCGAGGGTGCAATTGATGCTTACACCCGAGCTAAATACTCTGCTTTACATCTCGATTGTGAGGTAAGTGGAAAAAAAGGCATTACAAGAATAAATAAATTTATTTTCAAGAACTAAATTTAGCTTCGCCGTTCGATATTCAAAATTGATGAAAATAGCGAAGCGACCTCTTTTGTCATTGGGCTGAATGCATGATGTCTAGTGCCAGTAAGATGGTTAGATGTACGCGAACTTTTTGAAAGAGTTTTTTTTAATTACTTACCGCCCTAGGGCGTTTCTAGCTACATTATTAACCTAGGGCGGTAATTGATCACTTACAACCCGCATCTGGGGGTATTAAGGACCTACTTACCGAACATGAGAGATGTAAAAACTATTACATGGTGATTAAGTTTTCTTTTAACAAAAACACATCTTATTTAGAATCTCACAGCCCTAAGATGGCCAAGCCAAAGGTCTCGCGGTTAGGATAACCCAGATTTCATTGCATTGTGATGTCACATTGGTAGGCTCTGAAAACATGAAACGCTTCGTCATCTATAAATATTTAATACAGAGAGAAATAATAGCCATTATATTGTATCTTCTGATACTATTTGTCGGGTGTTAACTGCACCCGAATTCTCCTATGAATTTAACCAGCCGTTCCCGAATCGTTACAATTGCGTAACCAATGCGTTTGAAGAAAGAATGCTTAGCAAAATAGATATTGATGATTTAAATGTAAGCTTTTACTTTACGTTTTTGATTTATGTAAAATAGCAAACCGAATGTAACCGTAGGCAACCAGAATGCACGGTTCCGTTTTGCTAGCAAAATTCCAATAATGTTCGAACATAAGCGTTCCTCATGCGTTTCAGATCAAAATAAAATAGCAGTATTGGCCTACAGAAAGCCAATTCTGCTATTTTATTTTTTACATAAATCAAAAACGTAAAGCAAAAGCATACATTTCAATCATCAGTGTTTATTTCGCTAAGCAATCTTTCTTCAAACGTATTGGTTTCGCAATTGTAACGATTCGGGAACGTCCGGTTTAATTTATAGTAGAATTGGGGTGCTGGTATATTTGGTACTGAAAAAACAAATTTTTCGGTAGTGATTTTTTCAATAAAATTCTGTAAGGTCTAAAAATTTTAAAGATGTGAAGAAAAATATAGCTTACGACTTATTGTTGCCCTGCCCTGTGTTGCACATTAGATTTCTTCATCGTTTTAGTGCAGAGATGTTCTCCACATTGACTGGTGCTGTTTCTACTCATCAACCCGCATTAGACCAGCGTGGTGGTGTTACGGCCCATACTCCTAATGTGTTTCTCCATCAGGAGGGCCTGTGCCCAGCAGTAGGACGCATACAGGCTGAGGACGAGCTGCCTACTTTAAGGAACTTCCTGCGAAACTTGCCAGTTCGTCAACCCAGCTTACTGGCTGCTAATTCGGAAACCATTTTTGCCGCATAAATCTAAAATTTTCTATAATTTTGTACAAATACTTTTACAGTAAACTCTTCTAAAAAGTCCAATTTTACCGCACACACTTTAAGCGCATTGGTCACACTTATGCCAAAAAACTGTTATGGTAAACGCAAATCGATTGAACGGTCCATACAAAACTTTAGAGTACGGAGACTGAATTACAGTTACATTAACTTAAAACCCGCTATCAAAGTTGGTTTATTGCGAAATTATCTTAAAATCGCAGTTCACGGTTCGCGATTGCCTTTTAATGGTTCATGTTTTCGAATTCCGTACACATCCGCGAACATGCCCCGAACATGGGCTAATTAGTATAGTAATGGCATTTTTTAAATTGTTTAACGAGATTATACGAATAATTCGTTGTGTTAATTACATAATTTAATTCATTAGAATATCTTGCTTGGGTACGTAGTTCCCCGCGATGATACTCCGAACTGATATTGATTCCCACACAGCACAGAAACTTTTTCAAATTGGGATTATGGTGATAAGTTGACCTTATTATACTAATTAGATGTTGTAATGTGCAAAATTTTATGTAAATGTTATTAAAACTATTTGGTAGCTTTTTTAATAATTATAAGGTGATAGATTATATTTTAGAAAGAAAGGTCTTAGATGGGATAAGACTAAAAGCTAAATTTTTGAAAGCATTCGTTCGCGAACAAGAGTTCGTACGTAGATGTGTTCACACATACTGGTCATCAATCATCTGTGTTTAAGATTCTGCAATTAATTACGAAACATCAATTATTGTTTGCACAAGCGCATACTTAAAAATAATATTTAAGTGTTATTACGTTGTCTCCGGGCTAATTTTGTCGATGCGATTCTTTCTTTTTTTTCCACGCAGTCGGCATGGGAAGCATGCCCACCTGATTGTAAGTAACGTTCTCTTAGAATATATTTTATATATCACTATCCACACTCATGTTATAATGTTCGAATTATGAACTTAAACTCGAACTCATAATAACATACTTTTTAACACAGATGATAAAAACGAAAATTTAAAAATGGAAACTGTAACATAATCGCCATTATGCAACAGGTTAAGCTCATTATGCAACGCTTATTTTTCTTAAAAACGCACAAAACTATGGCAAATGTTTTCCAGACAGCCAACAATAAATAAAATTCTAACCCGCGTCCATTGTTTTCTGGACAATTACAAACGCCACAAAAGATGGGCTATCATATTTCTATCGACCGTCCATCTTCACACCAGTTTAGATACTCTCTCTGCTGGACACATAACTGCCTTCATAGAGAATGTATCTATTAAAATATGATAATGTGGTGGTATTTGGGCCGCTACACCATCGTGGCCAAAAACATTACACTTGTCTTTTTTAGTACACAAAAACTCGAGATGACAAAATCAGAGGTCCGAAATTTCAACATCTTAAACCTTAATGTACAGATTATTACGGATTAACATAATTGGGACCTAACATAATTGGCGAAACGTGGTTGCTGGTTCACCTCTGCCTACCCTTTCGGGGATATGGGCGTGATTTATGTTTGTATGTATTACGGATTATTAAACATATCCCAGTTATCATGTTACCAATTACACACGACCCAGCCACCCTTAGGCACCATCAAAAATATTAAAAAAATAAAGTAAACGGTCATAAACATAATAGAAATCATTCAGAGTACAGCTAGCAAGCATAAACTTGTTTCTATTAGAGGTATGTCGCTATAAAATCATGTGTATACGAGTTTGGCTGCCGACGGTACAGCGTAAATAACGTGTCATTGTTCGGTTGCATTGGTTCGCATAGTTCACAGGTAGGGTCGTCAGAAAAGATCACGAAGAATTTTTTTTTTATGTGGATGATAGAGAATATGTTATCTTGTCCGTGAATACCAATAGTAATCTTTAATTTTTCGTAACCTATAACAATACAAAAAATGCAGTGAAAATCTTATACAAAACTATAAGTACAAGTAACGATTCAATTTACAAAATTTAAGAAAAATTTTCATATTTTTCTGACTCCCTGTATTCACCCCGCAAGTAAAATTCAAATTACCAAAAAAAAAATATAAGCTCGATCAAAAGATGGCTTCATCCCTTGCAACAACTGCCTGTGCCACAGTTTTAGAAACAGCTTAAGTTTTTTTTATTGATGTATATTTTATTTTGTGTTTGATTATAGATCATTAGTTCCCAAAGTGGTCCAGGACCCCCAGGAGTCCACGGGAGACTCGACGGGGTCTTCACATTTTTGTCGAGTTATGAGAATATGGCAGAAATGTAGCTGCAAGGGGTCCACCGGAACCAGATAAATGTTGAAAGTGGTCAAAATAAGTCTGGGAACCTCTGTTATAGATTGAAGTGTTTACTACTTAATGAGAGGTATTTTCGTCTCTAGTAAAAAGAGTTTAGATAAAGAAATTTCTACAATTTTTTTTAAATAAAACACTTCTATTTTTGCAGACTGTACTTACTACAAGAATCCCAATAAACCGTGCGAAGAAAGACCCAAAAGGAAATTGGTTTAACCGACTTCTTGCCTGGATAGTGCTTTTGTGTTTAAACCATTTTGCGCTTACGATATTTTGAACTTAAGAACGCTATTATTATAGTTTAAAGCTCTTCGGAGACTTGCCCTGAATAGGCCTGTTTCTACGGTGAAGAGTTTATATTGCAACGATGCACTCATAACTTGCGTGTGAGATTCAAGTTGAAATAGTTTTAAAGGTTTTGCCTTCAGTCTAATCAGAGGTACCCAGACTTATTTTTTTCATAGACCACTTTCCAAAATAATCTGGTTCCGGTGGACCCCCTGGAGCTACATTTCTACCATATTCCCAAAACTCGACAAAAATGTGAAGATTTGAAGACAACAAGACCCTCGTCATGTCTCCCGTGGACTAGGGGTATTTATGTATTTTTGGTAACTTCTAACTTGTCACAAACGTATAACTGATGTATAAGGGTTTTAAAGGAATACTATCCGCCAGCGTTAAAGTCGCGTACACCTCTGAAACCACCCTTATATTCTATACTTTCTCTAATATTCTGCCTGATTTAAGGCTAAATATTATCATTATGCCGTGTGGTAGCGGCTTATTAAAATAATACCTATCTCTACCCTTGGGTGTCGTAAAAGGCGACTAATGGACAACAACCGTCCAATAGCTTATAACGGCGACGGGCTCACCACCTCTCTGACTGACCCTAAGGGCACAGTAGTCGTGAATATATGTATATATGTTGTAAAGTTCAGACAATAACATTGGTAAACTTTATACAAAACAAAACTGTAATTTTTCAGCGACGCAAAACAGTCGTAATTTATAATAATATGTCACTAGCTATCAACCCTTTAATTAAGCAGTTAAAATAATATTTTAAGCGGTGCCTGCGTTGCAATACCGCTCTGAAATTAAACGTTAACGTTATTAACAATACACGTAAGTTACTACACCTTAAATATTAACGGGCAGGGTTAACAATGTCATTTATTAATTTTTGACGCAACCATTTTTGCATGAGGAAATTGCGAAAATTTTATAAATTGGTTTCGTTGATGATGCGTGATATTTATGTCGTTTTGGTGAGGACACGGGTGTTCAGGACATAATATTATTATGTGGCTTATACTTTGTATTAAACTCGAATAATTATTAAGTCTTATCTAGATTAGTCTTAAGGATCACAGTACTCCTTGGTCTCTGCCTACCCCTTCGGGCATTGCAGGCGTGATTATGTTGATTGGATATCGGTGGCGTAGTGGTTAGTATGTTTTGGCTTTCGATTGAAAACAACACCACCTTCGCCATGGTCAGGCTGTGGATCGATGACCAAAACTTCGTGATCTCGAGCTCCTCCGTGCTTCAGAAGGCACGTTGACTCGTTGATCCCGGTCGCTATTGCGACTGTTTCTACTCACCAACCCGCATTGGGCCAGCGTAGAGTATGTGTTTCTTAATGAGGAATAAAAATAATAATAATATATTTATTTGTAAAACAAAGGTTTGTAGTTGTTACATACATATTGTGTCCAGCTTTGCTTACCTTTTGAAGGTGAACAAAATTCATTTTTTTTAAATCACATTTATCAATAAAAATTATCATGCACATTGTCACAGCAAGGCATGTGCCCAGCAGAGGGACGTATATAGTCTGAGGACATGACATAGGAATCTATTATTGTTAAAAAAATGATCTTTCGGATTCATGTGTGTAGTCCATTTTTAAATTAGTCCGAGTGATTTGACAGTTTACAATGTCACTTAGCGACTTGCGTCCCTAAGTCGACTCTTTAATCGGCCTCGACTCGATCGACTCTTTAAATTAGCTCTTAACTCGGCCCTAAAATCGTCAGCTACTCTACTAATAGTCGTAACGATTAGTTACGAGCCGATCTAGGAGGTGATTTGGGGCTCCCCACCTCTGTCCTGATGTTGGCCCGATAATGCCTATGGTTGCATTTGACTAGGAATTATTAAAAAATGTAATTGGTTTAAGATTTCAATCATAATAGCATATTTTAACCGCAGGTATGTACTACAAAATACTGATGCTAAATGACATATCAAACTGTCAAATCACTTTGACTAGGTATTTAAAAAAAGTAAGTATTTATGAAAAGTTTTTGTTTCTCTGTCTGTCTGTTTGTACGGGATAATCTCTGAAATGTCTGGACCGATGTCAATGAAATTTGGCGTCGTCATACCTAATATCCCTGGTCAACATCTTAGATACTTTAAGGGTTCCCGTGGGATAGTTAAAAAGCCATATAAATAGATCGCGGACGAAGACGCGGGCAACAGCTGGTAATAAACGCGTTTAATTGTGTCCAACACCTCGTAATTAAGGCAAATAGATAGGTGTGAGTGCATCAATTTGATAATTATACATTTTTATTCCTCGACCACAGTGACAAATAAATTATGATATGAGAAATTAATTGCCAATAAAAATATAAGGGAATTTCTAACTACTTAACCGTAATAAAATAAAGTACGCTTTTTTAAGTGTCAAGGAATGTGGTATTACCATCTCTAGCCCACACCTGCGCTGTTCGCGATATGCCTGAACTTAGTTTTAGTCTTGAATATGATACTGTGAATTTATTATATTGGTGAAGTAGATCAAATATTAGGTTCTTATCTATGAAATAGGTGTTTTGTATGGAGATTTTGGGGAAGTCTGCATTTTCCATACTAACATTTTATCAGTTTTCTTCACAACGACAAATCCAGAGATAATAATATTTGGCATGTATCATTAGACAAGCTTTAGTAATATGTGTAATATCACACTTCATAAAAATTCTTTATCGTTTTTAAGTGAATGCAAATAAAATGATGTATTCGGGAGGCACTTAAAAAGAGTTGTCTTCGTTTCTAATTTTAACACAATTAAACTTACAACAAATTATCAAAACAAATCAAAAAATCTCAAAAATATAGTCTATTTTTAGACGAGGTAAGTATTTTTAGGAATACTCTGAATCTTAATAGTTACAGACAAAATACTAAGACAGAATAAAAACACCAATTTCATAGGTAAGGACCCAATATATTGGTGAAGTAGATCAAATAGATAAGATACACTTTGTAATAGGGGGAGAGAGATGAAAGTCATACAGCACATACAGCAAAATGCTAAGTAGAGATGAGGGTGGATTTTGAATAGTTGGAAGGACAATGAAGCGACAGATAAGTGACGAATATTTTTTTTTTACATATGAGAGGTAAGCTCTTGGCCTTCATCTCACCTGATGGTAAGACTGAAGTGAGCTTCACCTGTAAATCCTCAACAACTGAGGAACTGGCTATCTTACCTCTGATTGCCGGAACACAACAATGCTTATAACATTGTTACCATCGCGACATATTTAGGTAATACGGTGGTAGCTATCCAGGCAGGTTTAAAAGCCCTACCACAAACCAAACCGAGAAGAAAAACTTCTGCCCCCATGGGGAATTGAACCCGGACCTCCCGATTAACACCTGGTGGTGTGAATCACTAGACCAGAGAGGCGGTGAATGAGAATGAAAGAGCAAGTAGACATGTTGTACCGATTATACTTATTAGGGGACAGCGCAAAATGAAGAGAGATTAAATAAATTAAATAAAAGGTGTGATTGCGATTGGCTCTTGCTAAAGATACAGGTTGTGTTTTTAATTACTAACAAAATTACAAATAAAATTATGTAAAGGAGCTTTCAACGTGAAATGAAAAGAAAATAATAGGTTTTTATGCAGGTTTCTCCATTGATACACACAAAACCTAATTCGACAAATATGTATTCCCTTTTTTATATAAATAATATTTTATCAAATGCACATTCATCAAAATCATATTTAACGATTCCATTTGGTCTTGTTTATTTTGCAAGACTTACTTTTTACACTTTTAAGTTATTCACTTTTAAGTTATTCACTTTATAAGCCTAAGGAACGATAACATTAATAATATTTCACATAGTCTCGCTTCTGTCCTCAGCCTATATACGTCCCACTGCTGGGCACAAGCCTTCCTCATGGAGAAACACATGAGGAGTATAGGCCGTAACACCACCACGCTGGCCCACTGCGGGTTGGTGAGTAGAAACAGTCATAATAGCGACTGGGACCAACGGCTTAACGTGCCTTCCGAAGCACGGAGGAGCTCGAGATAATAAAGTTTTGGTAACCCATCCACGGCCATGGCGAAGGTAGTTTTCTTTTCAATCGAAAGCCAAAGCATACTAACCACTACGCCACCGAGCTCCTCTCGTCACGCTTTTACCATCTATTAACAATTTCATTCAAATATTACATAATAATTTAATTCAAATTTTACATTACAGCTCCCGTTCTGCCCGACACGAGCAAACTCGGCAGCATGGACTAGTGCACCAATAAATTCAATCATGTGTTATTCCGTTCGCGTAACATTCGGTCTAGCCGTAGAAGGACGCTGCTGTATTAGGCGACGTCTGATTTATTGGTCGCTACTGATCTGGATGCGTGGAATAGATCTGATATCAGGAGAAAGGTGTGCTCCTATTAGGACTGGGTTGAGGTGCAAATCAAAGTTTTACATACAGTGCACATTTGCGGAGCATAAAGTATTGTCCTGATTATTAGGAATTAATGGACGTGGGCCAGGAACGTTGTAAGAGATTGGTAATCTCTGATAATCCCATCAGGAAAAAAGACTGAATGTATGTTTGAAATGTACATACTCCTGAATAAAATAAAAAAGCCTTTTATTTCTTGGTACAAATATTCATAAACTTACTTATTTATTTTCTAAGTTTAGTTTGACTAGCTTGTATAATAATTAGATTTAGTATACACAATCCAATAGAGGTCATAGTAACATGTTTTTTTCATCTCATGCTCTAAACCAAATTTAATGAATTTACTAATTTTATTCGTACAAAGTAATCTATAATCTTATTCATCAATCGTGTTTTTTTTAAATTTTCTTTGTAAATACTAATTTTAATTTATTTCTTCTGCAAAAACTCCTTTGTTGATGAAGGCCTAATCCAAGAATAAATTATTATTATCTGAAATATCATTGAAAAAAATGTTTATCGATGAATGTGATCCATTCTTCTCTGGTTGGGGCTACATGAAGCCAGTTTGCTCCAGCGATCTCTCTGATCTCGCCTTTCCATCTTGTGTAGCACCTTCCCCTTTTACGTATCCCTTCTGGCCTCTTCTAAAACGACTTCTTTTTGGTCCATCTCCGGTCTTGAATACGCGCTTCGTGCCGCGCATATTTCCACTTTAATGCTAATGCCTGTGTGAGCACGTTATCTGATGTACTTACGAACGTACAATCAGGTTTTATAGTAAGGGTCGAATAATGCATCCTTGCGACCCAGCGGACCAGCGGCCGGGCCGAAAAATTTGAAGTAAATGTATGAAAAACCAAGGTGCAGCTGCGGAAAATGTACAAAAAACCAAGATGCAACCGCTTCAAATAAATCGTTGCATACAGTTGCTTGCAAATCGTGGTGCAGCGACTGGGCCGCCCAGTCGCGCGGATGCACATTATTGTCAGACATTAGTCAAAAGGACCGCAAAAGCACTCCACTGCCATAGTCCGCGCTTCACTAAGCAGTGACTGCACTCACTGTGACAGGTGGTGAGCCCGTCGCCGTTATAAGCTATTGGATGGTTGTGCAGTTTTAAGTCCATTAGTCGCCTTTTACGATGACCAAGGGAAGAGATGAGTTGGTAGTATTATTTTAATGAGCCGCTACCACACGGCTTCGGCGGCTTTTAATAACGTATTTGATTTAAATACAGAAACGTCCGTTGATATTATTTTCTAGGGCCTATACCACAGGCCCCAAGTGGAGCGCTCTGTTCCTAGGTAAGGATGCAATATTTTTTCATACGGACTAATATGTTATCCTGTTACGGCGCAATAGCTCGCATTTATATCATACTTTGGCTATAAGTCTAAGTGTAATTGAAACATGTGTCTTATAAGCGGTGCTGAGGCGTGCCGGTCAATTTGAATAAATAAATAAGGCTTCCGTACGTTAGATTCAAATCAGTTTCTCAGTGTAAACTAGTTGTGATTGACGAAAAGAGCTTTAGCGATACATATTGCCTGTGGTCAATAAATGTTTTTCTTTCTTTCTTCTTTCTTTCTTTTCTTTCTATATTTAAGTCGTATTGAAATTAAATTCACTTATTCGTGCTTGAGGTGAAAATGGGTGAATATCATATGGTGATCGAATAAGATAATTAATTTAATGTATACATATAATAAAACTGTAGAGGTCGAATGTCTGTACATCGAAAAAATGCTTAAAATCAAGTCAGGGGGATGATAACGAGAAGGAAGGAATCAAAAAAAAATTGTTTATAGTTTTTTGTTTCTCTGTCTATTCGTCTGTTTGTACGAGGTAATCTTCGAAATGGCTGGACTGATTTCAATGAAATTTTGCATGGTGATACCTTATACCCCTGGTCGACATCTTACATACTTTTTATTCCGGAAAAATAAAGGGTTCCTGTGGGATAGTCTAAAACCAGTAACCGCGGACGAAGTCGCAGCAACTGCTAGTAAATAAATACCATGCTAATCTCCCATCGCAACCTTGCTACTCTTCGAAGAATCAAGGAAAAGTGTCATCCAAGATCGTTATGCAGAAAGATTTTATGATAGCCAAGTGATGAGACTGCACTTAGGGACTGCGCCAAATAAGGCACACCAATAAAAAGTGGCACCATTACCTGAGGCCCTTATTTAAATGCGTTAGGGTTTAATATTAGCAAACTATTGGGTCCTTACCTATGAAATTGGTGTTTTTTTTCTCTCTTAGTATTTTGTCTGTAACTATTAAAATAATTACCTCGTCTAAAAATAGAATATATTTTTGAGCTCTTTTGATTTGTTTTGATAATTTGTTGTATGTTTAATTGTGTTAAAATTGGACACGGAGACAACTCTTTTTAAGTGCCTCCCGAATACATCATTTTATTTGCATTCACTTAAAAACGATAAAAAAATTTTATGAAGTGTGATATTACAACTATTACTAAAGCTTGTCTAATGATAGATGCCAAATCCAATCCAATCCAATCTTTGGATTTGTCGTTGTGAAGAAAACTGAAAAAAATTTAGTATGGAAAATGCAGAATTCCCCAAAATCTCCACCACCTCATTTAAGTAGCACCACAGTGTCTACCATCGATTGTTTGACGCCAAACTCTCCCAAGATGCATTGAAATTCATTACACTAGCATTTCAAAGCAAACTACTGAAGAAAAGTGTAACCAGAGCAAAAGGTCCTGCAACCAGAGCCGTAAAACTGAATAATAAATAATAATATCAATAAGAATTTTACAATATAAAATACGAAAAGCAAGACAAATTATCTTTGTCATTTGTCACGTGACCGTCTGCCAAATAATATAAATGGAAAGACGTACTGTCCAACATCTCTGCCACAATAAAGATTCAAGAAGAAAGCAAAATGATGAAAATATTGTAAGAACATTAAAGTGTTTTGTAATTATATTAGTGTATGTACAGCTGTTCACTGTCACTCGAGAGCTCGTAAACCTCGAAATGGACTTTTAACTGCTTTTATATTGACTTCCAAAGAATAAACCTTGAACAAGGTCGGCATCTCACGTATGACAATATAATTCTTTTACACAGAAACTTAGGCGATAAAAATGCTATTACAACTTCATGTTACATGTTTTTCCTCTTCACGAATTATTCAGAATAAATATGTCATACACCTTCATCGTCATCCATAGAGCATTTAACCTATTTGTGTTTTCAGAGATGCCACATGCTAATAAGTCTGTGGCAAAAATCCTGCCAAAGGATACACGCACACATATAAAATAGGCTAGTTGACGATATTGGTCAACAATTCAATACGCATGCGTGACACAGGCTGACACAGCTATCAGACATTCTTTGATTGGTTGCGACTACCATTTGACGGATTTTGACCATGCGTAGTAATTTTTTACATGACGCGTTACTTCACTAATTTTACGAACATGGTTGATAGCGTTTTTGGCAGATAAGAAAAAAAATTAAAATAATAATAAATGTTTAAATTGGATTCCTACAGCAATCCCTTATTTATATTTATTGAACTTGGTATAATTCGCACCCTTGTACTAAATGCTACGTGAATTAAACATTATTTTCATTATTTTTGATATGAGTCCTAGTTGACTATTGACACTAATGCCATATTGCAATCACATCGCTACGCATGTACACGACAATCTTTATGCACACAGATATTCACTCACAGATACATTTATACCGGTATACATCGAGTTGACAAATCATATAACTTTGGCGAGAGGGGAAAGATCCCATCTCCTGTGGTAGATACCCAATGTCTTCATCAGTCTCTGCACGTACCACTGGGCGCATATATACAAATACAAATATCTTTATTCAGTATCAGTTTTACATAATCTGTGCCACGATTGAGAATTTCTTTTGAGTAAACAATTACTTGTGTTAGAAATCCTCGCTCATTAAATCCACGATTTACAATAAATAGTATGATACTTGTTGAATATCAAGATTTATCATGAACTACAACATTAATAATTAGCCAATAAATTCAATAAGAACGAAAATTACTAATGAATATAAAGCTTGATTGAGTGTGTGTGTATGTGTGTATGTGTGTATGTGTGTATGTGTGTATGTGTGTATGTGTGTGTGTGTATGTGTGTGTGTGTGTATGTGTGTGTGTGTGTTTGTGTGCTCGTGCGAGAGTGAGCTTGTGTCTGTATGTATCTGTGAAATCGTCATTTGTTATGTTGTTTTTTTTTTTGTTAAATTTTGGAACAAAGCACTGATCTTATGTATGTACATGAATTTAATTTATTTTATTGTAATTTATTGTAATTTATATTATTGTTATTTACGATTTAATTATTTAATATTTAGTGATTTTAGGAAAGACTCAGTTTTATCATAATTCCATGTTTTTAGTAGTGTGGTAAGCGCTTTTTTACAGGCAAATCCGGTCATAGGGTAAATATTTAGATCTTTGTTAATTATATATATACCTAGATAGATTAAATAGAAAACTAATGTTGTTTTACATGATATAGGGATGAACGATAAGAGAGATCATTTATGTAATTACCGCCGCAAATACACATAACACCAGCGGAGTCACAAGTGCGTTGCCGGCCATTTAAGCGGGAGTACGTTTTTTTTTAGATCTGGATAACGTACTTATAATTAATTTCACTGTTTAGATGTACAGCCATCTACTCTCAACTATCTAAATGAAGGCTCCAAGGGCTATATTCAGTCGTCATTAGCCTATATACGTCCCACTGCTGGGACAGGCCTTTCTCATGGAGAAACGCATTAGAAGTGTGGGCCGTAACACCACCACGCAGGCCCAATGCGGGTTGGTGTGTAGAAACGGGTACAAATGCGACCGGGACCAACGGCTTAACGTGCCTTCCGAAGCACGGAGGAGAACGAGATCGCAACGTCTTGGTCACCCATCCACGGCCTGACCATGGCGAAGGTAGCTTTGTTTTCGATCAAAGCCAAAGCGCACTGACCACTACGCCACCGAGCTCCCCCTATATCCAGTAGTGGGACGTAAATATTGTGCTAGTAACTCATTATATATTATAAGATGCCGAACAACCCAATTTGAATTAAAGTGGTAATTAGATATAGGTCTTCGACTTAAGGTTCAAAATTGAATAACAAAATGGAAGTTTGGTACCACAGATTGGTGATCTGTGTTTGGTTCCCATACGAATTCATTTGAAACCAAGAACACTATTTGTATTTGATTGGATTGCTTTCAGACACGCTACGGATTAAGTGTTATATTGTTACTATTACACAGATTGGAATGCTTTATTGGTTCCGTATGTTGGTAGAAAGAATAAACATGTTAAAACGTCGCATATTGGTATTGAAACTATTTTGATAAATAATGTAGGTGCTTATGAAATGAGAAATTTAAATGGGCAATAAGAATGTACACAAAATCCTTGTAATATGGCTATTGTTATTTACTATAATATATTGAATTGTGTGTTATTTAAACTGTTAGCATAATATTTGTGTTAGCTAAAATATATTTTTTTGCTGACCAAATAATTATTTTGCCAATTAAATCATTATAAAGCTAAAAAAATATTTGTTTGCTGTCCAAATGATTTTTTTGCTTGTTTTTTTTTCTGGCCAAATAATTAAATTGCCTCCTAATTAATTACTTCCCTATTGAATTCAAGATAATAATATTGTTGATGTATAGGTTTATAAATGGGGATAAAATAATCATATAAGTCGCTACAACGTTGTGAAATACATAAGTAAATAAAAAATTTAAACTATGTAGGGTAAAATAACGAAACTACCTACCTATCTAACTCAATATAACGTATTACAACTCAAAGAAGTGTTAAAAACTAATATAGTTTTGCACAGCGCGACGTGCCGTCGACTGTAAAAATTCGCACCCACTAACTTCGCTACCGTATTACATAATACGTCATACAAGCATGCCTCTAATTAAAATACTATTCACATTAGGGCCGCGGGCGAGACAAGCCGTGTTTATTAAACGTATTACTTGGTATCGGTCTATCGGCAGCGTCAATTAAAACTAGCCGGGCTAGACCCGTGCGACACGTATGTCGGACTAGGAATATTGTAAAATAAATAAATATTTTCCGTAATTCACATTTATCAAATAGCCACATTTTAAGCAACTACTGCTGCCTTGTTACGGATACTAGATGACGGATAAATATAGTTAATAGATAAATACATATAAATATTCAGAAAAATATACAATGCATATTTAAACATCCAAGACTGGAGAGCATATGCCTGTACTCATCACACAAACATTCAACCCAGGACCAGATAACGACGCCTCGAGACCGACGCACAGACCACTCGACCACGGAGGTCGTAATAAAAAATAAAAAAACATGGCCGTCAAAGCAATAAGAAGAAATTACACGGATGTCGTCGAGGAGCTCGGTGGAATTGACAAGATTTGTAAAATCGCTGTCATTTTCTCTATATGGAAAATGTATAGAATTTAACAATGAGACGTTTGCTAGTTTGAACTGCATACATTTTCTTTGTATGTATGCATGAAATAGGTATATCAAAATGCATCTTGTCTATGGTGTGTCTACGGCGTTACTTAGTTTCAGACAATCTAGAACAATGGTAAGTATATGTCAAATTATGCTCTTATTTTTTTTTATCAAATATGGTAAAAGAAAGTCAGATCCGATTAACAATCGCGTAACTAGAATTTATATCCTTTCAAACAAAGAATTTTTTAAGGCGCCTTCAAATAATCGGGGAACATACATAAAAAAAGTTTTCGAATTGAGAACCTTCTCTTGTTTTTTGAAGTCGGTTAAAAATTTATAAAATCGTATATAATCCCTATATCGTGAAGTTTCTTTACCAAAAATAAGTACCAGTAATACTTTAGTAAGAAACAACGCCACAAAACGATATTATCTCTAATAGCCAAATTCTAGAACAGTATTAGTGTCGAGGGGTCTCAACCCGTAACACGAAGGCGTGAGGTGCGCGCGAGCCTCCGGCGCTGAGACTACTGTGCGAACGTTCGTGGGAATCGTTTTGTGTACATGTTACAATTACTAAATTGTTATTTGATTTCCTTGTCTAGTAAGTGAAGGATTTAGCTTTGATATTGATATTGAAAACGAAGTCTTTTCCATAGCTGGATTAGGGATAGAAAATTTGTGGTTTCGAGTCTTTCTCTGATTTGGGCACGTTTTATGGAACAATCCACATTGCGTCGAGCTCCTAAAAAAATAGTAGCAATAGTGAATTTTCTCTTTTTGATTTATCTCGAAATCAAAACAAACTGATCCAAAAAGATTCAATTCTGGTGCACAGTGGGCCGAATATGCAAATGCCAAGTCCAAATTTCGCAATCGAAAATTACTCGTAGTATATTTATGACTCAATTTCGCGACGACAATGCGACGAATTTCCGCGGTGCTCTGAACAGAAACATTCGAGGTATGAGGTGGCACAATGTACCGTGAGCTGCCCATTTTAATTGCAGTGGTTTTTTACACCCACCGGTGCCTTGGTTGCGAGTGCATTTGTTATTTATGAGGCCCACTTCTTGGATTGTCGCCTTTTAAGGGAAGTATGACGTTGTGTACAATCGTTCGGGCTTTTGTCCGAATTTTTGTATAACTAGGGCGGTATGAGAATAAAAAATTACTCGCAACCTTCAATGAGATAGCTATCTGCTTTTCGTAATTTATAGCTTCTATAATATTCCTTGAAGGTAAGGTGCCTCGGTGATCTACACGAAGTGAACGTGCAAAACGCAATATTTTTTATATCGCATTAAAAGCATTCTCATTCTCATTAATTTCGGAGACAAAATAAAACATACACTATTAGAAAGATGTATATTAATTAACACCAATTAGTAACTAGTTCATTTGAGAACTCAAGATTAGATCATTACAAATGCTTTATTGTGTAAGTGCTAAAATTATAAGCTAACTACCATCAGGCGTAATAAATTGTTATGAATCAAAGCATAGTGAAGACCTGTAAAAAACTCTGAAACGGACACAATTCCAGTTTATTTTTACATGCAACAGCAATGCAATAAAAACATTGTGCATGAATGCAGATTTGTCTACATTTACATTAGATACACTTTAGGATTTCCGACCTTAAATATCATTATTATACATTTTTATTTCTATAATAAATCGTATGTCTGATTATTATATATGCCTAATCATTAATTCATGTTAAATCTATGTACATATCACTTTTGGCACCGATAAATGAATTGACAACACCGAAACGACTCATAAATAATTTAAAACTGTAAAACTTCGAATTATCATTCTAATAGAAAGATCGCTTGAGTGGAATAAGATGTATGATAATGATCATTTGATTACAACGACAATCGGGACTGCAGTAATTGTAATCAGTTTTTATTGGCGATAAATTAACTAACCTCTGAAAATGGTTAAAGTCACTGAATACTAAACGTCTCATTTACATGCGATTGTACTTTATAGATCAGATTCAATTATACTAAATGTGTCTCTAAATGTTTCAATGTTGCTACCATTGGTAAACCGTTTATACATCGTCCTACTGATATTTTATCTAACAGCCTCTTCGATCATTGATATGCCACGCTTGTAAAGCTTACCTGAATATCAACATTTTGATATATTAATCCCTCAAAATTAAACGTGAACTTTCAAAAGGCATGAACAAAAAGAGGGACGACATTCTTTCTTACAACTCTCTCTATAAGCACATGCACATGTAATCGTCATCGGCAATCGAACGATTCGTTTAATCGAGTAAACTCAACTCGCCAACTCCGAATGATTTATTGCAGCGACACGTGTTTTTTGTGCCGTCTCGTACGCACACGGAAACAATTTCGAATCATTTATGCCGACCGCCCGATCGGCCGCCAAATATGGCGACGCGATGACCCGTCGTCCTACCAGTTTTCGGGTGTTTCACCTTAATTTTGAGAAAAATGGACGCACCATCCTTTTTACTCTTAATTTTTTCCAAACGCGAAGATGAGAAATTGAAATTGACAGGGCTTTTTTCGAAAACTTTCATCGCCGCCTCCGATTTTTCTGGTCAATTTTAAAACGCCAGTGTTCGAATTTCAATTCAAAAGTCGGAGCTGTCTCAAAAAGTTAATGAGCCTTTGTAACGTATAACCTGTTAAGAGGCTATGTAGATGTTAAGTTTAAAAAATCAGTCGGCAGAAGACAAATTGGCGATAAAAATTCCCGAAACCACAAGTCGCTACCGAAAGGTTCCTTCGAAACACTTATTAATTTTCATGAGTGCTGGCATGCTCCAATTTTTTGCTAAAGTAAACGGATGCGTTGACTCACTGTGTAGACGTTCGATCGTCATAAAGTTTTATAGCACCTGTCAGAGGGTCTCCTGGGAAGATTGCGCTAAATTATGATAGGCACGTCCTTACGGTGCAAAGTGGTCCATATATGCCGATGATTATGCTCGCTTGGGAAACTAATTGAGACTGCTGAAAATATTACCACTTTTAGTCAAAACTGGTTTACCAATAACATCTTAAAATGATAGATTTCGGCAGGTTCACACAGCCAATTGGCCTTTTGTGTTAAGGATGCAGAATTTAAAAGTAAGACAAAATAGATGACATATCAATACATTTGCAGATCCGTCTCCTCCTGCAGATATCTCTGGGCGACGGTGATCACTTTTGTCAGGTGAACCGTCTGCCAGGTTGACTTCTCTTATATAAAACATATAATTTATGTTACACAACTTTGTAACAGAACCATATTTTTATATGTATAAGTCGACACTGGTTCCCTCCTCACACGTTTCTTTGTCCTAAGCTGATAGGCGGCCATAAGAACATTGATAGAGACTGTATAGGGTAATGAAAGATAATGATTTTAAGCATTATTGAATGTTTATGTCAATGAGTTATGAAGAACGGAAATTAAAAAATAAGTAAGATATGGCACAGAAAACAGAATTGTCTGGCCATACCAAATCCAAGTGCCTTGATTATCTTAATATTTGCGACATATTAAGCAGGATAAATGATAATGAGTATTCAAAATTTCAGATGAAAGTTCATCAGATCAAACTGACGATGACTTAAGCCTAATATAATGTTTTAAAAACATCCAAAATTATCTTTTGCAGAAATTTTTTCACGTAAATCCGTAAACCAGTTTAATAATTTTGAAGCAGTTCTTGGGATGTGGCTCATGTATTGGACTGAAGCGATTTGGTTTTTATTTTAAAGAAGACCAACCAATTAAATCCGGGCGATGCTGAATAAGAGTACGGCCTAGTTGCGAGAGAAGGATAACTCGTCGAAAAAGCGCACTCTGTGAAAGCGTTCAGAAAGCAAGTGACTGAACATTACTTGTCGCTACAAGTGTTAACATTTATTTTTGTTAAATATGTATTTATTATACTGATATAATATGTGTTTTGGTAAGTAAGTATATATACTATTTATTTTATTATTATTACTGTTCACCTTGAATGTCTTTTACCATCGTTGCCTGGAAGACATTGCTCTTATCAATAACGCCGCCTCTTGTGGTTATTTACATGGTGCACTATAAAGTTTATTTTCATTACATTTCAATCACCTTAATACGTACTGCTAGGCATAGAGCTGCTGCCCGAAAAACACACGTGAGGAATAGGCTGTTGTACTACAGCGGCTTAATTTAGATCAGTGAAAGGGTAAGGACCAACGGTGTGATAGAGAAACTTACATACATACAATCACGCTATTCCTCCAAAGGAACTTATTTCTTAAAGTCAGAAAAATTCATATAATAATCAGTAAATTTTTCTGAAAGAATGTTTTAGAGAATAAGACATGGCAGAGAAAAAAATAATGGTTTTTAGACATTTAATAATTTTTGCCTTTCTTGTGGTGATGCGAAATCGTAGGTACTAAGAAAATATTCAAAATCGCTTCATCTTCTCCCTCGCACCAACACTAACAAGAGCAAAACAGAAAAAGCATCGGCTGGAAATGTCGTCAAAGAGTGCACAATTAATTAAACAATTAATCTGCTAATTGCGAGATGATTTATTTTTTACATCTCGCTTCGACCGCATTTAAGTCAATTTGTACGTGAATTTGGAACTGGAACGAGTTTGTTGCCTTAAAAGATTAATCGTTCGTGCCTAAGTGGAGTAAGGAGGTCGGCACTACCTGTTTTAAAGGTCTCAAGTTGAAAATTGAAGATTCGAAACGATTTGACGCAGAGATTTTACAAACAAACAAAAATGGTGGAGAGATTACTACAGGCTTCCACTTTACAATCCTGGAAGACACCTATCCCTTCATCTATTTCCTACAATAAGATTTAACTATCCCTGTATTAAGGCAAAAGTACGATATCCCAATTGTGAAAAAAGTAATCAATTTTGGTTTTATGAATTACCTTTATAATGCTGCGATAGATATTGCAATTAACGAAGGGGACTGAATCATTCGACTTTAGACTCTATCTTAAGCGTTAAGATCGAAGCTACTCTCCATCATAAAATGCAACATCTATACAAGGACAAACGACAAACTAAAAGTTTCGCCGATGACGTTCTAAAAAAAGAATCGAATAATTTAATGAAAATCTATACATAATATAATAAAACTGTAGAGGTCAAATATCTCTACATAGAAAAAAAATGATTAAAATCATGTCAAAAAAAATTTTTTTTTTCTGTCGGTTCGTCTGTTTGTATGGGCTAATCTCCGAAATGGCTGGACCGATTTCAATGAAATTTTGGATGGTGATACCTTATATCCCATCAACGGCTCCGTTATTTTAAGCATAACGTTTATTATCATAATATAAAAATCTATAATTTTGAAAGGCATAATCATCAAAACGCATAAAATCGCGACGCATAATTTTGAGAGTCCTAATATTGTATAGGCTAAAATTGTTTGTCATAAGTATTAAAAGGCATAAATTTGAAACGTACAACTTATGAAAAGCATAATGATCACAACGCATAATATTTTTCTCTGCCTCAAATTGCCTTTCTAAATAAATTTCGATTGCACAAATATAGTTATTAGAGGTCATAAAAAAAAAATAACCTTAACCTAATATTTATCAGAACACATTTCCTTGGGATTGGTTCTTTCGAATCTGGGTGATTATTCGATTCATTTTAGGACTACCTAATATTGTGCTAAATGAAATTAGGAATTTCTATAGTTATGCTTTATAATAATATGCCTTTAGAGAGTTATGCCATTTAAATGTTATGAGTAAGAAGGAATATGTGACATGATTGTTATGCTATTTGATGATTATGCCATTCGATGTATGACAAACGATGTTATGACAATCGACGTTATGCGAAAACATGCGCTCCCCATCAACATCTTAGATACTTTTTATTCCGGAAAATTAAAGGGGTTCCCGTGGTATAGCTAAAAAAAAAAACAAAAACCATAATAACCGCGGACGAAGTCGTGGGCAGCAACTTATGTGGATAGTGTAGTGTTGTTTAATTGTCTATAATCAATAAAATCTATATGAATTTTTCGACACACAGTAATGGACTTTATTGCATTATTAGTTAAATAAAAATTTTTTAGAAGGTATTCGGTATATTTTGATTTTACAGACTTATTTTAATATCTCGTCTTTGTGTTAACTTGTGGCCAATTGGCCATCGATATGATATTTAAGACCCATCTTCAACTAGATCAAAACCTCCTTCTTACATATTCAGCTCTTTTTAAGCGGAAAAGTTTCATCGCCTCATTAGTGTACCCTTTGACCAGGCTACACCCATCGCGAATACGCAGACATCCGGATAACTTAGGTATCTCACGTGGAGATCTGCTACTGCTTGTTAGTGCGGTCCTGGGGTCATCAATTTTGCTCAAATTTCTCGGTCAAAAATGACAAAGGTATATACGATAACAGAGGGCGTTGGTTGGGAATTTTTATTTGGTTTATTTGGATGATTTTTGGCTTAATTTAATTGGCTTTGTTTGGTAATTGCTTGCCTAACACATAGACCTAAACCACTCCAGAGAAATGTGTAAATTGTTAATTTTTTTCTGTGTTATTATTTTAAGGTCTATATTTATTATTATTATTGGGTGTTTGGCAACTGGTCGTCGATCAAGCCAGATAACCTTTACTGTCAATATCAAGTGAAGGAAAAGACACGGTGGATTGTGTTTGGTCGGAGTACAACTTGATTTTATTCCTCACTATAACACCATTTGTTACCTGTAATAGGACAACACAAAGACATTACATTATAAAGCAACAACTTTGTTATGGCCGGTTAACTAATTAAGTATTATAACTTTTTATTATATGTATTTGCATAGTAATTTAATTAGAGAAGGGTTAGAATACAACAACAAGGATTTAAAATTTATCGGTCTAAGGATCTTTTAAGGTAACAGATCATATAGGGCGACAGTTTGAAGGGGGCAGTTAAAGAAAATATGATCCGTGGAGCCTTCTTCAAGACCACAGTCACAAATGGGAGATGGGCGAACTTTTATTTGAAAGAGATGTAAAGGTGTGCATGAAAGACCCAGTCTAAATTATTTTATTAACTGTAGGTCCCGCCAGAATACCAGCGCCACAGTGACGTTGGTCGCTGTGGCATTATGCTGAGGCAGAGACCTAGTTGGCCTGTAATCCAATTTTGTATAAATTATATGTATTTGTTTTTATCAGCGACTAAGGATAAATCAATGATGAGGAATGGGCAGCAGGGTTCCTCTTATACCACCTAGCAATAGCAATGTGCTGCGAGTTTTGTGCCCGATAAATGGCAATAGGCTCGCCACCTATTACATGGGACCTAACATAATTGGCGAAACGTGGGTGCTAGTTCGCCTCTGCCTACCCCTCCGGGGATATAGGCGTGATTTATGTATGTATGTATGTTTTATATGTAAGCCAATCAACGCATTCGTTCTTTCATTTAGCTCTTTTGCTAACCCCTTCGTGTTAATAGGTACTGTAATAAGTAATGTAAATGCCGAACATTCACAAGAGTTTGTATATACTGAAACTGAAGAAATAATTTGAATTTGAGAGTTTGAGTTTATGTTCTACTTCTTTCTTTGGTGATGTTGTCAATCGCTCGTTGTATCAGAGTTATTTTATGATTGACGTATGGTCAGTTTTTTGATCCGTGGTCAGGTTGACCAGCAGGTTAATATATGAACCGATAGCGACAAGTTATGTCGTAATGTGACAGCTTGTCCAATAGTCAAATTTTCAAATATTACTATGGTTAAATTATCATAGACAATTTAACCAGAAAACCGTGCAATTATACTTTACGACAAAAATAACCTAAAATAAACTGCATAAGTTGAGCGATAGATACAGGTATCTCAAATATTACTAGGAACGCCATCACAATATTGTTAACACTTGATTTTTATTGAAATAAAGAACGTTGTATTTGAATTTGTACCATGCTTCTTCATATAAAATGGCTGCTGGCGGCACAATAGTTTGATTAATTTGGAATAGTTTGATACTTGTGATGTTGTCACTTTTTCACAAAATAGAAAATATTGGGTCCTTACCTATGAAATTGGTGTTTTTATTCTCTCTTAGTATTTTGTCTGTAACTATTAAGATTCAGAGTGTTCCTAAAATATAATTACCTCGTCTAAAAGTAGACTATATTTTTGAGTTCTTTTGATTTGTTTTGATAATTTGTTGTAAGTTTAATTGTGTTAAAAT
This sequence comes from Parapoynx stratiotata, assembly GCA_910589355.1. Classification (NCBI taxonomy): domain Eukaryota; kingdom Metazoa; phylum Arthropoda; class Insecta; order Lepidoptera; family Crambidae; genus Parapoynx; species Parapoynx stratiotata. The sequence goes on from OU342472.1 coordinate 1,489,780, forward strand.
TGGACACGGAGACAACTCTTTTTAAGTGCCTCCCGAATACATCATTTTATTTGCATTCACTAAAAAACGATAAATAATTTTTATGAAGTGTGATACTACACATATTACTCAAGCTTGTCTCATGATAGATGCCAAATATTATTATCTTTGGATTTGTCGTTGTGAAGAAAACTGAAAAAATTTTAGTATAGAAAATGCAGAATTCCCCAAAATGTCCACACAAAACCCCAATTTCATAGGTAAGGACCTAATAATTACTTAACTTAATTTATTTTAAAAACAATTTTTATTACCGATTATACAGAATGGACGACATAACGATGACATTACAAAATATGTAACACTAATTTTGGGAACAGATGAAGATAAATTATTTTTGAGTCAGCGTTTTTTGCAGATATTGCGATGATAATTCTATACAGTCCCTGATTCGCTCCAATCAGGTCTTGATCCTTGAATGATAACTCAACGATATTTTGCGTTCATTGCTCTCATTAATAACGTCATGTATCCTCTTCATTGGTTTTCATTGAGCTTTTGTAGAACGTCGTCTGTTCATGAAAGCATAGAATAATCTACGAAGAGATGTTATCATGATTTTACCACTAAAAAAGGTTTATATATTTTTCTGCTATCTATAGAGTCGAGTTCGAATGTCTAAGCATAGAAAAAAAATGCTTAAAACCAAAATAAAATGTAATAACTATAAAAGGACAAACGACAAACCCAAAATTTTGTCAGTGACGTTCTAAAAATAGGATCGAATAATTAATGAAATTCTATACACATAATAAAAGTATAGAGGTAGAATGTCTGTAAATAGAATAAATTGGTTAAAAGTCAGGGGCTCAAGTCATTTCAAGCTTTTGAAATGTTTAAAACCAAGTCAGGAGATGTAAAAAGAGGGAAAATACCAAAATATGTTTTTTTTTCTCTATTTGTACGGGCTTATCTGCGAAATGGCTGTCCAGGAATCGGTCCCGATTCCAATGAAATTTTGCATGGTGATACATTATATCCCTGGTCAACATCTTAGATACTTCTTATTCCGGAAAATTAAAGGGTTCCCGTGGGATAGATAAAGTCCAAAAGCTAGTCCACAATATTACACATAACATACCATCGCGTTAGACAGCGGTGATAACACCCACATTTCGCCATATTCGAATCAATGATGTCTATCTGAAACCTATAGTGTTACAAATTTGCTAAATGATCTCTATAAAAGCGCGATAGTTTGAATTTTGCTTATATTATTCTGTTTTCATTGCGTTTCCGAGTAACAAAACTACTCATTTGTGAGTTTTCATAGCTTCACGTAAATGTTTTAAATTGTATATTACAGTAAGACTCTTTCGGACGAAAACAACTGCTGCACGAACGTTGTTCGTGCGGATTACTTGCAGGTGTGGAGAACATTTTACCTTGTTTGTTAAGCATTCGCATGTTTCATACTCTGAATATGATTCAGTGACCATTTATTGTTTTAATTCTTCTGTATTTTATATATTGTTAATTAACATAAAAATCTTGTTCCCTTCCCTTGAGTGTCGTAAAAGGTGTCTAATAGACTTAGAACTATACAGCCATCCAAAAGCTTATAGCGGCGACGGGCTCGCCACCTGTCACGCAGAGTGCTGTCACTTCTTGGTGAAGCGCGGACTCTGACAATTGACTACTTTTGCGGTGCTTTTGCCTAGTTTCTGACTAACCATCAGGGGATAATATAGTCGTGATTATATGCATGTATGTAATTACAGATAAAATAAATTGAATTTCAATGCTGCCCCCCTTAAGCTATGTACGGTAATTGTACTATAATTTTTTTTTTTAAATTACTGAGCCAAAGGGACTTTCATCAACATCAATCACAAAACAAAACATCCTTATTTTACTACTGAAAAGCAGATGAATCAAGAGTAAGCTTTAATTTTTTTATTTACCGGCGTTCGCAAACTATAGATGTTTCTCTCTCTCCCTCTCTCTCGTTTTGTTCCCGCTGACTAGATAAAGGACTTCTATAAAAAGGCATTACGTGGCTATCATGACTTTATCTACTTTTACATTAGGTAGGTCAAAGTAGGTCAACAAAGCGTCATGTGATGTGGTATTGGACAGTGTACTTTGAAATATACCCATGTCAAAGTAAGCTATTAACTTTAATATGCATTATTCATTTACTTTTGATCGAATAACAGGGGATACCTGAAAGTTGCTCCTGTGATAAAGAAGTTGAGAGAAAAGCGGCTATCATGGTATGGATATATTTTGAGAAGAGAGAATGAGCATGTAACGAGAAGAGTTATTAATAAGAGAGTGGATGGTAATGCAGCGAGAGGAAGACCGAAAAAGAGATGGATAGATTTTGTGAATGAGGACATAGCTAGGATGGAGGTGAATGTTGATATGACGTGTGATAGGGGAAAGTGGAGGAGAAAGACTTGTTGCGCAGATCCCAAATGAAATCGGGAAAAGGGCAGGCTAATGATGAATTTACTTTTGATAGAACTATAAAGCCCCTTATAAACTAATGATTACTTCACTTGAATTCATGCCAAGGCCCGTGACATGTACAGATATTTCATAATTGTTTATTTTAGAGTTGAGAATAAAAGGTCAGCTTGATCATCTAATTCTAAAAAAAGATTTATATTTCTCTCTATAATATTGTATAACTTAACCGCAGGTTGGCCACCCCTGCCGCGCAACACGGGAGCGGCTATCAACAAAGGGCACCGTAGTGTTAGCACGACCTGCCACGATAGGCCGGCTGTTTTATTACAGGCAACTATTACTGTACTGAAGAGCTTTGTTGCTATACGACTAAGACAAGGTGTTCGCATTAGTTGGTACCTAATTTAAGGTACTTATTAGTATTTATTTATTTTTTATACAAAATAAACCCACAGCTTATCACAATAGTAACACTAATAATGGACATACAAGTAAAAAAGTTGTCTTGTTCATCACAATAAATTTAGATTTTAACAATTAGACGGTTGACAAAATACAGCAGATTAATATAAAAATAGTTTACTTAAATATCAATACTTTCTAATATAAGTGGATGCTTGCTTAAGAATAAAGGTTTTTTATTTTAATATGACAGGTAAGCTCTTGGCCTTCATCTCACCTGATGGTAGGTGACGATAAGGCCGAAGGTGGAAGCGAGCTTCACCTGTAATCCTGTAATTATTACTATAATATTTATATAATAATAAAATTGAACAATATAATATTTATTCACATTTTCATACATTGCCGAAGCCGAAGTCAGCAATTTATCTTTGATGTAAATGTTTATATAGTTTTGGCCATCCCAATGATCCGTATATAGTAAAAATAATTTAGAAAAATTTGCAATGGCTGGTACTGACATAGATCTAGGAACTATCAACTAGTCAATAAAAACAGTTTTTGACAAAATCTAAAGTGAATGCTTATCACTTTGAAAATTCTTTTGAAAATTACTAACACGTATATATTGCTGAAGGAGTACACAGTCCAGGTAGTTATATTAGTAGCTTTTTTATGGAATCAGGTAATAAAAATGTATGTGAGGTAAAACATTGTTTATTAATTTATAAACAGTTATCCCTACTTGTGACTATCGTCAGCAATCACAATCGTGTTGGTCCGGGACACAAAAAGAATGTACCAATAGCTTTTCTTGCGTAGCATGTCGTAAAAGGCGACTAAGGGTGTATTGGGTACTGGGTCTGTGATCGTGTAGGCGATGAGCTAGCCACTTTTTACTACTCTTTCACGATTTTTCATCTGACCAAACCCAATTTTTGTATGGCTAAGTGTGGTCTTAAGGAACACAATGCTCCTTGGACTCTGCCCACCCCTTCGAGGATTATAGGCGTGATTTTATGTATGTATCACTACTTATATTCTTCAATTGAACTTTTCTATATGACATAAACTTCTCTTGCATATTTTTTTAAATACGTTTCTTTATGAACTTTACAGATTGACTGCAAATGTTTCAACTAATGAATGCTCGTATTCATCACACAAACATGCCAGATGTTTGAGTGATAATAATCTACCGGGATTCAAACGTTGAGCCTAAAAGGACGCGACACTATACCGGCGTAGAATCAACCACATAACATAACCAAACAACATCACAAACTGTCACACAACACTTCAAAAACGCAAAAACTTTCTACGCACAAGAAATGCAACAACTACGAAAATAAATCTTATTAAATTTGTCATTTCATATCAATTCGCCTACAAGGAGTGCCAGTTACGTCTCAACAGGCAGTTTTATATGACATTTAAAAGTATTTACGATCAATTAATCCAAATCGGTGGCATTGTTTTAAAATGATCGCTATAAAACTTGACCTATATAGTAACGGTATGTTTCGAAGGTCGAACTGCCTCCTTCAGATGAACGGCTGATTAAACTTATTTTTTTGGAAAATATACCGTTGAATGATGATATTGATATATATAAATTCATGTAGCAATACATAATATTGGGTCCTTATCTATGAAATTGGTGTTTTTATTCTGTCTTAATATTTTGTCTGTAACTATTAAGATTCAGAGTATTCCTAAAAAATAATTACCTCGTCTAAAAATAGACTATATTATTGAGCTCTTTTGATTTTTTTTGATAATTTGTTGTAAGTTTAATCGTTTTAAAATTGGACACGGAGACAACTCTTTTTAAGTGCCTCCCGAATACATCATTTTATTTGCATTCACTTAAAAACGATAAATAATTTTTATGAAGTGTGATATTACACATATTACTAAAGCTTGTCTAATGATACATGCCAAATATTATTATCTCTGGATTTGTCATTGTGAAGAAAACTGATAAAATGTTTGTATGGAAAAAGCAGAATTCCCCAAAATCTCCATACAAAACACCAATTTCATAGATAAGGACCTAATATTATGTGTGGGTAGGCCATGATTTGGATATTATGATCAATGTTGGAAAAAATATATTAAGACTTGTTGTGTCCGCGACGTTGTTCGCGTGGCTATTGATTAAAAGCCGACAAAATTTACAAAAAGTTTTTGTGTGTTTGATAGTATTGCATTGTTTATTACAAAGTGCTCAACATTACATTCCTACCTCTTTTCGATTGTGCAAAATGTTGATTGTTAAATAGTCGAACTAAAACCTCTAAATAATAAAAGAATGAATATAACATTTCTTGGCAGTGTCATCTGATTAATTGTTGTCATGGTGATAAATCTCTGTTGTCGTGTCATTATTTTACAATGCCGAGAAATTTTAAAATTCGAAATGTAATTACATTTCGACGGAATATGTCACATAATACTCTGTCGAGCAGAAATATTGATAATAACACCCGCGCCGTACCCGTATCCATAGGAATATCGGGATAAAAAGTAGCCTATGTCCTTTCTCAGGCTCTAGAATATATAATAAATAAATAAATAAACATACCACCAGAGAGGTAGCCAGAGGTAGTAAGACACGCATTTAGATTTTCGACTAAATTAATATGTTTAAGTTTTTTTGCTCAAGGCGGATTGGTGCACTTCATAACAAGCTGCAAGAAAGACGAATTCAATAAAAAAGTTTTTTACCCACCTTGGGACCAAAAATAACAATAATTGTTTCGCTTCCAACCAAAACCATTCGTAGGATGCTACCGAGCTACTCTTACAAGACAGTTAAACAGGAAAGTATCGCATAGCTAAAATGGCTATCTCATATAATACATTAGAAGCGGCACATCAAAGTAGTCATCAGTCAAGAACAAGCAATGAAGACATAACGGCGACGACAGTGCTGTAATGAGAAGCCTTTATGAGCCTTCCGTGGATATGATTGGTTACCACAGAGTAAACATGTAACTCATGTAAGAGTTTGTGCCTAAACAAATTTGCTTCTGAGCGGAAATTGAGTAAGAAAGCTACCATTATTACTACGATAAATCTAGAAAAATCTTCAAGCCATAATAGACTTTTCTTTTCAATTAAGCTTCGTTACCTTAAGTCGTCGTCTTCGTTCTACCTTTATAATCTTGTATTCATTGAATTTTTTGAGCATATGGGGCAATAAGGACTCATGGTGTGTTTTCCTAGACGAAGATTTGGTCGAGGATATGCTATGATATCGACGAAATTCTTTATAATTAACTTCAGATAAGATTTGATATAGACTATAAAATAAATATTCAATTAAACGAATAAAAATGCAAAATAACTGTTTTGCATTTTTATTCGTTCAGTCCACTGATTGTAGATTCAACCTCAAATGAAAATGAAAGAGTGCCGAACGTTTAGGGAAGAGAAGAGAAAGATGAAGCGATTTGGTTGAAATTTCACACATAAATAATTTTGTAATTGACAAACTAATTAATATAAATAAATTAGCACAGAAACGACTGCTACCCGTAGATACATTTAATCATGTCATATTAATTTTAACTTGATGGGTAGCGATATTTTGATCCATAAAATTAATAACCTAATCGTCACGTTTTTACCGTCCAATAAGGGTTAAGAATATACGATGCTTAAATTCGGATGAATCTTTAAACTGTGAAGGACGGACATTGTAATCGAAGCATTAATTAATTTAAGTTAAAGCTTTTTTCATTACTTTTTATTTAGACAACTAAATCAAAGTTTGGCATATTGTTTTTTTTAATTCACGCGACTGCGCTACGAGCTTGGAACTTTCGATAAGTCAAATTTGACGTTTAAGATCGACAGTTGTCGAAAAATTCGATAAATTTGACAGATAACTCTAAAGAGTGAAATGGACGGATGCTTTTGTCGATCAAATATGGCGACTGTCGAAGTTCGCTCGCACCGCTGGTTCGGAACCGTGAGAAATGGCACAACATCGAGAGTAGGGGTGAAGCGGGCTAATAATCTCGATGTGATATTTGTATTGATAACATAGAATATTATTATTTGATCATAAAAACTTCCCGACAGCTTTATACATTATTATTATTGCCACTGCCGTAGTTTGCATGTAATCACTCCTTTAACCCCATGGGGTATTGTCAATTACGCCTTTATTTTGGTGGGTTATTGACATGTAGTTCAAACTTCCATCCATACTAATATTATGAATGCGAAAGTAACTCTGTCTGTCTGTCTCTCTGTTGATCCCGCTTTCACGTCAAAACCACTGAACAAGTTAAATTAAAATTTGATACACAGAGTTAAGTCTCTAGATAGAAAGATATAGTCACTAATAATAATATAATTGACATTTGCGTGCTGTTTGGGTTGAAATGAAATGAAATGAAATGAAATGAAATCATTTATTCTGCAATAAGATTTACATGAAATACTTTTGCACGTCAACATTTTTTTTCCTACTAGCACTTCGACGTGAATGGCCTGTTGAGAAGAAGTGCCGCAAGAAACTCAACAGTTAGCCTTTTTTAAACAGCCATAATAACAAAAGGAATATGGAACATTTTAAATATTGTAAAATAAGTATGTGCAGAGGAGCAAATTATAGTAGCCACGAATTTTTATCTGTAAATTAATCTTCTATCTTATAATACCCCTTTTTCATTAAACAGCTTTTAACAGTTGATTTAAATTTATGCAGGGGCAAGTCAATAAAACTTTGTGGCAGCCTATTATACATTCTTATGCTGATTCCTATAAAACATTTAACAGTCTTGTGAAGTCTCAGGCTTGGAACGGCGAGCCTATGCTTATTTCTGGTGTTGAGGCTATGGCAGTCAGAATTTTTAAGGAAAGTATCATAGTGTTTACGTACATACATAATACAATCAAAGACGTATTGAGACGCCACAGTTAATATATCTATTTCCTTAAATAATTCCTTGAGCGAGTCACGTGGTCTAAGGTTGTATATGGCACGAATGGCTCTTTTTTGAAGTACAAAGATAGTCTGAATGTTAGCAGCGGAGCCCCACAACAGTAGACCATACGACATTACGCTGTGAAAATAGCTAAAATAAACTAATCTCGCCGTTTCAACATCAGTGAGCTGCCTTATTTTTCTAACTGCATGCGCAGCTGAACTTAGTCTTCCTGCTAGAGCCGTAATATGTGGACCCCATTGCAGTTGATTAAGCTTTAAGCGCTTTATCTAACTTCAACATAAACAAAGACTTTTTATACACCTTTCCTTTAGGAACTGTGTTGGATAGATTTCGCTGGCCAAAGAAACATTTTGAAAGTCGTTAAGGACATACAAATTTTGGGGGTTAATTTGAATTCCCAGCTTACATATTTCAAAGGAGAATTCGCCACAACTTTTACTGGCGCGTTTATAAAAATATTAATAATTGTGTTTATACAATAATAAAATTAATGTAGTTCTTAATAGTTGATGAACACACTCGGTGAATTTAAAATGAGGGAAGTAATTAATTAGACAGCCATTTAATTATTTGGCTAACAAAAAAGTCAGCCGAAAAATCATTTGGGCAGTAAACAAATATTTTGTCAGCAATATAATTATTTGGCCGGCAAAATAATTATCGGGGCAGCAAAATACAATAACGACTATTTTCCCCTAAGGGCTAATCAGAGACTAGAAAAAACACCGCAAAAGCAGGCCATTGCCATAGCCCGCGCTTTACCAAACAGTGACTGCACTCAGCGTGACAGGCGGTGAGCCCGTCGCCGCTATAAGCTACTGGACGTTGTGCAGTTCTTAGTCCATTAGTTGCATTTTACGACACCCAAGGGACCTGTTTAAATAGCACCTTTAAAATGATGTAACAAAAACTACAATACATCTTAGTTATCGTAGGCAGAAAATTCAAGAGAAACCTATTTACACAGTCATAGTGCATGATCATTGGTCGATATAATTAATCGATCCACACAACGCTCTTCCGTGATCTAAAACGGGTTTGTAACAAACACTTAATCGCTTAGCGGACACCTATAGATCATTAACAAGATCATACATATGTAAGTAGTGTTAATAAATGTGTTACTTTCATTGCGGCTTTGAATAAAGCTTGGTTAAATCAATTATTATTATTGTTGTGTTCTGGCAATCAGAGGTAGGATAGCCAGTTTCTCAGTTGCAGAGGATTACAGATGAAGCTCGCTTCCACCTTCGGCCTTATCGTCACGTACCATCAGGTGTGATGAAGACCAGGAGCTTTCCTGTCATATTTAAAAAAAAGGAATAGCCAGCATTGTATGTAGACATTTTGATGGTGCTTGGTTTACAAAATAAATAGTTGTTCGAATATGTTATCTATATAAAATTTCCTCAAATTGCAATACTTTTATTATATTCTAACGATTTATCTTGTACAATATTTGCACGCTGACTGTATCAGCAAAATATGTCGGTGTCTTTTTGTGTAACATCTATTGTGACCATATTTAAGCAAATAATGGTTCATTTCATTTCATTTTATTTCATTTCATTTCATTTCATTCAATTCAATTCAATTCCATTCCATTCCATTCCATTCCATTCCATTCCATTCCATTACATTACATTACATTACATTACATTACATTCCATTCCATTCCATGCCTGTACTACTGAGTTTGACAAAATCGCTTGCATCACATTGTGCCCGGTGCCTGGCAACAGGCTCGCCACCTGTTACATGGGGACTTAACATATCTGGTGAAATATGGGTGTTGACACTCCTGCCTACCCCTTCGGGGGAAAGGCGTGATGATATGTTGTAATTGCTGTATTAACATACAGAATTTCCCCGTTCACATATTTGTCACAGTCCCACTGCTGGTATTTTCTACATAGAGAAACAATGAGGCGTACGGGCTGTAACACCACCGCGCTGCGCTGGCGCATGCGGTGGATAGATTCCCAAGCACGGAGTTACAACAGTGCACAAATTGCTCTCTTCAATATCAAAAGCCAATGCGTACGAATCTCCACTCCACCGAGCTCCTTGTACTCTATCAGCTGTGAACAATAAATCTTCACATCAGCCCAGAGGCATCCTGCGTTGAAGTTTGTGACGTGGTGGACCCGGTGATTAAAAGAAACTTCAACCTTGACGTCACTTATATTTATTATATATATTAAGGCACTAAAAATAGTAACTTTGGTAAATTTATTAACTTTATAAATATAGTTTAACTCGTACTATGCACATGACAACCTTTCAGTAAATATTTATAATTTACTCAACAACACATAATTAGTAATAATAAGAAAATGGCCAGAGAAAAGCGCAATATCAAACAGCAGAGTCGCTTATATTGCTATAGCGCTCGTTACAAGTTATAACAAACTCAAGACAGCATACAAACATAAACTTACAGCAAAAAAAATCTTGGTGAATTTTTGAATGTTTAATGTAATTTTTATGTAGCCGTTCAAACTCCGCTACAAATTGTAACACAAAGACAATCTTCTTCAGTCTTATTCCGAATACTCGTATGTACAAGCAAAACACAAGTAACCGGATGTACCTATAAAAGAATCGATCTCGCGTTCAATTGATCTATAGATCATGACATTACTAGATCCAAATAAGGGAATCATTATACCGGTCCTTCACATTTTGATGGTATTTGCTGCGTTCATTGCTCGACCAATTGTATTACGGATCATGTTTCAATGTCCATTGTTAAACTAAAATAATTGTATTTAGTAAGTGTTGAAGCGAGTATCGGAAATTCTTCGGCATTGTGGGGAAATTTGTTATTTTTATTGTACTTATGACGTGGTGGAACTGGAGACAAAATAAAACTCCAACTCACGTCACTTATTGTATATTTAGAAAATTAAAGACACACTGGAACAATTTTATAAAAAAGGTAAATTTCACAAATCACTGCATATAAAACTAAAAGATGTTATCAAAGGTACTTACAATATTTTCAGAGGAGGTAATTATTTGATAAGTTTATTCTGAAACTTAAACCCTAGTAACAGTTAAAATACTAAGAGAGAAAAAAGCGGCAATTTCATAGGTAAATACCTATTATTACATTCAATTATAAAACAATTATAAAAATTGGAGTTAAATTTATGTTTTCTCTTTACTTAGTGCAACGTTCTAATTTTTGTATCGCGCCAATTCGTGGCTACTGTTGGCCAATAAGCATGTAGTGTGTATACAATTAGGTTGTCAATCTAGCCCTTAACTACTAACATATTTACTGTTATACTAACAATGATTGTCAACTGTAGTATATACCAAATAAATAAATAAATAAATAAATTATACCAATTGAACGCCAGAACTTGGTGTTTAACCTGTAGTACAGTAAACACCAAAAATAAGTAACCACTTTTGACAGTAAATGACCCTTAATAGAAGGAAATAAAGATTGGCGCCTTTAATAAGTAAATACATACTTTTGCACTCGTCTGTACCACACAAAAAAAAACTAGTATTAAATCTCTATATATTTCGATTGAATTCAAATGATGGGAAAGGCGTGATTTCACTGGAAATCACCTTCCTAAATATAAAATATTTTATCGTGATTATAAAACACTTAATAGTTTTACCAATACAAGACTACCTTCAGGCTCCTCTCATGTGATTACAGATGAATCATTGTATATTTTGATACATAATCACAGTGAACGTCCTCCCTGCATCGGATCGGCAATTGTTACCAAAACAAGAAAGGCATCCCAGGTAAACCCTGGTCTTACCCGGCGAATTTACAACAAAAAATGGCCATGATTGGAAAATAATTACCATTATCAAGACGAACTTCAGGTGTGGTAAATGGCTTGTAAATGCAATATTCATGGGAGATCCGAATAAATGCTAGCACATGCTCAAGACTTGCAAAGCGTTGATAATTGGGTCATGAGAATAATTTCGGAGTTTGTCTTATGAAAAATTAAAGAATGAAGTTTTTTTTAATTTTGTCTTTTTTAATAATAAATATCTTCAAACATTCACACCTGTCAACTAGCCTCATTTTAAGCAACGAATGCTGCTTCTGTTACGGACACTAGATGACGGATAAATATATTTAATAGATAAATACATATAAATATCCTGATTATATATAAACATCCAAGACTGGAGAGCAAATGCTTGAAAATTCATCACCTGAATATTTGCCCCCACCGGGGATCGAACCCAGAACCTCTCGAGATGGCGACCACGGAGGTCGTCAAATAATCTATCGTGTTTTGAAGTGGAACAGCGATTAGGCAAGCGTAGCGAAAGCGCCCTGCAACCCGATGGGCAGACGATCTTAAGAGGGCAGAACGGTTGGATGAGGGAAGCCCAGAACCGAATATTATGGTGTGACATGAAGTAGGCCTACGTTCAGCAGTGGGCGGAACGTGGCTGTAGATTTTTATTGAATAATAATCTAGAATTTCGACTATAACATATCATTGCAGCGATGATAGCATTTTACAATATGGTTTTTAAGTAATTAATGAGAGTTCAGCGAAATTAATCAAAATAATTATTAACCCTTTGGCGGTCACCGCGAACACTGGTATACACAAATAATAGATGTTTCTTTTTTGTCTCGTTTTGTGACCATCGACTAGTTAAGGTACTTACCCTTTTAAACCCTTCTATGATTTTGAGTAAGCTGTACTTTTGGGAAATTGTTATTTGAATGTGTTGTCGGTCAAGGACAGAGAAATTAACACTGTTCAGATAAGCCAAGTTGCTCGTAAAGACTGGTAAGGATTTTCTACCTGAAACCGCAGGAATCTTAATGAAATTAGAAATACCGACCTTAAAGTTTGCTTAAACAGTTCGCCTAAGTAGTGCGCATAGCTAAGATGCAGATTGTTAAAAATGCACCCAACCACAGCACCTTCATATACCTATATCAACCAATCAGATAGCGTCATCGGCGCCGGCGCACCCGAACAAGCATATCGCGATCAGAGCGCCACCTAGCGCGATTTATCGGCAAGATTTATACGGCGCATACGAGATGTTTTGTCTCGGCTAATTTTGGAATCTAATGGTATGTGGGTGAGAATGTGCTATTTAGTATTTGAGTCCTGTAGCTTTATAAAGATCCCGCATACTGTTTTAAATATCTAGTATACGGAACACAAGCATCATTAGTTGCTTAAAATCGGACTAGTTCATAGGTGTGAATGTCTGAAGATATTTATTTATTTATTCTTCATTGTATAATACAGGGACCTTAAAAATGTGGCTGATGTAGTGTATTTTTCCAACACTTCAAACAATAATATTATTATGTCTAATCCAAAAGACACAGATAGCAAGGAAAACTTTAAATAAAATATTTTCTGAAAATTTTCACCTTCCTCAGCTTTTACTTGAATGGGCATTGTCTCATTTTTTTAAATTGTTATAAAGTGAAAACCATTTCGAGGAATAAGGTTGCTGATCGTAGCCTATTAGCTAGAATGCGAAAATAATCATGGATTATTAATATTTTAGCCTTTAAATGAATAACCTTCATTTGCCCTTCAATGACGTCACTGTTGGCTGAATATCAGTAATGTGTTTGCTATGACAGCAATGACAGAAATGACATTTACAAACACAAGTGTCATAAGTCACAAACAACAATTTATAACCTTACATTGTAAGGTAAATACGATTTGTTCTCATTGTTTTAATAAACAAACGTTTAATAATTATGGAATATAGAAAGTGCTTTGTTCCTACCAGTAAGGTAATTATTACCAATGTAAGTTAATGAACCAAGAACTCAAACTCATAGCGTCGGCTTCACTTCGTAAAATTGCTCAAGATGCAAGCGAAGACTGTTCAGAATTGAACAAGTAACTTGAACAACCTACAAGCAACAACTATATAAGTAGAAAACCGCTAACTAATATTGCTACAGTGGAAGTGATATCTTCACAAGACACATCATCTGTGACCACTCCTTTGTTTGGATGTACAACAGAGACTGAGGAATCTATCTACAGTGCATGAATCAACTAAGAGTATCTTCCCGTCTAGAAAAATTATGTTAGACAGTATTTAAGAAACCAATAATGTATTTAGGATATTTATGTAGAGAGTTATTAGACGTGTAAGAGAGTATGCTTTATTTAAACCTCGCTCTGTAGTGAACTATCAGTTTGTACCATATTTGGATGAAATAGTCATGATAGTAAGTGGACTTATCAATTTACAAGGAGAAATAATAAAAAGTTATTGAGTAAAAATGTTTTTAATAACACACTTTCTTTTTTCTCCTTCTAGATAGAAAATATTTTAAAAGATGTTTATTTTTTAACACTATCAAGTAATTCAAAAAATAAATAATAATATGTAGGCTTCATTGTAATCCACCCAAACAATATGGATGTTCTTGGTGGTTTCAAATAAAGGATCAGAAACACAAAATAACCCCTCATTTTTATTACAAGTCATCATTTAACACATGCCTTGTGTTCTAATTTATCCGTTATTTCCTCATTTTTCATGTATGTGGTAACAACTTTCTCTGAAGCTGTTCTGTACTGTTTGTTCACTTCAAGTTTTTGGCTCCTCTTATTTCAGCAAGGTTATGTTGGTTATTTGTAGACATATATTCCAAAATCATAACATTCTCTACTTCCGGCAGATTCCGTGAGTCCGCTTTGACAAAATTATTTCACGACATAGTAGTTTTTTCACGAAATAATAAGAAAACTGTTAATTCGCGTCGCTTGTGGTATTTTTACAGTAAAAAAAATAAAAGAATGAGTGACACATGAGTGTTGACATTTGTTTGACGGCATTCTTTTTTCCCTTGAAGCAAAGGTGTTACACAATTTTACGCCAACAGTGACGTCATCGTAATAAAACGATCACGTTTTTTCAAAATTCCGTATAAAAGTTATTACTTTAAAAATAACGAAAATATTGAAATTAGTTTCTCAAATTGATCTATTTTATCCATTTCAACTATAAAAACAGCATGTCGAAAATATTAGACAATCCCCATTAGTTCAGCTTTCTCAGCTTCCTCAGCTTTTACTAATTCAGAAAAACGAAGAAATCTAAAAATCCCACGATTTTAAAAAAAGTTACATAATACTAAAAAAACCCACGCGGCCGAATGAAGGGTCACCCAAAACGTGGGGCGCATCTCTATAGGCGATCTATCACAGCGTCATCTATGAATTGGTGATTTAACATCAAACAATAGATGGCGCTGTGCGTAGTCTCTCCATAAAAAACCTGAAAGTTGTTGAAATTTCGACCTGAAAGTGCTCGTAGAAAGTGGATAGTAGTTGCAAGTTGCATTGCCACCGGGTTCTGAACTATTCCCGAAGTTTCAGCCCGATGGCTAGTCCGGAAGTGCCTCAAAATTGAGTTACAAAAATCCAACCGGAAAAACTAAGAGACAAACATGAAAGTGAGTTAATTAAACCGTGGTAAAATTGCAACATGTGCGAAATAAGGCAATGAACTTGCGTGTAATTAAGGTACGTAGGTAGGTTTTGTCTAGAAGTTAGAATTAAATCCATTTCTCTTTCTTTCACAATCAAGCCAATAGTATAATTAAAGCGTATACCGAAAAAGAATCTTCATTTAGCCAAAGGAGGTTATTAACAAGCATATCGTTACTCAACGTTACGCAATGAAAATACAGCCAATAAAGTATGGAACTCAATGTATGGAAAGCACATAGCATATATATAATAAAATGTCACAGCAAAAGGTTGTGTTTTGTGCATTTTATTCGACGTTTATTGCGTCCGAGACAAACCTGTAATTACTCTGGGTCACATACACTTGGAGACTCGGAAACTTGTGTATGGTTTTGGCAAAAATTGTTATTTGTGTTAAATAGTTCAAGGCATATCAAAACCCAGAAGAACTCAGAAATGCACTGTTGCCGAGCAGCCTTTTGTTATTATAACGCATCTTGTCTATTATTTTTATATACTTTTTTACTATTAAAAATCTGTCTTCTCGCTGTCTTGTCACTGTAAATTATATTAGTACATTTTTCATTTTAATTTTGCGTGATTTCATTCATTAGCTAGTTATCTCCGCTTCATGCACTATTTATCACAAGTCTCTTGATAATATTTGCAAGTTTATCACTTCATATCTATTTTAGTAAGATTTTATTATTTTTATTAAAAACGTATGTTTAGTTTGTGTAGATATGTATATGTATATAGTATTAAATTGTAAGGTATTGTGTAGGTATGTATATAGTTTCAATTGTAAGGTAACAATTTTTTTTTCCTTTTCTTATTTTGCATTTTGATAGTCACCTGCTTAATGGTTAACAGAATCACTAACCCATGAAAGTTGACTGAAAGAGATCTCTTTCGTAGATAAGTCCGCCCTTGCAAACTGTATATTGTAACATAAGTTTTTAATGTTTTTTCAAGTGCAATAAAGAGTATAATAATAACATCCCGTAAGTGTAGTACAAACCAGCATTTTAGCTGAGAAATCACCTCAAAATAATAATAATAAAAATGTCAATAAAAATTCAAGGTTTTTTTTGCCATTATGGGATAAAAGGTAGTAAAGTACGAAGATTGTTTATAATACTAGTAATGCTTATACTTTATAATTATTTCATTTTAATGATGATCGTGTCCAGAAATAGTTAAAATATTAAAAATCACTATGTAAATTTTTCCAAAGCGATTGGTCATGAGCTCTGGGTATCCAGTAACTAACCATGACGACCACCAGACGAAGATCAGCATTCAAGATTAGTCTGCACCGGCACTTGGATCAGACATACGTCTACCTTTATTAAGTCAGTCTTTCTTTAGCGGTCATAGGATCTACGTGCAATGTCGAACTTACATTACATCAACCCCTCGTCTGTGAGGTTGCTGAAATCAACTGATCCTCGATTGATTTCCTATTGTGTGTAAATGTGTAGATAATGAGTTAACTAAGAGAATGTTTCAAAACATAATTTAAACTATTAATTATTTTCTTTGGCCAAAAGTGTACACAAGAT
This sequence comes from Parapoynx stratiotata, assembly GCA_910589355.1. Lineage (NCBI taxonomy): Eukaryota > Metazoa > Arthropoda > Insecta > Lepidoptera > Crambidae > Parapoynx > Parapoynx stratiotata. The sequence continues at coordinate 1,506,637 of OU342472.1, forward strand.
ATTGATCTCAGACTAAAGATCTTCTTTTTAAGCTTTAGAACTTTTATTTTTTAATATCTCTTTTATTTTGGACCCCTTTAATAGTCAAGATTTTTTTGAATAATGCATAATAATATAAAAGTATACGTTTGTCAAAATCCTAATCTCATTTTTACGTTTTTGCTAAAGGGAGCATCAGAATCCAAAATAATAGTTTTTTTACCACTTAAAGTAGGAAAGTGTTAGGCATCAGGTGGATCGATCGCATACCTAACACAGAAATACGTTGACAGACCTAGGTGCAAGATATTGGTAAGCGTATCGTAAGGCTTAAGTAGCAGTGGGCAGGACACTTGGCAAGATATAAGGACTACAGGTGGAGTAAGTCCTTAACCGAATGGTGGCCGAGGCAAGGAAAAAGAAGACGAGGTCGTCCCATCAAGCGTTGGGTCGACGATATCGAACGAGCCGCAGGAAAGAACTGGATGCGGATTGCGCAGAACCGAAGGAATTGGCACAACAGAGTGGCTTATGCCCTGCAGTGGGCGATAACAAGCTGACAAGTGAAGTAGGAAAACGATAGAAAAAAGAACTGTCTGTTTTAAGCAATACACAAAACCTTGTGCATGGAAGTGCATGGAATCAAATCCATATTTTATCGTTATATTGCTAGAGATCTAACTAAAACACAATAACTACCTAAAAAGTAGCGAGCTAATAAAAGAGGGTCAGAATAAAATAACCCGTTAATAGTCAATCACCGAGACCAAGAACCTTCAGCGTTAAAAAAGAAAAATATTTTTGTCCAATTGATACCGTTTACTCGTACAGTCGCCAAAAAAAGCGCCGTGCGTTGCTCCCATTTCAACCTGTCTATTCCGGGGACGTCTTAATAAATCTACACCATCTTTGGTTATAATGGTACCATTTTTTGGTTTCTGCCCGTGGTGCAATCTCAATTAGTGCGATATATTTCCTCGTTAAAATCAGCGGTGTAAACTGGACCCCTCTCGGTACATTCGAGGTGAAAAGTGTTACTTTGACTATTGAGCAGTTTTAAATTAGCTCGCTTTTGTGTTTGTTCATGTGGAAGGGGGGGTTTTGCTATAACCAGAGATATTAAAACAGGACCTTTTTTTAGGTTATATACCACTTAACTTTGCCCTTTCTCCTCGGTGTTACAATATGCAACTGAACCGGCAAGCTCTTTCCATGTTTATAATCACAATTTTTTTTTCTTCATCATGTCATTGATAGTATATCTGATATTTTGTGTCTTGTGTTCCTGCTTTGCACATGCCCAGTGGACAGGAATGGGCAGATGATGATGATGATTTTGAAAAAGCAGGACAAAGGTAGATCTAATGCCTTAAAGCTAGTGGGGAATTCTAGAAAAAAGATAACCGATACGGCTTTGAAAAATTTCAAAATAAATTGTAACAATCACAATTTCTAACCACTCTGTTCCTAATGAACAGGCCGAAAAAAAGTAGTGGTATTAACAATTTTAGGATAGTTATAATTTTTTTTTTCACTTGAGAAATGTGTATTTGATGATAAGTGTTAACAATTTGATTAAATGACTGAGTTTGAGAGTTTCAGTTTGAATGTTATTATTCCGAATTATTCACTTCATAATGTCGGTAGCATTAAACATGTATTGTACTAATATTTGTTTTTCTATATATTCTCAACATAACTGTCTGTTACTCTATTAATCAATGTCATGGCTCATATTCTTAATCGGTAATTTTTATTTGTTATTTAGCCGTTTTTATACATTTTTATACATTATTTTATACATGCCTCGTGTTATGGCCCTTAAAGTCCTCATGTGCGACTCCGTGTAGTAGTTAGGGACTTTTATACTCTGGAGAAGAAGTTATCAATATAATTATGTATTATATTTGTACACTATCTTCAATTTTCACCACGACTGTTCCGCATTCAATAATGCAAAGCTCCCAATATCCCCGCTAACGAGATACATTTCTTTTCTCACACATAAACTGCGTCGGGAAACGGCCGGACGCTGGCCATTTCGAAAAAATAATGATTTGTTACCTCTCCCGCGACATTACTCCAATTAAATTGAGTGACAAAAATCTTGTCAGACGTCGTTGGCTCAAGTTTAGAACACTCAATTTGTATTTTAATGCCGTGCGCATAAAGATGATTTTTAAGTGACGTAACTTGTACAGTCAGTGTCAGAATCAGAACGGTGGTTAATAGGATCAATTAAAACCGTTAAGGTTTTATTGCACCGGGTCCTTATTAGTACAAGTAGGTTGTACTAAATGTAGATTTCGAGGAACGATTTTATTGTCTCTTGACAATAATTATTTTTAATAGCCCACTATTTCGTTGCATTCATCTTCGACTGCTGACAAATGTATTTAATACTGACAGGTTTTGTGACAGTTTCATTGGGCCGTTGGTAGGCTGTGGAGTTAATTACGTTTTTTTGAAGACTGCCTTGTAAGTCTCATAATCTTAAATATTATACGTCAAAACACAAAATATTGCAATTCATTAGGGTGTATTCAATACCTTATTGGATTGCAATAAGAACCAATTTGAAGTAACCTATACCTAGACGCACGCTGGTCTTCTGAAGGTTCTTGTGCAGGAACGGGAAAAATTATGGAGGTAAGTACTTACAGCATTTTATAAATTAAAAAAAAGTTAATGTCGGTGTCATACGCTTGTCTTAATATACGTCAATTTAATCAACAAGGGAAAATGAAAATTTGTGAAAAAAAATCAATTCGGATGATGTATCGTACACATGTAATTAAATTTTAATAGCTGTATGAGTTATTTAAATATAAAACCTATCTTGTTAATAAGAGGAAAAAAAGAAAAAAAAATATTTTATTTTAACACAGGTGTCAGTGTTAATGAGACAAATTGGTAACGAAAAAACTCATTATTGGTACAGTCACGTACAAAAATATGTACATATATTATTAAGATTAAATTTTAGGTTTTTTCTTCTTTTACTATTTTCAATTTTGTACTGTTCTATTTTAGGGGAGAGATGGCGCTGCTGTCACAATAATAAGTTAGCTCCGTAATTTATTTTAATTCCGTAATGAAAAGTGAATAATATGTTATAAAAGTGTGATCAAAATATAATACTAGTTGTGACTTGTGACTACAAGTGTTATCTAAAATAACTATTCAGTGTATCAAAACTTAACAATAACTTGTGCAAAGGTGGACTTTTATACCTAACAAATTGACAAAACAACAATAAACAGTGAAAAGTGTTAAAGCATAAACACTCTCAAATAATAACAAAAAATCTATAAAAAACTGTGCTTTTAATAATTCGCAACATTTGTGTTTCTTTATTACTATTGTGTGCGGTATTTACAAAATAAAATATCTATTTCGTTACTACAAACCGGAATGAAAACAAGACTTACGCTCAGTTGCACAAAGATTTTTTAAAGACGACATTTAGTAATGAGACATTAAAACTTTAAAGTTCATTAAATTTAAAATTGGAACACAAAATAGTTCTAGCTAATGTCTCTTTAGCATTGATAGGGTGCTAATGTCGTTTTGTGCAACGTAAAAACTACGCTAAAGTGTTCTTTTGACACTTCAATCAATAAATTTAATGGAGCATTAGGGATAATGCCGACATTAAATTTTAAAGTTCGTTTCTGCAACTGGGTGTTAGAGAGATCTGATTATGATCGCTTATTTTACGACTCACTAATAACGCCCCGTGGCCGATTGTATCGACTGCTTCACTCGTGCGCCGGAGACACGGGTTCGAGCCCAAGAGCAAGGAAAAATCTTTTTACAAGATTTTATTTATAAATTCATTACATTCATAATAGTAACTCGAGAACAACACGCAAGTTGAAACTAAAATAATGGATTTCTTACAGAACATTACATTTAGACGACATCGTACAAAGTCTGATTCAAACGGAAATGAAAGTACTACTATGGTAGATTTAGACTGTACTTCAAGGAGTTTACCAGAGGTTTCGGACGACGATAGTGAACAAATACAAGTATACCAAGAAAGAATTGATAGATTATCTCTAGACCTCGAAAGTGCACACAAAGAAATTGACTCGCTATCAATTGAAAATAATAATTTGCGACAGACAATTGAGAACTTGCAAAAAAAGAACGCTTTGTATAAGACAATTACTAATAGCCCAGCAAAGTGTCATACACCGAAAAATAAACCAACGAGTAAAAATAAAAAAAATATACAAACTCAGACTACTCCCACTATAAAAATTGTACGAGAGTCAAAAGATTCTACAAAGGCAAATCGTAAATCGACTAATGACCAATTCAAGAAAAACCACGACGAAGGACGACAAGGGACTAATGAGGATAAAATTCAGCAACATGAAAGGAATAAAATATACCTATTAAGTACAAATAACAGAAACAAAGTAATACAAATAGCAAGAAGTAAATTAGGGGAGAACTATGACATATGCCATTATTTAGTACCTCGTGGAAATACAACACGTCTTCTTGAAGGAATAGAGGGGATAGTCTCCGGACTTACTATGAAGGACTACTGTGTTATCTTCATTGGGGAAGAAGAATTTAATTCTACTTATAATTATCATAAGTTGATTTCTTACATAAAAATGTCACTACTAAAAGTACATCACACAAATCATATAATCTGTTCGCCTACTTTCAAATGTAATAATTATTTTGCAATGTTTAATTCTCGAGTGACAACTTTTGGAAATTTATTGTACACTGACATAATGACTCACCAGTATGCATATCTTTTAGATTCTAATTTGAATTTAACCTATGACTATAATATGTTCTATAGACGATCTGGACAACTAAATAACAATGGCTTGAGAAGCATTTTTGATGACATTTACAATTTAATACTTGACATTGAGTATAATAATAACCAATTTAATAATATAAACAATCAATCTTGTGATGAGCTTAAGACACTAGATGAAAATAATGATTTTTTTCGTCACTAAAGAACTTGTTGTTCTTCATCAAAATATTGCAGGCCTATTGAACAAATCAGATCAATTACAAATTTGTTTACAAGAGTTAGCTGAAAGTCAAAGATGTGTAGATGTCATATGTATTACGGAACATTTTATGATGGCTGGAAGAGAAGTGTACTTGCGACTTTCAAACTATGATCTAGCTGCTAATTTTAGTCGATGCAATACAAACAGAGGTGGTGCATGTATTCTTGTCAGAAACGGAATCATGTGGACTGAAGCTCCTCTATTATCTGATCTTCCCGCTATTGAGTTGTTTGAGTGCTGTGCAGTTGAACTTACTAGCTATAAAATATTAATTGTTTGTGTGTACAGAGTGCCCAAAGTGGGAAACTTGAATCAGTTTTTTCAAAAGTTAAACAAAATGTTAGAAATAGTTCATAAAAAGAACTATAATAATGTTATAATAGCAGGAGATTTTAATATTGATGTTATGAAACAGAATAATGTATCGATTGAATTTAAATGTTTATTATTAAATTTTAATTTAAAATTAGCTTTTAGAGTCCCCACTAGAATTGCCAGCCAAACATGTATTGACAATATTGCTCACAATTTTAAAGGACGATGTAAGACTGAAGTGTTAGAGTTGGCATTGTCAGATCATACTGCGCAACTTCTGAAATTTCCTGTAAGTCATATACCAAAAATCAAAACATGGCAAAGGAAGCAGCGTATGTATAGTAAGGAAAATATTCTTAAATTTAAATCTTACATAAGTGGTCTAACTTTCTCCGAAATTTATAAAATGACTAATGGTAATAAGGCATACAATTACTTTATAGAAACATTTACTTTATTGTACGAGTTATGTTTTCCACATGAGTTTGTGACTATGTATATAAACAAAAAACCTAAATGGCTATCTCGAGGTTTAAAATTATGCAGCAAAAAAAAGAGGCAACTTCTATGGAAATATAGACATGATCCGAATTTAAGCAATAAGCATAAGTTTAAGGAGTATGCAAAATTGTATAAAAGGATTGTTAATTTAACGCAAAAGGCTCAAAATAATTATAATATTAATACATCGCAGTGTAAATCTAAAACGATATGGAATATTGTTAATAATTTAAGACTTAATAAACCTAAGCATAACATAATGAGTATTAAAATTAACGAATTACCCATTAATGACCCAGAGACAATAGCTACGAGTTTTAATAATTATTTTATTGACAAAATTGAACCATTGCCTATTGCTGGTACAATTAATACATTCAGTATACAAAACAAGCAGGATTCTATGTTTATGTCTCCTTGCACACCCATGGACATATTTAATATAATAAAGTCCCTTAAAAATTCTAACAGTGTTGGATATGACGGAATATCTACTAAGATTATAAAAGCTGTTCGTGAAAGTATCTGCTCTCACTTGAGCTTCGTTATAAATTTGTGCATTGAAACAGGGGTCTATCCAGATGAACTAAAAGTATCAATTATTAAGCCACTATTTAAAAAAGACGATAAAAAATTACTCAAAAACTATAGACCTATAGCACTTACATCTGTTATCTCAAAAATATTTGAAAAATACATTTACAGGGAATTGTTTAATTATTTGGAACTGAATAAAATATTATGTGAGGAACAAAAAGGTTTTAGAAAAAATAAATCTATAAATATGGCAATTTTCGATTTTTTATCTATAGTATTAAAAAATGTTGACATAAGAAATCCGGTGTGTTCCTTGTACTGCGACATGACTCAGGCATTCGATTATGTTGACCATAAAATCCTCTTGAATAAGTTAAGTGCTTATGGTATACGTGGTAATGTTTTACAATTATTTGAATCCTATTTGTCTCAAAGAAAACAATGCACTGCAATTACACAAATAAATTTTAGAACACGACGTGAGGAGACCTATTTTTCTAAAATGAGATTGTTGAAATTTGGTGTGCCACAGGGTAGTGTATTAGGACCGTTATTATTTATTATTTATATAAATGACTTGCCTAAATACGTCAAACAGCCTTTGACCCTTTTTGACGATAGCACTATAACAATTGCTTGTAAAAAATTTGACCAATATGAAAATGACATAAATGAATCTTTAAAATCTATTGTGACATGGTTGAGTAATAATAATTTAAAAATTAATTTGACTAAAACATTTGCAATGCACTTTAATCAAAGACAGATAAATATAAATGAATTAGATATAAATTATAATAATAAAAAAATTGGACTGGTTAACAACACCAAATTTCTAGGGGTGGTAATTGATAGTCAACTCAATTGGAAAGCACATATAGAAGAGTTATGCAAAAAAGTAAGTAGTTCGTCATATGCCTTATTTAAATTATCATCAATGATTCAACCTGATGCATTAATTACAGCTTATCATGGCCTTGTAGCATCAAATTTAAGGTACGGAATTGTATTTTGGGGAAATTCGACCAATAAGGATATAGTTTTCAAAATGCAAAAACGCTGTATCAGGGCTATGTTTAATTTATGTGTAACTGACAGTTGCAGACCATATTTTATAAAATATAAGATTCTCTCATTTCCTTCACTTTATATTTATGAAGTGGCAATTTTTGTAAAATCTAATCCATCTCTGTTTCCAAAAATATCAGATTTCGTGAGGCGTAATAGGCGTGATAATGAAAAGTTGAATTTAGGGGGCTTTAGAACATCCTTACTAAACAAAAGTGTACTAAGTATGGCTCCCAAAGTATTTAATAAATTACCCATAGCGATAAGAAATCTTAATTTAAACTCATTTAAAAATAAACTAAAATTATTATTACTTTTGAAATGTTATTATACTGTAAATGAATTTTTTGATGACAAATTTTGACGCCATGTTTTGTAGGTATGATAATGTTATTTTGTATGACAGTTTAAATAATGTGTTAAAATATGAATTGACATCTAAATTTTAAAATTTGACATTTAATTTATATTTTTGATGTCGTTTTGTTGACATGATTGTATTTTCTATGGTTTAACTTTATAATTCAGTGACATTTGCGCACCTTTTTAGGTAAAAATGTGTTCAGGATTTCCTTTTTTTTTTATTAAGATCTGTAATGTACTCACATTTTTGCAAATAAAGAATTTTGATTTGATTTGATTTGATTAGGAAAATTACAGATATCACAAGAAATTAATGAATATGTACTTGATGTATGTAACACTCATTACAAAATATATCATCATCATTCCCCGAATGGGTAGGCAGACGTGTTACACACCCACTGTTCTCCAGTTATGTTAGGTCCCCATGTAACAGGTGGCGAGCCTGCTGCCATGCACCGGGCACAATGTGAGGCAAGTGACACTCTGAACTGTACCTAAGTTTTATTCACACTCAGTGGTAAAGGCGGCGATTCCCGCGGCCTCTCGAACGTCCCAACTCGGCTACAGCTGCCGTCTATCTACCTGAAATCTTTTGTTTCACTGATAAACGTGTAATTAAATAGTGACGAAAGAATTTCTGAATTTTTTGTTTTGACTGTAGATTATGCATTCCATATTTCCTCTACATAATAATATTTTTTCTTCTTTCTTTTTTTAGTCAAACTCAGAAGTACAGGTGGTGGGATCGAGCCCGATCCGTAGTGTCCCATCCCAACTCGGCTACCGCCGCCTTTGTTGCATGCGAATGGTAGATATAGTCGCATAAAATATTCACTTTATGCGACTATATCTACCATTCGCTTGCAACAGCCAGTTTGAAGCAAGGAGATTTTAGATCAGTTATACTTTTAATTATCCTTCCTTAACCTGTCAATGGTCAGAAAACCTGATACGATAAAAACATCTATTGTTTGCGAATACCGGTGTTCGCGCTGACCCTCAAGAGGAGAATACTGACTTTAAAATCTAACGCATTTTATTTTTATAATTTTTTGTAAGACATATTTTCTAACTATCGTTCGTAGCGTTTGTAAGAATGCATTTTTTTGAAATATAATGAAGTAAAAGCAAACATAAACCGGTTTACTTATAAACTAAGAATAACCTTATGCCTAATTTAACTAAAAATACGGCTTAGCAATAATATGCCTTATGACGTTTGGTGTTAGGTGTAATATTGCTATGCAGTATTTTTAGTTAAACTAGGCATTAAGGGCCACTTGCAGAAAATTTTAAATCTAGTTTAAGTCTCGATTTTGTATTTTTTTTACGTTTTAGCCATAGTAATAATGTCAAAAAATTACTAAATCTAGTTTTAAATCTCGATTTAAATTTCCTGCAAGACGCCCTTAGTTATTCTAAGTTTGTAAGGCGGTTATAGTTTAAATACCTTTGACAAAAAAAATATTGACGCAACTTTCTCATGTTTTTAATTTGAAATATCACATATAATCTCTATTTTAGATTATTACTCTGGCTTCTTAAAAAAGGCTGTTCATTTTCCTCAGTCTTAGCCTAAAAAAGTCCAATTTACGTCGATATTTGGCGTGGAATATTTCGTAAAGGCCACCCAAATATCACACTCATTCAATTTATGGATCTTAAAAAGAGACATGAAATGTCGTGACGAGTTACTGAGTGATAAATCTCAGTAGTTTTCTTATCATCAGTATAATTAAATTAATAAAGCTACTAAATCAGATCCTGTTTGAAAGTTTTATTGACCACCATATTATTGATTTCGAGTATTACTTATCGAACTGGTGGCAATCCATTATCAAATGCGCACGAGTCGACTTTTATGTCATCATAACTATGTAAATAGAGTTGACTCGATATTGAAAGGAACACTGCATGTAAGTATTTGTTCAAGTGCACATTGGATTTTAAAATAAATGTGATTTTGGTACTTGGCTGGTACTTATGCTGTGATGAGATAATAAATAATTTATGTAGCTCACTTCAACTCTTGAGGATGCTTTAATAACCTCATTGACTATTCAAAATTACCAGCACGATGTTATTCAATTCGTTGACTATACCAACATCGACATCCTCGTTAAACCTTTCAAAACAGTAGTTCACGGTAGCACCATTGAAATGAATTATGCAACAGAATTTTGTGCTTGATTGTACATTACGTCACATACTTTCAATGCGGTTGTTATTAGAATATCGCTCTTACGTGATAATTTTAAAGCATATAACTAGTTGACATTTATGCTAAATAGACCAAGTTTTAAGAAAAGCTACATTGTGTTTAATTTAAAAATGAGTATGCATGCCGCCTAATGTTATATCTGAGCTAATAGTCACCGACATTTCTTCGTTTGCTTATACCTATTTACTGTCTTGTTATTACGTACTAAACAAACATAATAAATATTAAGAAATGTGGTCCTAACTTGCATATTTGAGGGCAGAGTCTACTGGCCGTCTTTAGAAATTATATATAAATATACACATAAAATATTTGGTATTTGACTAAATAATAATGGTTTAGACATCGTAATTATATAAATGGACGTATAATTTCGTGTTTAGGTAATATTGTACTTTGTTTATATAATAACAGCATTGTCTCGAATGTCAGAGTGCGTATTGAGACTGGTATTAAGATTTATTAAGTTTATGAAAACTTCGACAGATGGCGCTAGTTAAATATAGCGGCGTTAAATGTTAAATAATTGTGTAAAGGAACAGGAACTTGGATAGTAGGGTGTGAACTTAATTAAGTTGTTTTTGTAAGTGTATAGATTAACAAATTGTTATGTGTAATTATTTATTGTGTCTTGCACTTTAAGTTCTGCGTGTGTGTGTGTACTATGTAGATCAGTGCATCCCATTTTGAATTGCAATTGTAATTTAAATGAAACATATTAAAAAATATGTTAATTAGTTTTAATACAGCAACAGAAAATCTTAGGTGACCACGGAAGACCAGCGGCGGGTGTCTGCACAAGTGACTGTTAAATAGCTGTTTCATTTTTATAATGGTTTTCATTACATTTGATTTTTATTGATAAACTATTTTTTGTATATGAAGTTACAATTATATAGTTTTAAATGTACGTGTTGTATGTCGACGATTCGATGATTACTTTAAGTGGAAAAAAATTAAACCTCGGTATAAAGGCACTCATGTTTATTTTTCAAATATATTAATATTCATATTATAAATGTAAAAAAAGTAAAACACATAAGTAAAAATATCGTATCACACTGATAACAACAACTACAAATTAAAATTATAATGAAGCAGTCATTGCGAGTCGAGACTCTCGGCCTTTCCGTTATGTAGATGACTTTATTGTTTTAAACCTTGTAAAATCCTTGTCAAATTGTACTCTAAAATATAAAATGCCATCAAAACTTGTTGTTCTAACATTAACAATCTCTAATGGTCACTTTGATGGCACCAAGTAGTTAGTAATAGGAATTATTTCAATTTCTTCAATTTATCTAATTAATAATGATATTGATACGATCAGAATTTGTCCATTTTGGTACAATAAAGGAAAACAAAAAGAAGATTTAAACAATTAGGATCAATATAAACGCTCTTGCGATAATTGAGATGAATTAAATTAAATAATAATGAAATGAGCATCGTTTCAAGTAAGGAATGTTAAAATTATTAAAAATCTCTAAAACAACCAACAAAATAGTAACACACATGCTTATTTACACTAGCTTTAAATTACAATAACGATTACTAACTACAGCTTAATATAAACCAAATAAAACTGACTCAATACAAAACTGGCCTACCTATAAAATAAATACTTAAAAAGAATGGACAATTTATCTAGTATGTTACAAGCCTAACCTAAAATATTTTGTACATTACAATTTTGAGCTTCACATTTCACTGGCCGTTAATCCCATTAAAATTAACTTAAAAAAAGGTAAAAAATACACTGGCATCGATCAGAACTGGCATTCAAATATACTTAAATTAAGAATGAGGCACACAAAGAATCTTTTATGGTTCTGGTTACCAACGAATTGCCTCTTGTTGAAATTAAATTATTACTCTAACCTTTATTAACAATTGACTTTAAAATTACCCTACTGTACATGAAAAAAATATAATCTCTAAATAATGGTAGTCAGATCAGGTAATCAAGAAGAAGGAATGTACATTTTACTTAAATACTGTATGGCAGAGTATTTTAGACTCGTCTCTAAATTACAATATTTACATCAATATAAATAGAACGAGATACATGGCTGTATTGACTCACGGCTTAAGATTCAGTTAATTCTAAATTCAACCAGTCATTGGCACTTCTTCTGATCTCTTTGGAACCAGAGATAAGTCTAATGGATTCTTCATTATATCTTTGCCATTATCTTCACTCAAGTCAATACTGAGTTCCGGTTCTGAATCACTAACCTCGTCGTTTTTCGGACTTCTGAATAAAACAGCTGTAGATTTTATTGATAAATCAATTGGCTGATCTTGTTCTATTGCTACGCCAGCTACTGCTGGTGAATGTAGAAGAAGGTCACCTCCATTTCGGTTCTGCCAAGTAGCCAGTCCTGGGGGAACTCTTCTCAAATTTGGAATAGGCGTTGGCAAATATGGTACCGTTCGCGGGGAAAAGCTGGGCGTAGCTGCTATTGGCCCATAGGGCGAAGGGGGTAGCGTCGATGGCTTTCGTTTTCTGATATCCTTAGTTTGGTTCCTAATTGCTTGTAATCTGACATCCTTCTCGCTAGACGGGGAAGATGTTGGTCTAAAGATACTAAGGCCACTTGTACTTCTAGAACTGTTGTCATCTTCTGGGTCAGCTGATGAGGCACCCGAGTCTGAAGGTGAGACGCTTTGTCGCGTCACGTCTTCAGTGAAATGGGTCTTTTCAGAATTCTTATAATATTCCGCCAAAGCAGCAGCTGGTAGGAGATTCGTTGACAAAAATGACGGGTTTATTGAGGAATTGAAATTAGGTGGAGATTTGCTCGTTTGCAATTGTTGAATATGTTGTTGCTGTTGCTCTTGCAAGAGGCAATGGATTTTAAACCAGTTCGATCTTCGACCGTATCTAGACCCTGATTTGGACATTCCCACCAGCAGACACTTCCGCAGTCGACATGCTTTGCATGCTGTTCTGTTCTTCTTGTTGATGACGCACTCCCCATTGTTCTTGCACTCCGATATAGAAGACAGGTTGTTGTATGTTCGCCCGAAGAATGACTGGAACAAATGAGAAAATTGCTATGTTAATAAACTGATATTAAAAAGGGCAGTTCGATTTATGCAAAAAGAAGACCACGGTCTTGAGTACACGCCTGCATTAATTTGGGCTAAAATATCGACAGACTTCCGTCGACATCGCATAAGAAATAGCAATTTATACACGATACAGTTAAAGAGAATCATCTCGAGGTCCATTCAATTCGTTTCGTCCTGGTCGAAATTAAAAATTACATTTTTCAAAAAGTCATCATAAAGACGACTGCAAGGCGTATTAAAATCTGGGTCAACACGAATAAGGCTGTATCTCACACTTAATATTGCAAAAGTAAGTCCGGTACGAATCCTGTTGCGTCTCTTGACATAAGTAATGGGGGTCTTTCGCGAATTTTTTTAATAAATTTGGAAGTTACCCCGCTGAGAGCAGTCGCGGGTCTCTTCTTACCCAATTATATTCGTGCAAAAGCGTAAAATATGTGATTGTGCTACAGTTTCTCTCAGCGCCGTCGTGTGGTCGGTACACTTTCAGTAGTAAATAACGATCTGTCACATTATTTGAGATTATAACAATATTTTGTGTTGCAATTTGCGTTTATTGCTGCGTGCCGCGGTTGAATCTTCCGCGTAATTATTTGGATCCTTAATTTAAACCTTATTAAAGTAAATTTAGAAAACGGACAGTTATTTGTTTGGTGTGGAATTTGAGATAAGATGTGTGTAATTAGTAGAACTCTTAGGTGCTGCGAATAAATTCATCGTTTTCGCATGAATTTAACTACTGCCAAATTGAAGTAATTTAGATGTCAATGACACGAGATATTTTCGACACCCACAGATTATATTTATGGTGTGGTAGCCAGTTTACCTAGAAACGTCCTAGAGATTAGCTTCGAGTATTCCAACTAGAACACCGTGTCACTTGTCGCTAGGAAAAGGTCGTATCTGTCCATTGTGTCGGTCTTGTGCGGGCACTGTGCCCTATTTGGCCTGTAGCGGAATTCTGAGCGAGTCGAGGTAATTTTGCGAACGCATGTATGTGAGTCACTAGATTAGAAATTTCAGATAAGTACGTCTTCCTTATGGGTGCGGATGGAGCGTAACAGATAAAATATTCTCTCTAATTGAGCGCAGAGTAAAGGTACGTGACTTGCTTAGATGTTAACTGTTATGCGAAGTAATAACGCGGTAGGCTGTTTACAAAAATAGACCAAATTGACTTTGGTAATAAAGTTAATTTTGAAAAGCCACGGGTGCCTTGTTAGGATAGCAATCTGCTTGTTTGTCCACTCTTTTTAAATTATAACAGTTATTTAAGACAAGCCAATATCCACAGAACATTATGACCATTACTACTAGTTACACATTGGTGGAACTATATTGAGATTTAAAAAACCAGACATTAAAAATACCATGTTCTTTTAAAAATCACAAGAGTTATGTTTCTAGATAATTCAAGCAACTGCGTGTGTCCTTTCAACCACAATTAACTCGCTCTGTTGCGTACGCGCAGCAAAAGTGATTTAACTATATTTACGACAGGCCACTGATGTCAAAGGCGCTTCCATTAATACCGCCGGCAAGTCTTAAATTTGCTAAATTGAGTAATCTTCAATGATTTACAAGTAATTGGTTGAGTAATATGAATTTACTGGCAATTCACAGGTCAAATTTTTTGATTGTTTGATAAACGATATTTATTAGTTTTGATCGGAGTTTCGTAAAAGTCATCGGAGTATCTTAAGGTGCGATCGCAAAAGAGAAGGTATCATCGTAATCGGCCGTGATGGAAAACTTTTTTCTAGTGTTCGTTATGTGATGTTTCTTCTGTTATTGATGAAGCATCTATTTTGTAACAGAAACTAGATTAACAGTAAAGTACTTTGTAGCTTAAAGTCTAATGTAACTTGCTAAGGAAAATGCAAACGAGTTAATTATTATGAGAAAGCGGTTTCACCGACATTGTTTATTTACTAAGGTCATTACCATCACATTCATCACCGCTAGACACATGCCATCCTTAGGTTCTTCACATCTATTGCGTCACAACTGTAATGCTGACAAATATGGAAAAGAATATAAAATAGGAAATTAAGAAAAACCCAAATCTTTTAGTCTTGGTGAAGAACAGTTAAATTTTTACATCAAAACCAATTTGACCTTTGCTGACATAGCTCTATATATTATTCATCCAAACTAGTCAAATGCGAGCGTAAACAGTCAATTTCACTGATTTCCATAACCGCATTGGACTTGTGGAGCGCCCACATTTATGACGATATCTAGAACAAGCGATATAACGTAACATTCTCATACCATTTGATTTGTATATTTAATGTTGTGATGCCAGGAGCCCGAGTGTCTGATAGCTTTACTCGCTTAGTTCCATACACCAGAGATATATTGGGTCCTTACCTATGAAATTGGTGTTTTTCTTCTCTCTTAGTATTTTGTTGGTAACTATTAAGTTTCAGAGTATTCTTAAAAAATAATTACCTCCTCTAAAAATAGACAGTATTTTCGAACTCTTTTGATTTGTTTTGATAATTCGTTGTAAGTTTTATTGTGTTAAAATTGGACACGGAGACAACTCCTTTTCAGTGCCTTCCGAATACATAATTTGATTTTCACATAAAAAAGATAAATAATTTTTGAGAAGTGTGATATCACACATATAGCTAAAGCTTGTCTTATGATACATGCCAAATATTATTATCATTGGATTTTTCGTTGTGAAGAAAACTGAAAAAAATTTAGTATGGAAAATGCAGAGTTCCCCAAAATCTCCATACAAAATGCCAATTTCATATGTAAAGACCTAATACATTATATAACGATTTCTGTTGAAGCCAAGCGTGTCGACTTTTTAAGATTTACTGTGACGACACAGCCGTAATTCTGATACGGGTGATCCAAACTGATTGAAAGATACCGATGTCTGGATGGATGGCGTCCGAATGGCTGTAACAACTAAAAAAGCCTCGTTTTGTGATAACCGCCAGTTATCACACAATGAGGCAATTTCTTTAGTTTTTGCAGCCATTCGGACGCACTCAGACTTGTTAACAGCGGCGAACTCCGACATTTGGTCGGGGATTCGAGCACGCGCAGTACGTGCATTTGCGTCTTATATGTAAATGTATATCTGGGTTTACACAAGTAAGTTGACAATATACTCGTACTTTTTCCCTGCTTGATTTGCAACTATATATCTTAAAGGTATCAGATGTTTTATAGGTCTGACTAGTCCTTACCAACAGCTTCCCTACTCTGTAACGTAATGTTCACAAATGAATATTGATTTGTTCACGTCACTTGTCCAGAAATCCAATTCATATCAATTGAAATTTGGTTAGAGTAGGGCAGCAGGTCTACCTGTAGGTATGTCGCTTGTTTAACAACTAAATAGTTAATTTGTATTAACTGGTCATCAGGTATCAATAAAAGATGCCTTGAAAATTACTATTAAATTGAATGACTTAGTCCTAACAGAATTTTATTTTAGGAAAATAATGCGATGCTTGGATAATGTCGCTTAGAACAAAAATTGGTCATTTTTGTGAGGGACATAATAAAGATAATTAAATATAACTGTAACTTCGAATACGAAGAAATGAATATTAACATATTCATCGAAAACCTCATTATTGTAACTACAACAAATCAGTATATTGTCTCATTTGAGCTGCTCATTGAATTCTCCTATATGTGGTCAAATCATCATGACAATGACAAACAGTGGAAGAATTTTATTTCAACGCGTGGGCGTCCGAATCTTCTCACGGCCCACAAAGTCCCAACTTTTACCTATCTAAGATATTTTTGGAACACGCAGTATTAAAAAACATTTATATCTGCCACAGAACAGTAAATCATCTGTGTTTTAGAGACAGTCTCGCTTATGATGAATGAAAGATAAACTCTAAGTAGCTTACGCTATGACGTCAGATTATGCGAGATATTATAAATGTCTGTATAATCATCAGTAAAAAATTAAACTGCTCTGTTAGTGGACTGGAAATTAATTCCCGGTTTTTGAGTGGTTTATCCGAATCTCTTTGTGGTGTCGTAAGCTGTGATGGTAACTGTTTTCCCACTGTATCTATAGTTTTTATGGAGTTAACACGGAGGCACGGTCGCAGGCGCACTCTTTTCTTAGAGGTCGGTAACACATTTGTGGCTCTGGTTTTGCAGATATCTACTCTTATACTCTTTTTGAAATAAAATGAAGAATAGTTTTTGAAATAAAATGAAAAATAGGCGCAATTGTGTTTCCTAAGAACCTGTTGTTATTGTTTATGTTAAAATCTCTATTGTTATTCCCTTTTAGAAAGTTGCCCGATTTCGGCTTTTAAAATTGTGGGACAACACGGCGACAACCCTAATTGTGTTCGCACTCGGTTCAACAAAACTCCATTCAGTTCTTCAGTCTCTAATAGAGTTTTTAT
This sequence comes from Parapoynx stratiotata, assembly GCA_910589355.1. Taxonomy (NCBI): domain Eukaryota; kingdom Metazoa; phylum Arthropoda; class Insecta; order Lepidoptera; family Crambidae; genus Parapoynx; species Parapoynx stratiotata. Next base: position 1,524,165 of record OU342472.1, read on the forward strand.
CCAATGTCTATCAAACGAAGTCTCATTAAGTTTGTAAGATTACGATCTATTGAACGCCAGACTTACACGTGTAACAAAGTTGCGCCAGCTAATCCATTTAGATCAAAATCCAAACAGCATAGTGTTGATCTAGACCAAGAACATATGTCTTAAGTTAGCCTTCATCTGTTAGAAGATTACAGTTTATTACCGACAAAGAGAAGAATAAATCTAGATATGGGTCAGAGCGATCATGTCGTCAGTGAGCTACCACGCGCACGCATCGCCTCAGGGAGCTTTTTGAAGTTGCAGCTTAGTAGCGAGCGGATAGCGTTTATAGACATGCACGCTTGTTCATTTAAATTAAAATTGTAGTATGTTTATGCTTGTTAGGTTTATAAATATGTTTATTTTCTAGGGATCGGAAAAAATAACGATATCTCACTGGATGTTAAGTAATATGTTGTATGTATTTCAATTTATTTTAAATAAAAAAGGGATGCAGCTCAATTTGGGTAAGGTACAGAAATGTAGCAATTTATGTGTACAATTATCTATTATTTAACGTAAGGAAATTTTTTAGTTGATTATTTTTAAACTATTCAATAAATTTATTAAAAATTTATATTATTATTGTTTTATTTTTGTTTTTGTTTTAAGTTGTGAATCCGTTCTAAGCTAGCAAGACATTCTCCGATAAACGCTCAGCTTATCACCACGCGCACACAGCTAAGTCCAAGGCGTAACTCGCCGTGAGAACAACTGATGGCCGTGGCACTTGGGACCGGCCCATCATCGGTGCACCATTGTTTACTATCGACTTAATGATACTTGCACATCTACGATGCTACGAACATTCAAAGAGCATTAATATAACAATAGAAAAATTACGTAAATAAGCTTCAATATAGATATTTCAGTATCTATTTTGGAGCCTACTTTACGGCCATTTCATTCTGCCGCGGTTACAAAAAAAGTGTTAAAAAAAAGTGTCCTAGATGTTGACCAGTGACATAAGGTCACCATGCAAAATCCAGTTCCGGTCCAGCCTTGTCGGAGATTAGCCCGTACAAACAGACAAACAGACAGAGGTTTTTTTGGTATTTTCCCTCTTTTCACATCCACCTGACTTGGTTTTCAGCATTCTTCTATGTACAGACATTTGACCTCTTCAATTTTATTACATGTATAGATTGGTACAAACAAACAGATTATGAAATTTTTTCGTAAACCTTAATGTGTCTAATTTAAGTAAATTTTAGTCAAACTTGTGTAAAATGTTTATTTTATATATACTTTTGATTTTATATACTGAATATAATGTTGATTTTATATGTATAATAATGTTTCCCAAATTTTGGTTTCGCTTTCTCATTTTGTACTGATTGGTCTTTAAGGCCTTCGTGTGAATTGTTTTAGGACATCTGATACGATGTATTCTAGTAAAAGATGTATTATTTGTATGAAGATTGACTAAATTGATTGATGATACAGGTGGTATACTCTATAAGATAAAATGGTGGTAATAGTTCCTGTTATTAAGAACGTCTTTATATCTGATAAAGTGGAAGATTACAGGCAGCGGTAGCCGAGTTGGGACGGACAGGACACTACTCGTTAGAGAGGCCGCGGGAATCGCGGGTTCGATCCCACCGCCTGTACCACTGAGTTTGAATTAAACTTTTGTACAGTTCATTATGAACTCACATTGTGCTTGGTGCATGGCAACAGGCTCGCCACCTGTTACATGGGACCTAACTTAACTGGTGAAATGAGCGTGTTTAACACCTCTGCCTATGTTATGTTATGGAAAATTTGACAGCATCTGCTGAAAATAATATATAAATATCCTCAGACATTCACACCTATCAACTAGTCCCATTTTTAAGCAACTAAATGCTGCTTGTGTTACGGATACTAGATGACGGACAATTATATTTAATAGATAAATACATTTAATTATTGAGAATATACATAATATAATACATATGAGAACAAATGTCTGAAAATTCATCACCCAAACACTTCCCACTCCACTGGGGATAGAACACAGGACCTCCCGAGATGGCGACGCCTTGAGACCGGCGTACAGACCACTCGGCCACGGAGGTCGTCAAGTTTTTACAGCACCTGTGGGTTAAATATCAACGGGAACCGATGTAGGAGTTTTTTGGCCAATTTGATGCTGCAAAAGAGTGTACAATTTTGGTGATTCGCTAGTGATTTTAACTTTACTTTTGTTGTTCAGAAAAGATATTAACTGTTTAATTAAAGAATACATCAGACTGATTATCAAAATCGATCATATGATAGCTCTCCTGATTGTTACGTATAAGATCTATATAATATTTTTTTGGAACATTCATAAAGTTTCAATAATTTTTGAAAAACACCCACTTGTTTCTGATATCCGTCCATGTCATTAGTATTTTAACTAAATTAAATAGAATTAGTATTAATTAGTATGACGGCTCGTAAATTCTAACGATCTCAAACGATAAGTTACATTAAATCTTCCATAAAGATACGAGGATGCATTTATTTTCTAAGCGAAAAGAACTAGTTTTTCCTTGATTAATTAATCTTTAAACTCTATTAATGACAGCTAAACGTTTTGAGGAATGTTGCATCTAGATCTTAATGATATAAAAAAATATATAAATTCTATCACTTAGGTGAACGCTATAGAGATGCGATGGCGACATTTTTATATCGCCCGTTTTCAAAAACTGGTATGGTGCTATGAAAAAAGTAATATCTAAAACACGAGGAACAGGAAGACTAGTAGGTCCCAGTCAATACGTCCCACTGCTAGGTATAGGCCTTTTTACATGGAGCAACACATAAGGAGTATATATAACACCACCACGCTGGCCCCAATGCGACCGGGACCAACGGCTTAAAGCACGGAGAAGCTCAAGATCACAAACTTTTGGTCACCCATCCAAGACCTGGCTATGGCAAAAGTAGCTTTTTTTTCAATATCAAAAGCTAAAGCGTTTGAACCACTATGCCACCGAACTCCTCCAAGGTAGTAATGGTAGATGTTTCGTGGATCCAATAATTATTGAACACGAAGTTATGAATAACAATCGGCTCCATTCTGCTACCCAATTGAAAGTATTAATTACTTAGGAAATTTAATACATAGCTACACATACATAAAATCATGCCTGTAATCCCCAAAGGGGTAGGCAGAGTCAAAGGAGCACTGTGTTCCTTTAGACCACATTTAGCCGTACAAAAATTGGGTTTGGTCAGATTAAAGAAAGAGTACTCTTTCAAGTGGCTAGCTCATCGCCTACACAATGAAATTATCATATTTCAAATTATATATTATATTTTGGATATCATTACAGTCAAAAGAGCCAACCCAAATCAATCGAATTTGACGTTCAGAGTCGCAAGTTTGTGGCGGTAGCCATCTTTCGTTTACCGCCGCGTCAATGACCCTGTGATCTATGCAAATTTCTTGTAACTTGTATGTTTTATTTGACTATTAACAAAATTTCGCCAATATGAATACTAACCTGATTAACTCAAAGCATCTTAAATTTGAAACCTCTCTATAGAGCAGCAAGAAATCAAAATTGATTAAATATTTGCGAAGGGAAAGATAGATTATTTTTAATTGCCTTATTTGTAATATTTTATGTAAAAACAAAAAAAAAAATTGCACGTAAAAAGTTTCATTATATTTTATTTATATAGCATAAGTATCTTGGGATCTTTAAAAGGAGAGTGAATAGGTATCTTCCAGGGAAATGTACTCCATCTCATATCTCATCTCAGCTTACCATCAGGCGAGATTGGTGACAAACATTTGCCTTTAGTGAATAAAAGAAAAACAATCTAATTGTAATCAACTTCCAAGGATACACCTGAACCCTGTTATAGAATCTATGGGTGTATTTGATCATATTAAATCTGATAACTGTAACACGGTCCTAGACTATTAAACTATTAAATTAGACAGTTGTTAACGTAATAACGTAGTAATGGTATATTTAAAATTGTCATGGTTATGAAATAAAGATTATTATTATTATTATCTGACAAGCTCCAAATGCAGTCCAAGTGCAGTTCCAAGACATGTCTGATCCAATAACTGTTAGTTTTGCAGTATACGTAATCAGCCAATTGATTCTTCAAGGCCAATCTTTTGGTTATATCGGCAACCTAATAGAATGAATGGAGTCTGGTATAGTGGTCCGTCTCTTTCTTGGACTAGTTGGAGTATGGAGCTCTGAATAATAATTATTATAATTGGACATCTGCTCGCTTCGGATCAAATTTCCGAACGATATACCAATGATAATACTCTCCATACTTTATTCAAGCAAGAAATTCTGAAACAACTAAATAAAATAATAATATTTTTCACAAAAAGCAACATAATTTGTACAACAGCTCTTCTCCTTGACTGCACTAAAAATTCTGTAATAATATGTACACATGTATGTAATTGCATTGGGTCCAATGTAAGAGTATTATCATGAATATGGAACAGACCACCGGGCTCATCACGAAAACAATAAATCTTGCTTATTCACGGCTTTTAAATTCAATTTTTTTACGGCAAATCGTCACGGTAAGATCCAATGTTTACGATATGCGAAGAAAAATAAAAGGTTAAGCGAGTAAGGTAACATTACTTGATAATGGTGTTGCAGATTCTTAAAAGAGTGATAAATTCGAGCAAAACCAAAGAGCAAGTCACGAGGAAACTCCTTACAGATATTCGGAAGAAAATGCAATTACGAGTACACTTGTAGGCTTACACGTTTTACTATGTCTGTAACTGTAATAACACTAGACCACCATTGTGGAGAATGTTACTATTGAAGTTCTGAGTCAATCTAACAATCAATCTATCAATCTAAATGTTAAAAAGAAGCTGTAGGTTCTCATCTTACTGGTTTTTGTATTGACCCATTTACGTCTGAGTAAAGTCCTTCCTTTAAGTAATGGAAAAATTCTCCACTTAAATTTTTAATAATGGAAAAATAGTAGTAAAATGGAAAAATTCTCTACGGAAATTTTTCCATTACGTAAAGGAAGGACTTTACCCAGACGTTAATGGGTTAATAATAAAACTACCAGTAACATGAGAACCTACAGCTTCCTTTTAACATTTAGATTGATGAATAGTTCCAAGAATATACTCACCAATAACTTTTTTAAATATTGACCATAAAGTTCTCAAGTCTATAAAAAAATGTCGTCCGTCAGTGAAATGTCCCGTTCTTTATCACTGCTCTGTTAATTAATTCAACTTGTTTATGTTTCTTTTTTATATTTATCCAACTTTTTATCTGCGGCCGGCACGAGTCTGTGTACCGGTCTACGGGATTAGCGCGAGCGTTGGATCATAATAACTATTATGTTTGTTACAAACCCGATTAGATAACAAAATTATACCATGAATTTTGAATTATGTTATGTGATATTTATTGCTGAAATGTGAATAAAAAAATGATAAAAATGAATATACCTAGAAAAATCTTTTGTATTGATTTATTTAATAAAAAAATATATTTTGCAATACCGCCTCCTGCTTGTAACTCACACCACCGCCTTTTAATTTCGTAATCGTGTCTTATAGTGGCCATTTTTTATTGTACGGGTAATCGGACGATGTTGTCGCATTGTGCTTTATAGATTGCTGTGATTTACCGTCACGTGAGGTGATAAATTTATTGACGCTTATCGGCCAGTAATGGAACACTGGTCGAACTCTAATAGCTTAAATTCTGAATTAGTAAAAGGGGTCGTTGACATTCTCACCCATTTTCGGTGATCGAATTTTTAAAGAATTTGGGATTTTTGGTTTCATATATTTTTAGATTGTAGTCTTTATGTTTCGTTGTCTTCGTTTTGCTGATGATATCGTGGTCATGGCTGAGACCCTGGAAGATCTTGGCACAATGCTCAAAAACCTATGTATGGCTTCTCAACAAGTTGGCCTGAAAATGAGCATGGACGAGACAAAGATCATGTCTAGTGCCCATGTTGGTCCCACTCCTGTGAAGGTTGGAAGCTCTACACTGGAAATTGTTGACGAGTATACCTTGGACATGTAGACTACAAAGGTAGGTCTGTTGCTTAATATAAAAACAGAAACAAAGAGAAAATGGCCAGAGAAGAGCGCAATGAGAGCAAAGAGTCGCTAATACTGATATAGCGCTTCGTTACACGGTGATTAGAAAATCTCCATTTTTTTATATAAAAAAATCTAGTTAATTTTATTCAATACCTCCAATGTTGAATTGTTTGATACAACATCGAATATCGGCAATCACGCCGTAAGCATAAGGGCACCATAAGTAAGGTGTTATCTTAATGCAGTTAAAGGTTGCCCGAAGCAAGGTGCGCTCGCGGAGGCTGGGGACGTGGTACCGAGCGGAGCGGATTCATAAAATAAGTCTATTATAGCCGTATATGGATCTATGTTAAATAAGTGTGAAACATGACATGAGAAGGTGAGTTTAATACGTGCTGAAGAGTGACAGAGAACAATGGTAGACGCCGATACCTAAAATGAGAAACAGGCTCCTTTGTAGATGAACATCTAATTTTAGTAAAGTGGTGGCCAATAATCTTGACATCAAAGCTTATGACAAAGGGAGACTTTCCTTTAAATTAACAAGTGCTAAATATTTGATATTCGAGAGATGATTGTATTTATATCTGTATGTCATTATTGTGTTAAAATTTCAAAAATTTTGATCTGGAGTTCACAATGCTGCAATGAAATGCTGATTCTAATATTCTTCTAAGACACGCTGAACATGGCCCAAATACTCTTTAATTATAGTTTCCTCGAAGACCATCAGAAAAAAAACGCATCATTTTAACCATTTAAGTCGAAAATGGTCCTAAAACCACAGCCTAGCGTAGCGTGTCGCACCGCTCATGACAGCGTCCCGCCGTTACCTTTGACCGCAGCAATGTGGTACAAGTCTCCCCGTAATGGGCGATAGCCGCGGCAGATAGCGTGAACTATCGCCGTCGGAGATTTTTAATTAGATTAGTTAGGCGATGATTGGGATCAGTTTGTTTATTTTGTAGCCCCGGCGAAGTTTACATTTATTTATTAGGACAGAGACGTCATTAAATACGTCGAATTTAAATTTTGTTGCGCTTGCTTTAGCGTTGACATTGTAATTTAAATGTAACGTTTTGGAGAGATCGGATATCTTTTAAAAATCTTATTCGAATATTGTAGTACAACGAGCTCGGACTCCAGAGACTCTGCTTAGAGGTTTTATGTAACATTTGTCGTGTCAGAATTGAAGAGTGGTTATGGATTTTCTGATCGTTTTGTAGACTACTTAGATTGAATAAATGATTTGAGTTTGAATTTGAGTTAGCAGATAATTAAATTAGCTGACCGCTTTCCCACGCTGTCCATAGCACGATTTAAAAATGATTAAATCGAATGAAATCGTGTTAAACTATGACAAAAGTCAGCATGCTCTAAGCCTTCAAATTATTACACCTGACAAATTCAATTAATTAAATGAAAGATATGAAGGTTTAAGTGTGAAAAAATGACAACTAGGAACAATAAAAAGTTATTCTGACTTTCCCCAGATGATAATAAATATCACCTGTCAAATATCACTTTATGATTCGATACAAGTTTTAAATCAATCATAAAATTCGTAGCCGCCACTGTTCACTTTTTACAGTGTCAAGATGCAAGTCTTTAGCGTTTACTAAAATTTCCAGAGTTTTTTAAATGTACGTTGATATTTTTATGTAAAGTGGGTCAAACTTTTAAGATATGTACAAGTCAGGGATTCCAGCAGACGCTGTATTTAATTGAATTGTAATATAATTACCTACATACATACATATAATAGTCAGAGACAAGGCAAAACCATCGCAAAAGCACTCCTCTTCCATAGTCCGCGCTTCACCATGCAGTGACTGCACTCAGCGTGACAGAGAGTGAACCCGTCGCCGCTACGAGTATAAGCTATTGGATGGTTGTGCACTTGTGCAGTTCTAAGTCCATTACCTTTTATGACACCCAAGGGAAGAGATGGGTTGGTAGTATTCTTTTAATGAGCCGCTACCACACGACTCCCGACTCGCTAGACTTTAATGTAATTATCACGCAATATATTTTCTTGGTGACTTCTTTACTATTTAGTTATTATATTTCTATTAAGCTTAAATTAGTGTGGTAAAATTAAATAGGTACTGGTAAAATTATGGTTTACTACACCATAATTTTACCAGTACCTATTTAATTTTAGCTGAAAGAAATAACAACACATCGACAACAGCTACAAAAAATAATATTTTGGTTTCCAATAAGCAAGATTTCTGAGAAGGTATATTAGCAGAACCAAATTCTTAGTAAATAATAATTACGTTCCCTAAACGCTACCTCTTTTGGCTTGAACCCTCCCATATCCCACAAGATTTAATTGTTTCCAACGCCTACAAAATATGAAGCATTTATTATAGTTTTCGGCTTGTCAGTTTGTCTATTGAAATTCGAGCGTTACTTATCGTAGATTGGATATCATCTGATTATAGACGCCGGCGATACTTAATGAATCGGCGTGAATTGTTTTTTTTGACCCCACAACCTCCACGTTTTGTTATTACGCTGCACGGTAGACGTTTGACCTATGCACTGTTTTGGATTTCAAAACAGCGAAAAACAATTGGCAGGTTTCTTTTGTCAGGCTTTATTTTTTACGAGAAAAAAAAATAAGTAGAAGCCTGGATGTGTATTGTTTGTCAAATGACTGCTGTTGTGACAATTGCTCTAAAGCAGCATGCCCATATTGTTTTTCATTGAAACTGTGAGAGTGACTATTTAATGTGACGTAAACTTAACAATCATGGAAACTAATGCAATTTTTACTTATATTTAGTCGTCTTTTTTCTTTGAAACCACGCGGGCCGTTTTCATTCTCTTTAGTGTAACCATGAGACTGATGCCACGAGTTAAACTTAGTAAAACAATATATTTCAAAACTATTAAATCATTTGTATTTATTTCAAACTGAGTATTTTACTAGAACTTAAAGCACCTTCGAATTAAGCTGTCTAATAGAAATTTTCTTCATCAAAGGGACTATGCTGCGCTCGATTTCAGTAGCCGCGTCGACTCATTATTTCTCTAGATCACAATCGAATAGCTCAAATGATAAATTATACCATGCCAGTGATAGCTGACGGGCTCTTTTAAAAAAGGTAATTGTCTACCGTGTTAATCATTTTTTCTATCCCTGTTATTAATCCTTTGTATAAATGAGACGGCGCTCTAATTGAATTGGACGAAAAAATTGACGCTTCTGTTCTCGCTGGCATTGTTCGTCGAGAAATTGTTATTGGAATGCGAGGTTCCGTTCAAGTGTTTCATAGTGAAATTTATTTCGGCTAGATAGAAATATTATTTGATGAATTGTGTTAGGCAGACGGAGAAAACCTAGTTTCTAAAACGTAAATATACCTTTATACGTCTTAGAAAGTAGGTTTTGTTTTCCTCGTTATTTTTTATTTTAATAAGTAAAAAATCTTATGGCCTTGCCCCTTTCTTAACCACTTGAAGGTCGGCGCGAACACCGGTATTCACTTATATTTCATATTTCAATTGTATCTGGTTTTCTCATCGTCGAGATGTTAAAATAATAAAGTTACAGAGAAACAATTCTAGTTGGACAATGTTGATAGAAAGCATTAAAACACTTATGCTTATTCGACATATTTATAAAATCAGCTACATAGAACTCTAACTTGGTGTCATTAACATAGTGATGTTAGCTAAGAGGTACATAGGTAGATACGTATAGGTTATAGGTTAAAAACACGATTAGCCGACATTAAATATTTAAAACAATATTTGAAATAACACCTGTGTTGTCTCCAAAACAGTTTCAATCAATTTGATTTGTTTTTCAATCACAATATTATAAGCCATTAACACAAAATCGTTAGAATATGAGATTGAATGACAAATAAATTATATGAGCTATCGTTTTTGATGATTCCTTTATTACAAATATGACATGTTTATGTTAAAAAATCAATGATTCCACGCAGTTTTCGTAATACAGCTGATTAATATTCTTTGTGTTTAAGAAAAGTAGTAATAATATTGTGTTGACCCATTTAAAAATCAAAGAGAGCCGACTTCCAACTTTTTGATGTTTAATTTGCTTAAATGAATAAAACTCCATAATTTTTTTAACATATCAAAACAGAGATTAGCTAATCTAAGTCCGTTTATGAAATACAATAGGATTAAGTATGCTCGAATGCATTTCACACAAATAATGCTATAACACAAAGTAGTTTTTGTTTTTGATTTGAGTAAAACGATGAGAATCCAAATACCTACGAGACTTGTCATCACTACAAACGTATTCCTAAACTCTTCTGGTTTTCTATGTACAAACGTACAGTTACTCATATTATTGGGTTCTTACCTATGAAATTGGTGTTTTTATTCTGTCTTAGCAATTTGTCCGTAACTATTAAGTTTCAGAACATTCTTATAAAATAATTGCCTCTTCTATAAATAGACCATATATTTGAGCTCGTATTATTTAATTTGATAATTTTTTGTAAGTTTAATTGTGTTAAAATTAGACACAAAGACAATTATTTTTAACTGCCTCCCGAATACATCATTTGATTTGCATTAACATAAAAACGATGAATAATTTTTATCAAACGTGTTCACACACATATTGCTAAAGCTTGTCTAATGATACATGCCTAATATTATTATCTCTGGATTTGTCGTTGTGAAGAAAACTGATAAAATGTTAGTATGTAAAATGCAGACATCCCCAAAATCTCCATACAAAACACCAATTTCATAGGTGAGGACCTAATATTAAGGTCAAGTTCTCATCATTGCCACTCTATCTATGATGATCAATTGTTGTCTCAGATTGATATCCTGTCTGTATTTACTTGTCTGTTTGTTGCACTAATTGTTGTTTATTTAGTTAATAATTAATTATATAATATTTTAACTTTTTAGGATTTAATTTTATATTTATTATAGTTTAATATTTTTAGATGAAATTTTGGATACTCGTGTAATTTTAATAACTACTTGTTTGTACACATACATACATATAATCACGCCTGTAATCCCCGAAGGGTTAGGCAGAGTCCAAGGAGCACTGTGTTCCTTAAGATCACATTTAGCCATACAAAAATTGGGTTTGGTCAGATGAAAAATCGTGAAAGAATAGTAACAAGTGGCTAGCTCATCGCCTACACAATCACGGACCCAGTACCCAATACGCCCTTAGTCGCTTTATACGACATGCTAAGCAAGAATACTCGTAGCAGTTGGTACATTCTTTTTGTGTTCCGGACCAACACGAGTTTGTGTTCGTTTAAATATATTTCATGCTACTTAATATGATTTTTTCACTATATAAGGACTGCTGCCTAGTATTTTTATCATTGATCATTGTGTATTTTAAGATTGACTGTCTGTGTACTTTTAATAAATAAATACCAGACTCCAGACCCCATAGTTTAATCTAATGTTCGTGATGCCATTGATCATGCCATCCGGGATCCGGAAAATGAAGGCAAAGTATATTCACACACAATTAGCTATATACTCACTCCTGGTCACAAGCCTTCCTGGTGGAGAAAAACATGAGGAGTATGGACCATAACACCCCACGCTGGCCCGATTCGGGGTGGTATGTTTATATATTGTTTTAATTTTATCAATTTATAAAAAACCAAAATTTTTTTGAAGGGCGCTTGTATATCCAATCATACCATAATACAAAATTCTTATCGTTATGGGCCTATATACGTCCCACTATTGGGACAGGCCTTCCTCATGGAGAAACACATGAGCATAATGGGCCGTAATACCACCACGCTGGCCCAATGCGGGTTGGTGGATAAAAACGGTCAATAATGCGACCGGGACCAACGGCTTAACGTGCCGTTTTTTTATATAATTCTTAAGAAACAAAATAGACCACCATAACAAAATCCTAGTCGCATTCGCACCGAACGAACCGAGATACCGTAACATCAAAACCAGTATTAATTTAAGCCAATGTATTAATCATTATTTTAAAATTTTTTCTCATGTCGATCACAGTTCTTCACATTTCGTCGACGGCTCAATTAGTTTTATATCGGGCGAGTTACAAAGTTATATTTTAATAGTTGTGTTTAGTATAATTACGGTGTATTAGAACATTACTAGTGATTATAACGCTTTTTGTGTGCACAGTGTACGTGAAACAGTATGCCAAAGTTTGTTTTAAATATAGTTTTCTAGATTTCAATGACTGCGAGTTCGTTTTTTCAAATTTACAAATTTTATGATTATAGTTGTAACAAATACTTCTTTTATCAATAATGTATCTTGGTAATGGATAGTGCAAAAAAGCAAGTTTATAATATGTAGGGAAATATAATATAATGTATGCAAGTTTTGTACTAACTTTTAAGTCGACGGGGCGGGAATTATTATCCGTAAAAAAATAATTTCTTCTTCTTCTTCTTCTTCTTATAAACAAGAACAGAAAATCATAAAAAAACTTGGCCGACTAGTGCATTATCTTTATCACTCATTTATCATTCAGAAACATTCACATCTGGTCATAGCTACCTTTAAAGACGAATGTTTATTTAAAATTCTTTCTTTGTCTAGATGTCGAAAGCCATATGTATTATCCAATATTTGCTTTTCAGAAATAATGCCCAGACATTCGAAAACTGCAACTTCGCCATGAGGTCTTAGAGTTGGTTTACTATATCTGGAATTTAACTATGACATCGAAGAGGTGATTTTTCAAACTATTAATTTCCTATTACTGGGTTATATGGGATTATTATAAGTGGAATCTTTTACAGCTGTGGCTAAATCTCTACATTTAAACTCTTTTATCCATATTGCTTATGTTTTATGACATTTGACCGACATTTGTGATTGACATAGTTATAAAAAAGACGATATACCTATCTATGATGTCAGATAAGTATTTTAAGTATTAGATATAAAAAAAATTGAAACACTAATAAGAAAAGTAAGTACGCACTTGAATCTTGGGAGGTCTTCCTACATGAAAGACCATCAACGGCTTTGAGGATATTCGAAATCAAAAATAAAAGCACTAAGTGTTGAGGAGCTCAGTGGCGTAGTGTTTTAGCGCGTCGGCTTTCGATATCGAAAACAAAGTGACCTTCGCCATGGTCAGGCTATGGATGGGTGACCAAAACATTGTGATCTCGAACTCCTTGTGCTTCGGAAGGCACGTTAAGTCGTTCGTCCCGGCCGCTTCTACCCACCAACAATTGGGCCATCATGGTGGTGTTACGGCCCATACTCCTCATGTGTTTCTCCATGAGGAAGGCCTGTGCCCAGCAGTGGGACTTATATAGGTTGAGGGCGAAGTTTTGATAAAAAGCAGAAGCTAGAATAAAAACCAACATCAATAACTCTTGTATAGGAGCAAAGTTTGATAAAATAAAACGACAACTAATTCTTCTTCTATAAGACTGGTCAAAAACAAAGATACGTCCCCGTCCCCCCCCCCTCTAAAGGTAAGCGGTTATAGTGCCTATAGACGCTCTTAGCATCTTGAGCACAACAGAGTTAGGGCGCTATAAAAGTCAAAAGAATGCGGCAGCAATGAATGTGAAGAAGATCAAAGGATTTCTGTGCATTCAGCTTAGAAGATATCTTTCGTGATCTCCCGAGTTCTAGATACCTGACTGTCCGTAGAAAACATTATTATACTTATGATGGGGCATTTCGACCCTGTCCTCAACCTATATATACTGCAGGGCACAAGTTTTTTTCATTGAGAAACACAAGTGGAGTATAGGCCGTAACACCACTCTGCCCCAATGGCGGGTTGGTGGGTAGAAACGGTTGCAAATAGCGACTGATACCAACAGTTTTCGATCTCGGAAGCCAAAGCGTACTAACCATTACGTCACCGAGTTCCTCCCTGTGGAATCTTTTATGCTTATAACAAAACATTAGATTATTAAGTTTTTATTTTATTTTTCTAAGGTGAAATGTCTCCCAGTTGAGTGATCAGAATTCGACTGGTAAATCACCAAGCTCTACCTCTATACTTCTCTGCTACTACTGCTCTACTTCTGAACTCATGTTATAATTGGAAATTAAAAAACGATCTACAAAATCACAAAAAATAATAGCCCATATTCGACTCAATAACTTAATCGTGAGAACGAACAGTGAAAGTGTTACACAAAAGACCGTATCTCCATTACACCAATCAACGCGTTGTTTCAAAAAATAATAATTATATTAAAATGGTGTGTGCTCTGTGTTCGCAATCACAGATTTGAACTGTGCTGCAATCATAACCCACGGGTATTTTAACTGTCACTTTGTAAAGTTGATGGCACATTAGTTCATTGGAGGACTTTAATATTTAATTTTTTCGCCCATTCAAAAATATTCGATTTTAATTTCGATTCTGTTTTTTTTTTATGAAAACTCACTTTAAAATGTAAAGTTGTTTGCTATATTAAAAACCATGTATATTTTGTTTCTCAAAATGTATGTAACACGTCTTTTTAAATTGAAAAAAGCTAAAATATCTTACCTTTTTATTTTTATTAAAGAAATTAGAAAAAGAAGTAATTAGTAAAGTTACTTGACAAAGTCGTATTATTTGCCACCATAGATTCAAGATCGACTACTGAGCCTGTAATTTCCCAGTGATTAAAAAATATATTATGTATTCTAATAAAAATACTGGCTATTGAAAAAGCGTCAATGTTCATTCGGAATCCGATTGTGAACAGGCCCTAAGAAGTGATCGGTTTACGCACACACGCGCGCGTGTAAAGACGCGGTGACCTCACGCACACATGCAAGTATTCACCTGTAGCGAATAGCGCTCCACTCGTGCGCACTGTCACATATTAAGTTTGTGGCGTGCCAGGTGCAGTTTATATTTATCATTTATTTTAACTTTACATTTATATTATTCTGAAAGCATTTCGAGGTGAATTTTATTTACTAAATAGTTCACAGTTTCAAAAACAGCAAACCATTATTAAAATTGAAACTGTACAAAACAAGACACAACAGAAAAATCGTTTGTTATGCTTTATATGTGACTCATGGAAAAGTGAAGCTCTCATCGGAGCTTTCTATTATCTGTGAAATATTTCACTAGTAGACCAAAAATGTAAAGATTGTACTTGTTTATAATTTTCATTATAATATATAGTGATCTTGTATATTTCCTTATTTGTATTCATTAGTAGTATAAGCCGTGGCGAAAATTACTTAAAGCATAATAATATATTAAAAAAATCATTTGGCGACCTTGCTCTTTCCATAGACAGGAATCTCTAATTCGACAATTTGAGGCATATCTTACTCTTAAAACACGAAATAAAATTCTTTATTTAATCATTTAGGTAACAAGTAGTTACACTTATGACCTGTCAAAAACAATGAAACTTAACTGAATTCTAAACTCGTGATAATTTATTTCTTTTTGTAGGTTTTGTCTCGGTGTGCTTCCAGCCTAACCGGTCAGTTCTGACGCACACAGCATAGAGATAGAGCACCGCAACGTCACCTGTCGGTCCGCGACCTCCCATACAGCCGCCACGTTATTAATCTAGACCCGAGGACCGGGTGCATACAGTTCACGTTACGCAATATGGGCCATTTGATTTGTGTAGCTATTGATTAGCTATACAACTGCTGCTTAATTTACAGCGTCGTATTTTATTCAATCTGCTCGAATGTTTATGGTTGATTCGAGTGAAATGGAGTCTTGAAAATTTTTTCGCGTATTCAAGCTATGAATAGTATTTAATTTTATTTTAAAAATACAGTATTCTTTTCTCTGTTTGCTACATTGTAGAGTAAGGTATTTATTTGTAAGCATGTAGTGATATACTATTGATTTTTTATAAGACCTTATTGATAATAGCCATATAAATATTTAATAGCCATACTATATAAATTAATTTTCAATTATTACAGTCCTTTTCAGATAATTTCAGTTTTTTATAAAAATACTATTTATTTATTTATGGTCCACAAAACAGATTCCAACCAATATAATAATATCACCTAAAACTATAGATATATACTCACTGCGTTAATTAGCTTTAATTACTACTGCGTTAATTACTACTTGAACTTTTTAAATTATTTTATTTTTCAGATATCAAAATGAATACTTTTAATTAATTATTTCATGTTTTTTGTTTTGATTGATAAAGAATGGTACTAGCTCCAACACTATTACTATTGCTCATTGCGCATCCTAAGATTTTTCAACGGTAGAAATTGAACTCAAAAACAAAAACAGTAGATCTTAAATCAGATTGAGTCGCCAATTCCTATCCAATGAATGTAAGTATTAACACATCGAATGCTGAGGTGTTGCTTTGGCCGTGTGTGTGTTTGAATGGGCTTTGGTCGTGCTGACGGGAGTTTAGAGATTATTTTCTAGGTGATAAGGTGTGTTTTAGCTTGGACTAGGAAGTAAGATTGGATAGTGCACAGCGAAGCTAAGGTCGTGGGAGCCAAACCGGCGGGCGATTTGGTTAGTTATATTTTCAGAGTTATAACGGTATAGAGTTTTTGATAAGACACAATAACGTTCGACGATTCTTATTAATATCCGTGTGTCATTTGGAAACGTAACTTGATAAATGTTTTTGACACCTGACTTCATTTACGCTTTTTTGTTGGATTGCTACTACTTGTAGCTTTTGTTATGCAGATTTTAAGATGTCGATAATAAATATTTAATTCTTGCTTTCAAAATATGAGTGTTTAATCGAAAAGCATGAAAATGTAGGCGTTTAGCAGACGGTTCATAATTTGATTCTTTAGCTTCTTGAACATATTAGAGCGAAATAAAATTGATTGCATTGAAACATTCTCTTTCTGCAGTTGTGAAAGGATTTATTTTAACTGAATCCCAATTATTAAATTTGGCGCCATCACTAAATTCATCAGCCTATAATGTTCCAATAGCGTATAACGGCGACGGCTCACCACCTGTCACGCTGAGTGCAGTCACTGCTTGGTGAAGCGCGGACAATGGCAGTGGACTGCTTTTGAGATGCTTTTGCCTAGTCTCTGTCAAACCCTTAGGGGATAATAGTTGTGATTATATATTATGTATGTATGTATAACGTTCCAAAACCCTGCATGTATTTCCTAGTGCTTAACATTTCATAATTTTGTCTTAATTTAAATACACTGATAATTATTAAGAACTTAATTTTGTAGACACTCAGAAAATTTTAATTCCTTCATTGCACGTGTAAATGATGTAATTAAATCGGGATCATAGTGTGAACTTAATAGCAGAGCAATAGTAATAAATTGTAACTCAGTAATCAGATGAACTGATATGACGTTCAATAACTATTAAATAAACTCATTAAATACTGTAAATAGTTCAAAGTAATTTAACATTTCCCCTGCTTTTACTGTTAATCACCAATAAAGATCGATATAAAATCGAACTCTATCGATCGACGGAATGGATCTAATGACCTTCTTAGTGAAAACAGTTTAGATTGTAAAATTACGGAAGAATAAAATTTAATAGGTATAACTTAAATCTTTGATGTTGCCGTGCACTAAATAACAAATAAAAGATAGTAATTTGATATCTTTTGATTAATTAGATCGGTCGATATTTAAATCCTAGCAAAATTTTGATTAAGACATTTTGAAGCTTGTTGATACGTGTATACGATACAATTCTAGAGATATGTTTTAAATTAGATATGGTACTAAAAGCAGCTCCATTTCTTTAACTGAGTAAGCTTCCGGTTAATTACTATATTTTTAACTGATGGGTTGAAATGTTCCCACGGAGTTGAAAGGTTTGATTTTTGGTACAAAGCTTTGGTGATTGCGATAATGATGGAGCTTTTGCAATGATAGAAGCACTTTAAGCACAAATTACTAAATAGACTAGGCTATGCCATTTAAATTTTCTCGCAATAAGGACTTTACAGTATTCTGAGAACGACTTACCTTATATTGATGAAACATAATATGTAGGTACACTTAGAGCTAATGTAGAATATCATATTTCTTTTTCTCTAATCGTTCTTTGCAAAAAATATTATTCTAGGGAAATTAAAGATGGGAAGAATCAAGCTCACACATCGTAAATTTTTTTTACTGTCCAAAAATTCAATCCAATTAACATCGAAAAGGAGAAGTGTGTTTCTCCATGAGAAAGGCCTGAGCCCAGCAGAGGGACGTATATAGATTGAACAGGAAAAGGTAAACGAAAAGATAAACACTACTACCAAAAGATTAGATAGAGAAATCTCTATTATCCTGTCGAAAATTGAATTATTAAATTAGTAAGTAACCGAAAAAACGGATATCAGATACTCTAATTTAATTAACAATCGTTTCTATGAAGCTTTAAGTAAGTTGTATCCAGACTGTTTGCTGTTGTAATTAACACTGAGAAATCCCATAAACAATTCATAATAATGATTTACCAGAGTATTAGTGGCTGTGACTCTCAACCTGTCATTAGTTGAGTAAACATTTCTGAACTAACACATGTCGTGTTTACTTATCCATTTTACCACTTAATGTTCCGTTATTTTGGCTTTAAGAGCTCATTATGCAGGTGACAGAAAGTGTTTGGATTGGAAGAAACAGTGTTGGAGCAAATATTCTTTGTAGAATGATTATTTTGCGCGGTTTCAATTCGTAATTAGGTTTATGGTGTTGAACAAACGCTTTTGCATGGTAACAGCGTTGATGCGTTTTTAAGTTATAGTTTGAGTACGCCTGACTACAATCTCGCTCTACAGTGACTGGGGTCTATGGTGGAACAAACACAGAGTCAACTCCTGTTATTTCCTGCTTTTGTACATTTTAATGACACTCATCTGATAATTTATAATCATATATTAGGTCCTTACGTATGAAATTGGTGTTTTGTATGGAGATTTTGGGGAATTCTGCATTTTCCATACAAACATTTTTTCAGTTTTCTTCACAACGACAAATCCAAAGAAAATAATATTTGGAATCTATCATTAGACAAGCTTTAGTAATATGTGTAATATCACACTTCATAAAAATTATTTATCGTTTTTAAGTGAATGCAAATAAAAATGTATTCGGGAGGAACTTAAAAAGAGTTGTCTCCGTGTCCAATTTTAACACAATTAAACTTACAACAAATTATCAAAACAAATCAAAAGAGCTCAAAAATATAGTCTATTTTTAGGCGAGGTAATTATTTTTTAGGAATACTCTGAATTTGAATAGTTACAGACAAAATACTAAGAGAGAAAAAAAACACCAATTTCATAGGTAAAGACCCAATATTTAGGAGAGAGTCGTGTGGTAGCGGCTCATTAAAAGAATACTACCAACCCATCTCTTCCTGTAGGTGTCGTAAAAGGCGACTAATGGACTTAGAACTGCACAACATCCAATAGCTTATAGCGGCGACGCGCTCACCACCTAGAACGCTGAATGCAGTCACTGTTTGGTGAAGCGCGGACTATGGCAATGGACCACTTCTGCCGTGCTTTTGTCTAGTCTCTGACTAACTCCTAGGGGATAATAGTCGTGATTATATGTATGTATATATAATTAGGATTCAAAAGATTTTTTTCAATTATTTTTGCAAATTTTATACGTTACCAACGACTGTGATTGTGTCGCATAGGTGACTTATGAGGTATAATAATTATTTAATTTTAGATTTATATGCGAAAACAAATTTTTGACGAATTGATTAATTTAATTCGTAATTTTTATTTCTCATCAATCTGTAAAAATATTCAATCGATTTATTAAAGTAGTTAAAATAAACTATAAAATATAGGAAACTTTGTTTTAAACTATAAAACATTTGCATATGCCATTTTGATCGAATATTGATTGCAATATTCACTTAAATTAATTTGTTGATAAAACCAGGCAAGGGTTTCGGTCTTAACTGATGTCGGATTCCGTAAACGAATCGGCAATATATTTTTCCTCTCCATAGTAATAATAATAATAATCATTTATTTGCAATAAATAGGGTAATTACAGAGTATGATAAGATATAAGTATTATAATGAGCTTTAGACAATTAAAATCGATAACGTTGATATGTCAGAATTGGTATTTAGAATATAATATAATATAATAATATGTTGCTGTTTCTTTTTACTGTAAATCATAAACAAAATTTTAGCAAGAAATATTTTTTTTATTTAAAGTGTGTCATGCATAATATTTAAATAACAACATAAAACATGAAAAGGAGTTTTATCAATG
Organism: Parapoynx stratiotata; assembly: GCA_910589355.1. Taxonomy (NCBI): domain Eukaryota; kingdom Metazoa; phylum Arthropoda; class Insecta; order Lepidoptera; family Crambidae; genus Parapoynx; species Parapoynx stratiotata. The sequence goes on from OU342472.1 coordinate 1,544,443, forward strand.
TTAAACTATAATTTCATAAAATTTTAAAAATTTTTAAATTGTTGAAATTGTTATGAATCTTCTAAATATAGAGTATGGTTTCGCTTTTTCATTTCCTGCGGATCTCTTAAAGGCGATTTTTTAATTATTTTGAAATGGAATGGATTCTATAAATTACGAACGTGTATAATTACGTTACAAATCAAATATTTTCCAAAACATTTGTCATGGTAAAATTGATTGTTTTAATTTTTGTATCTTGATTACTATAAGCATGTTCCATTATAATTGCTTAGATTAATTTGGGTGGTCCGTTATTTATCATTCGGCTGGTTACCTCCCAAAAGACGTCTTGGCTACTAACTTAATTTGAATCAATATACAAATAATTTAAATTATGGCGAAAATATTAATAAGAATCGAACGGGTTAGTCTTCGGTATAGCGGTTCTTTTGCGCTGCACTTGGAGTTACGTAATTGGAAGGTCATTATATGCTAGTAGTAGAACAACTTTAGTGCATTACTAGCTGTTGCCCGCGACTTCGTCTGCGGTTTCTATGGTTTTTTAACTATCTCACGGGAACCCTTAAATTCTCCAGAATAAAAAGTATCTAAGATGTTGACCAGGGATATAAGGTATCACCATGCAAAATTTCATTGAAATTGGTCCAGCCATTTCGGAGATTATCCTGTACAAACAGACAGAGAAAGAAAATATTTTTTTTTGTATTTTCCCTCTTTTTACATCCCCCTAACTTGATTTTAAGCATTGTTTCCTATGTAAAGATATTCGACCTGTATTGTTTTATTATAATAATATAAATAGATAAAACAGTTTTAAAAAAACTAAAACTCCGTCACGATGAAGCGATGATTGCTGATTCTAGATCGTCCTCAGCCTATGTACGTCCCACAGCTGGGCACAGGCCTTCTTCATCGAGAAACACAAGACGAGTATGGGCCGTAAACACTGGCCCAATGCGAGTTGGAACGTCGCGGCGTCGTAACGTACCTTCCGAAGCACGGAGGAGTTCGAGATCTCAAAGTTTTGGTCACCCATCCACGGCCTGACCAAGGTAGCTTTGTTTTCGATATCCAAAGCTAAAGTGTACTAACCTCACGCCACCGAGCTCTTCAACTAGCAGAATACTAAATACTAATACCAACAATGACCCTTATAGCTCATTATACAAAGACGAGTGTCAACCGTCTTCTAAATAAAAACTATTTATTTCACCATTAGAAGCTAGACAAGTTGCCGTAACCAAATATGGCTCTTCTTGCCTTACAATAAGTGTTTTGACGCACATCAATTTAGATAAGACTAGAATTGATCCTTGTTTGCCCGCATAGGGACGGCTGCGGACGCGCCGCTTACAAATTGCGAAGCTCGCACGCGCGCTCATAGGGCTGCTAAATGCGTATATAAGTGCTTAAATACAAAATTGTGTATAAATTGTGTATTATTGTGTATTATTGTGTATGATTGCTTAAATAAATATACGAAATTGCCGAAGATTCACCAGTCAATTTATTGGTAGACCAAAATTGAGCACGATAATAATAGGCTAGTTGACTCATATTAAAAGTTATGAGAATAATGTGTCATTCACAAAGTAGTTAGTACAAGTGTCCGAAATATACGAAGTTCGATATATATAAATTAGGGATTGCTGTAGAAATTCAATTTAAATATGTTTTATTTTTACCTATGTCAAAATCGCTATCCACCATGTTCGTGAAATGAGTTGAGTAACGCTTCTTGTAAACAATCACTACGCATGGTCAAAATCCTTTAAACGCCAGTCGCAACCAATCAAGCATAACTGTCGGCTATGACACGCATGCGTATTGAAATGTTTACAATAATCGTGACGCTAAGGCACAGATAATTCATAGACCATCGGACCGAAGGCGTTTTTGACATTCAAGCAAAAACGTAATTTAAAATTGATTGTGTTAGAGCTTCAGAAAAATATTATATTATTTTTTATAGTGATGGGTATCAGTAATAAATCATTTGGGGCCCAATAAAAAAATGGGTCAACTAGCCTATTGGAAATATCAAACATTGTTATTCATTACAATTGCAGCATTCAGTTTTAAGAGTCACCGTTCCAATCACCACAATGTTTATTTCTTTCTTTCAATATTTTAAGCACAAATACAGAATTAAACAAATCGATGACACGAATTGCAGAGGTTGATTCAATAAGTAGTGTACTAGAAGTGACGACAGGCATAATAATAATTAATTTCCTAAATATGGAACCCACCCCCAAAAGTGCCACTGACTTTGAATATAACTTATGTACAGTTAATTGTGAATATCGCTTGCCTCACATTGTGCCCGGTGCATGGCGACAGGCTCGCCGCCTGTTATATGGGGGACCTAACATATCTGTCAAAAAGTGGGTGTTTAACACCTCTGCCCACCCCTTCGGGGAAAGAGGTGTGATGATATGATATGTTTTGTGTTAAATATGTAAAAAGGAAGTAAATCTCAAGTTAGTTATAAAATTTAATATTCATGTTAATCAAAAAATACGAACTCAACGATATGAACTCAAGACCTCCAGTATCGCTGACTACACCGGCATGTTAATTGAAAGCCCGCTGACATTTCTCATAAACTTCGCTTCATAATAGAGGCTAATTGAATCTCACATTTATTAGAATTCCAATGTAACTTATTCCGATCGATGTAGCCAGATTAACGCAATAAAAATTCAAGAGGCAGCCCTACCGACGAATATATTGAAGGATATATCGCCATCCAATGGCTTTCAACGAAGCCGACGTCACACATACCCCTGTACGCAACCGGCATTGTATTTTAATTTGTCCGTGTCGGGAATTTTCAACCACATGTGCAATAGGTCCTTGATAAACAATTTTAAGCTTACCACGTATAGAATTAGAGTTGTGTATTTTATTTAAATATACGGCTTACAATACAGGCCAATTCGAATTACGATTTACGAGTTAACTTTGAATGTCTCGTATTGAAAATACCGTTTATTTAATTTTGACATGCTGATATCGTCACTTGAAATTCAAATTTGTATATTTTTTGTCTTGAAGGATTAATTAAAACTAATAGTTAAATAAAGACATTGAAAACTTGACAAAATGAGAACTAAATTTATGAGCAAAGTGTAGTCAAATTTGGTTATAATACACCTTTTACAAATATAATAAATAATTAATACAGTATAATATCAATAAAAGATAATAAATAAATAATTTTAAACTGCTATAATGAAATAGTGGTTCTCGGTTTCATTCACGTGTTACCCGATCCCGTAGGAATATCAGGAACAAAATTATAGCCTATGACACCCCGGGATAGTGTAGCTTCCCAACGATGAAAGAATTTTTCAAATAGGTCTAGTAGTTTCGGAGCCTATCCAATATTTTTCTCTTTAAATTTGAATGGATTTAGGATTGAAGGCAGTGATGATTGATTATTGTAAAAACAAAATCTTTGCTTCAAAAAATCAATTACAACAAGAACATTTGAACCTTTGCCTGTTTAAAGTAGACTACATAGTAACTAATATTAGTCGTATTGTCAGTCGTTATGCCAATAGGAAAAAAGTCTACAACATAAGTAGGTATAGATTACATGCATATCTCGAATAGAATACCAATTATTTAGTTTTCTTTTTAAGTGCTATCATATTTAAGTTATTTGAATACTTCAACCTCTTGGTCAAGTGTCTTCGATTTTGGGCCATATCACCATATTAAAACAAGATTGCGGTCAAAGATACGAGAAGTGATAAATAAACAAGACCATAACATTAAGGTATCTTGGTTCATAATTTAACTCCTCCAAAAATGGTTTTGAATTTGAAGATACGTGTGAAAATCGACGCTTCTATATCGTTTCCAACTGTGATCCAATTAGGAACGAGTTACATCAACATTTAGTCACCATATTTAGATATATTTGTTAACCATTTTCCGGTTTCAAACTCCAGTAGTGATGTGGTTTTCTAAGAAATTGCGTTTAATGCTCCGCAAATTAGATCAGACCTAATATTTCACACAAGTTGATAGTCACTGATTCATTTAAGTGAATCATAGCATTATCTATTGACCATCTACCATTGACGATATGTATGAGGTATTTACAAAGTTATTCTTCTGAGATGTTTATTTACAACCTCGTAAATGATAAAATAGAACGTGTATCAAGCAATCTATTTTTATTGTTGAAGTAATGGATAATTTTAATAATCATGATATTATTCAACATCTCTATAAAGAAAATAGACGATTAACAGGTTTAAGGACATTCAAAGTTACTCTGTGAATATTATCATAACATAATCTAGAAGATTTTAAAGTTTGATACTAAGGAGAGGATTCCACAGGAAACATTTTGAATTTATATGCGCTATTAAACTATCATCTACATACTTGGCTGCCGTTATAATATATGTAAAGATTATGCTATCACTAAGTCAAAATAATTTCATTGCCAACAGTGATGGTATCGAATGAACAATGGAATATGTGATCAGATTTGCAAACGATTTATACGATTGTGCAAAACAAGATATTCATTCTAAATCGACGAGGAATATCCCGAGTCGGCGTCGGATCATGAATCGAATTTAAAATGCGAAATTACTTGATACGGTTCTAATAACTTACAGTATTCTGCCCTTCGGAAGATTGTCCTACATCGGTTGATTTAGATAATTTGTAACATGTCTTTGTCAGAGCCAGTCCAGCAACAATAAATTGTTTACAGTTTAATAGAGTCCTATTTAGTATTCGCATCTTGATTTGTTTTACATTTTGATCGACGCCAGTAATAGAACTTACTTGATCAATTTATACTACTAAGCACGCATTGCCTTCATCGTCAAATTGATGATTCAGAGAACAAATCCGAGCAAACGCCATCATTTAAATGGACCATTTCCACTTCAAACAGAAACATTCTGGCCTACGCATGACTATACTAGTTCAAATTTTACGTGAACGTGATAGAGTTGATATTTGAGAAGCGACAGACGAAGGCGTGATAATTAAAGATGACGGCAGAGCACGCGTTACAAATAAATAAATCCTTGGTTGATATTCCTTTAGTGATGGGGTTATGTAAGAGTATTAAGTAGTTTATTGGGTCAATGTACTTGCTATTTGGTTGCTTGACAATAAAATTGGACTGCATCTTTTGAATTTTGATGCTATTCCAAATTCACGTGATGTCATATCGTTTATTGTATGCCTCTGGTTCATCATCAATAGAAATGCTGTCTTTTTTATACTGTAGTTCAATAGATAAACGATTTTTTGAATAAAATTTTAATATTCTAACTACCCCGCAGTAAGGACGTGCTGTAACTATTATTTTCATGTTTTATTTGTTACGTCTGAACTCACAGCTTAAAATAATTATCTGATTACCTTATAGATGATCAATGCTTACCTAACTAATTTAATTAGGTACTCAGGATAATATTAGCTTCAATGTTGAATGCAAAGAGGTTTTAAGTAAGCACGAAAGAGTTCCCTATTAAATATGCGGCGCTAAGTTGATTCGGACATAAATAGTCATCAATGATTTTCTTTAATCCACAACGTATGTAAGCCCATTCGGAATCATGCACGAGATAGGGCATAACCCGGCGTCATCTAAACTTTATTTACGACTGTAAACCCATAAAGCCCAATAAAACCACAGATAAAATATGTAAACAGCGACACGTTTAGTGTATGTCCGTGAAAAAAATCAAAATAGATTTTGAAACGCTCGCCAGTTAAAAGGCGTCCAGCCGTGAATGGGAATGGAGAATCGATTGAAGTGATCACAGTTATCGATAAAATGTATCGGATGATTTCCGTAATGACAATTTATGCGCGAGTCAGGTGGAATATGTAAACGAGGCATAGACAAGTGAAGATGCCTTGTTAAGGTAATGGGACCACCCATCTTTGACTTGTTGGATGATTTTGTTTCAAAACATTGCTATGTGGAAACAATAAAATAGTCAGAAATCCAACATTAATAATTTTGAATTATTACAACGCAAAGCATACATTTTTGAATTGTATTTTATGTTAAATTCGTTATTAGTGACAATAGTTTTGCTGGGAGAAAATTCTTGTCTTTAAGTTATAGCGATGCTTTGACCTTGTCTGTGGTAAGTGTTGTCTAATCGCTATTATTAACATTTTTGGGGTTTGGATATTTAGTGTGCATTTGATTTATGAATTACCATTAGATGATGATAGTGAGCTGTTGAATGTTGAAACTAAAATAAATACATTTAAAATACATAAATTTATTCAATCTGGTGGCAATTCTAAAGTGGCACCAGCTATGAACTTTAAGATCGTGCTCATGAAGGCAAATTCACAAACACCAAAATAAATAAGGTTGCCATCAATTTTTTCCAACTCTCACTAGCGAAATGGTTCCAAAACACTTAATTGGCTTTTAGCATCGGCTCTGTTTAATTGCCGTCGAATATAGTTTTAACAAACTGGTATTTAATGAACTTAATAAAAAATATTATTAATGAGCTACGATTGAAGTTATAGATGCGTTCGCATTAATCTGCTTCTAACAACATATGATTGTCCATATTGTTTGGTATTTTGCAGTTCTTGCGCACATTCGATTTCAAAGATTTACGGTGAATGTTGAAGTATAAGATTAATAGGGTCTGTGGTATTGAGAAAAAAATATCATCCGAAAGTATGAGCGATTTACCAATAAGATCTGTTCATCATCATCATCATCATCGTCCACTGCTGGACAATGGTTTTCCCTAATGCACGCCACCGCTCACATCTTCAGCCGTTCGCAACCAGCTCACTCCAGCCAACCTACGAATATCGTCATCCCATCTTGTCACAGGGCATCCCACACAGCATTTGTCCAGTCGCGGTCTCTACATTAGAACTTTACGACTCCTAAGGTCGTCAGTTCTACGGCTAATGTGACCAGTAGGTTACGTTGGTGACTCTAGTTCTCTTTCGGATCGAATTATTTCTAATACGGTCCTTCAGATTTACTCCGAGCATAGACCTTCATATAGCTCTTAAACTGGTGGACTAGTTGAGCCGTGCGTCGTCTTGGCATTGTTGGTCGTGACTGGGAGGACGCACTGGTCGAAGACTTTTGAGTTGAGACATTGAGAGATGGGTGACGAGAAGACCTTACGAAGCTTACCTAATGCTGCCTCAGCCTAGCAAAATTCTACGGTTGGCTTCACGCTAGAAGTTGTTTTTGCCTAGTTGGAGAATTTTTCCCAGGTAGATATATTTTTGGACTACTTCAAGAGACACTCCATTTACTGTGACCGGTCCCGGATCAACGTGCTCGTCGATCGTGACCTTGTTTTTATCCAAATTCATCCGAAGGCCGATGCGTTTGGAAGATTGAACCAGGTCGTTCACCATCTCTTGTAGGTCTTGCAGGGTTTTAGCAATGATGACGATATCAGCAGCGAATCGTAAATATGAGATGTACTCGCCATTTACATTGATGTCGCGTCTCGACCAAATGCACTTATTATTGCACCTACTGAGTCAACGGTTTAATTTTCTCGATATTACAATTCTTGGTCACCCATCCGTTGTTCAACCAAAGTAGAATTACTTTCAATATCGAAACCAAATAGTTTAAGCCATTACATTTTAATTATACCAACTAGTAACTCAATTTAAAATTTTCCCACAACAATCATTTAAGCTTAGTTAACGTGTATAAATTACGACCGTTATCAGGCATTAAATCATCGACATAAGCAAAACAAACATTGGTAATGATAACATCGGTAAAAACATTGTGTCGTAGGCGACGTAGCGTGAAATAGCTGCGCACGCGTCGAATCGTGTTATAGCGGTGATTGTGTTTAATTTTATAGATAAAGGACGCTACAAAACGATTCGTTAGAACAACATGCTTACAATGGAAAAGACATAGTGTTTAATGTATTGTTGGTAAATGTGATGTAGTCAATATTTAATTAGTAGCACAAGCACATACAATACAACGAGAAATAGTTATTTAAAGCTGGTTGCGATCTTTGATTTCTTCGTACAACATACATTATTATTCAATTTCTATACATTTATTATTTCAAAAGAAATATATTTTTATCTTTATTATTTTTCTTACTCTTGATAGAGTTTGTTTGATAATGTTTCGATGATCACGCTGTATCTTTTTATTATAATTTCTTCACTCCCGTTGTCATTGTATCATTATCACAATCTTTATTATCTTTCATCCTCGTCTCTGTTCTTTCCATTCACTTTCTTGTTAATTAAAAAACTTTTCTAATAAATGACCAAGTCTTATGTCCATTTTCGTTGCCATGCCTGAAAAATGCATAATGCTGATTAGCTACATTATTACACCCTAAAGAAGATGGATTATGCAGATCAAATTAATTAAATGCATTGCCAACTTTTTGATATATAATAGATACATCATGCTAACAACTTAAAATCCATTTTGGATTAACAAAACCACCTTTTTTAGTTCTTAAAGTTGTGGCACGTCTTGTCCCCGCGTCAATCAACCAGCGGTATGTCTGGTCAGCTGTCTGTCCATCTGATGTTTTTCTTGTGCATACGTTTTTGCTTGCATTACGAAATAGGACTAGTTTTATTAATACAGTTTGAGGATTGCCGTCTTTAAAGTCGAATTTAAATTTGGAATTTACAATTGATATTTCATCACCATCAGCAGCATACACGTCTCCTTCTTGGGATCTGGCCTTTTTACCATTGCTGCCAGACAATTCAAAATTGAAATCAAATAGAAGCTCCATCGCAGCTCGTTTAATTTTAAAATTTTTATTTTTCTCCATTTTACATAAATTCAATTTCAAATTATGGTAATTTCATAGGATTATTAATAGGATGACAAAAATGAAATGAAATTGAGAGAGTTTTTTATATTCAACCATCAGGTGAAACAGATACGTCCTCCTCGATATATAATTGAATATTATCTAAATACGAACATCAATAAATACTTAATGATACATCGACACTAGTTATTCCATAAATAGATAAGTATGTTTAGGTAACTGCAATATAATGATACAGTCGCTCCTTTCTAAGACATATGAACATACTAGCTGTGCCCGCGACGTCGTTCGCGTGGCTATTGATTTAACGCCGATAAAAGTTTACAAAAAGGGGTCTTTAAAAGGTTTTGTTAACACTGCATTGTTTTTTTAGAAGGTGCTCAACATAACATTGCTACCTCTTATTAGCACAAAGTTGATTGTTAATGGTTAAACTAAAACATCTAATTATTGAAATAATGAAAATAACATTCTTGTCAGTGTCATCTGATTAATTGTTGTCTTGGTGATAAATCTCCGTTGTCGTATCATTATTTGACCATGCCGAGAAATTTTAAAATGAAAATACATTTTGACGGAATATGTCACATAATACTCGGGACATGAAAGCAAGACAGACAGAGTTACTTTCGCATTTATAATATTAGTATGGATCAGTCTAACTACATTGATATTACCGAAGAAAAGTGTTAAAATCGTTAACGTAACAGATAATATTAACTTGACCGATTGACTGTTAACAGAGCGGTCCATTAGTGAGTGTTTAACAAACAGGATCTGCTAGGAATACCTATGTCACAGTTTGATTTTATTTCTTCTCACTGCACTCTAAAGATGGCGTAGATACCTAAAATCATTTAAAACCGAAGTCTTCGAGCATTTCATTTCGCTTGCTCTTTTTGCCTTATTTAAGGAATACTTTATGTTCTAAACGTTTTTATACCCATCCATCTTTTCTTCAGTCGTCCAACTAATCTACTAGTGACACAGAAAAAGTGACAGACGACGCATAAAAACCTAAGCAGTCTTACAGCAAGACTTTATATTGCAGATCAAGTAGCCCTGACATTGAATTAGAGCCTTATTAACGTTATTAAAATGAAAATTGCAATTTTGTTTATAGTCTCAGCAACGCAGTGCCAATACTAACAAGAACAAGCGGAATAAACTGAATAAATTAGCTTTAGATCTCGCTAAGCCCCTATAACTCAGCTAGGCTGATGGTGGTCTGTGTCCCGAGTGGCAATACCGTCACCCGCTGGGTTTCCACCATAAATTCGCTCGCTCGAAGCGCACAATGTGCTCGGAATTCTACGATAGAGTGTACTTGGGATGGGAGCGTTGAAATATGACTTTTAATGGCAAAATTGTTTTCTTTCATCAACATTTAATTTTTATTGGCGCCGAGCCGACGATTTTCAGGTTTTTCGAAATGAATGGTGCACTGAATTTTAATGTTCCGGGCCTTTACAACTTTTCTGATTATTTCAAAGAAGATTAGGATAAAATTGACAATGAAAAATCTAATCTTTAGAATTATACTGGAGCGGACTATCAAATGAATGAAACAAGTGAATGTGAATGAAATCACTTGTAGGTACATCAAAGTGAAATAAAAAATTTAAAAACCCCCATCGTTATCTCTTCGGGGGACCGCTCTATAGCTAACAAGGGCATACCAAGATAGCGGACCCCGAACGACACAAAGATTTTTCGTTTTTTTTAGATCAAAGCATTTTATGAAGAGTGTTCTGTCTCATCTGCAGTACATACAGCTGCTTCTTTGAAATCAGTGTTTTTTGTTTCTAAGTTTACAGAGGTCAAGCTCCAACTCTTTCTCTATCAAGACCAATGTTGCTAGCTCCGTCAGTGCTTACTCGTGAGGACTACATTCAATGTTGTAAGAGTTACACACCTCATCGCATGCGGAATATTAATAAGGTTTTTTGTATACAACTATGGTCAATTGGCTTTTCATACGAATGCGAAAGATTGTGATGATTTGACGATGCTTCTGACATTTTGTAAGCTATTTTGATGCAAACACAGTGCCTGCAAAAACGGTGATTTATGGTCTTGATATTTTAATATAAGCTTATGATATAGTGCTTGATGTGGCATGATCAGTTGTTGATAATAAAGGTTGGAGTAGCTGTGAAATAATGGTCATTAACCTATGTTCATACCATTATTAAATACGTCCATTTTGATATGTGTGATCGCTATGAATTTTAACTTAGGGCGAATTCGACCAATGCAATTTAAGATTTATTGGTGTCTGAACTCCCGTGTTACTAATCGATTGGTCAAATTTGCTCTTAATTATAAGCAAAATAAGAAATTTTTGTCAACTAATAGTAAGTAGTTACAGTCGTCTAGGTTCCATTGTAATATGTTTATTCTCTAACTCTTTTTTTTTTAAATCCTCCCTATAAAGAGACGGCAAAGGGAACTAAGCCCATACAGCCAAGTTTTTTTTATATTTATTTCTTCAGTAGCTTACATTAAAATGCTAGTGTAATGTATTTCAATGCATCTTGGGAGAGTTTGGCGTCAAGCAATCGATGGCAAACACTGTGGTGTTACTTCGATGAGGTGGATTACCACGATAAAAATCCCATCGTTTTTCACACCACTTGACGATAATTTTAATGATCCTTTACACTACTAGTCAACCCGGACAGCTTTACACAAAACTTCACCGATTTTATGCAACAAGATCCACTCCCAAACAACATTGCAATCACTGAAATAAAAATCACGTTCGCGATAGTTGAATGGCGCCAAACCTCCCTCTTCAACTCCTATAATTGCTCATATTAATAGTCATTTTGCCCTCTCTTAATACGGGTAAATATTTTTTAAAAAATCACAAGAAGCTCATGCGACACCATTAATCATAAACAAATTAGTGCGAACTGGACTCATTTAGCGTCCCCAGTACCCATAAAACGCAAAGACTGTAAATTATCGGGAAAGTAATCGATTTTATTGCGTCGGGGGCGTTTTAATCGATTTCGATGAATCGCAAGCGACGAGCATTGAGTGATAACTGGGGCCACCCCGGTTGAAAATCGGAGCGCTTGTCGATACTGAAATTTGGTACAATTTTACAATTTTAGTCATTAAATTCAGTTAAATTCGAAGAACTGAGCGGTTTATTAATATTATGTTTTGGACTGATGATACTGGACCAAGAAATAATATTGTCAACTGAGTACACACGATGATTACATTTGTAAGCGAGCGATTTGTTGCATTTGAATTTCCTTATCGATTATCATTCGTCATACGTGTATCGGCTCTTGTGTTGCCACAAAAAGATAACATATTCACGTCACTAGTTCATTCAACCCGGTCCCGATTTCAAAACCTTTTGCTCTTTCTAAGTTGTCAATCGATTTTTTCAGATCCATTCAAAAATCGCGTCTTCTTAATGAACACTTTATTTGAGAGTCCAAATCTAACAATAGCCCAATCAGCGTCCGGGAAACACAAATCACTACCGTTACTGTTACAATTCGTATTCTAAATAATCATGCTCGATTCAGAATGATCGACATTGTGACTTGCTGTCCACCTCTGAATGTAGATACAAAAGAATTGAAAGTGTTGAGTTCGTTAACGACGTTTAAATTTGGCCGGTGCTTTAAATCGGATTTCATGCGATTAGATGGTGCAGCGATTTTTTTGAATCGGTCAACGAAGCTTTTTAATTCACATTGTCAAGCATGGACAGAGAAATTGTATACATACTTTCGCTGATTAAACTTTTTAGTTTAGTATGGAATTTATATTCGATACCAACTATAAGAGATTCCTTACCACAGTTCCCATGGACTGTGTTTTCAGTTAAATATATTTAAATCAATTATTTGGGGTTTTAATTTAAATTTAATAATTAGGGGGGAATACAATGGCTCCTTGCAAATTTTTTACAATCAATATTTTCAAGTAGTTTTTGATTCAAAATTAGGTCATATGTACGTCATTTAGGCCCACTTGCAGGAAATTTAAATCGAGATTAAAAGCTCGATTTTGTCAACTTTTGACATTTTTACTATGGCTATGTTAAAAATTGACAAAATCGAGTTTTAAATCTCCATTTCCATTTCCTGTAAGAGTTAGTATTCCACCTGCTATAACGTTACACAAATAAAATCAAATAAAAAAAAAATGGTATATATATTGTTATGTATTATAGATGTGTCATAACATAAATTAATGCACCAGGAACATAAATAAAAGATATAAAATTAAAACATTTTTACTTACCCAAACTATGAATCTAGATATTTCTAAATTGAATTCCTCGAATTATCCTTATGATCGAATTTATATAAATAATATAATACATAAAAATATAAAGCGAATAATAATTTAAATTAATGATATTATAGATGTATATTGGATCAACAATAATAAAATAAATTTGTATTCGTGTTTAAAATACATTAGAGTGAATATTGGGCAGGTGTAAAACAGTAAGTCGATATTTTATGTCATTCATTTACATAATAATCTTTAATTTGATTTTTTTAAACTCTGAAGTTGGTGGTCATGTATAGTTTTCAATAATTTCAATTGGACAAAAATTTTCACTACGTGGTAAGTATTAAACAAAAGAGAAACAAAACGAAATCTATGTTACATATTAATATGATTATCTAAATACCTATTAGAGTAAAAGATAACAAAAAGGAAATGTAACATGAAATGTAATTTTTTTTTGTTTCAAATATTTTTGAAAATGTATCTTGCTGACAATAAGGAGTGATCTGTTCTTTTAAACCAAAAAGAATATATACTTGGATCCAGTCAACGCCTTTATAAGTTTTTAAGAAACTTGATTGTTTTTATTATTTGTTTAGTAGTTCAATGAACCCAACCACACAGATTTCCTTGTTCTATTATTACAAGTCTAGAGTATTTATTTCCAAAACGAATCAACAGCATTAACATGTATTAATACAACGTTTGTAACATTTAATTGTTGATTAGGTGTTGAACAACAAATACTCTATTAGTCAAGTTTCACTTGCATCATTACGCCTTATGCAGAGGTCTTAAACACCCATTTTGCGCCAGATATGATAGATCCCCACAAGGCCTAGCACGGGCCGGAGAGAAAAAGTCCCCAGAGACAAAAATCGTCATTGCCTCTCGCTTCCGCGCGAACGAAGAAGCGAGAGGCAATGACGATTTTTGTCTCTGGGGACTTTTTCTCTCCGGCCCGTGCTAGGCCTACTGGTGGCACGCCTGTTGTATTAAAGATATATATTGTATATTGTATACATTGTATAAAAGATCGTCACGAGCCTATATACGTCCAACAGCTGGGCACAAACTTGGAGAAACAATTAGGGAGTATGGACCTCAACACCATTACTGTCCCAAAGCGGATTTTTACTTAAACATGAAATAGCGACCGGCACCAACGGCGTAACTTGCGTCCTGAATCACGGAAGAACTCGAGGATATTTTGGTCACCCATAGCCGCTGACCATGGCGAAAGAAGCTCTGTTTTTGATATTCAAAGTCAAAGCGTACGAACCACTACGCCACCGATCTCCGCATAATTTAATGCAATACTGAGTTTTTATTACCTCTTTCTTTTTAACCGTTGTCACCAAAAAGATATAATATACATACATATAATCACGACTATTATGCCCCAAGGGTTAGTCAAAGACTGGGCAAAGGCACCGCAAAAGTAATATATTTTCAATATCACCAATTGAGGCTTCGGTTCCAATTTGAAAATTTTTTTTAGTGTTGCAAAGCCTATTTTTTGCGGAGAAGCTAGTATAATATAAATTAAGGGACAAGTCATTACAGCAGTTAGTAATAAATTTTCTTTCACAATCATTATAAAATTCTAAAGTCGTAAATTAAGCTTGATTTGGATTTGATAAAAGGTGTGAGTGTTTGAATAATTTCCATATTATTAAAAAAATAAGCATAATTTTTTTTACAACCGCAATTGTTATTGTTGGTTGATTTATATACAATGTGTTCTTTTCGTCCTCAGCCTATCGTCCCACTGCTGGGCACTGGAAACACGTGAGAAGTATGGGCCGTAACACCACCACGCTGGCCCGATGCGGGTTGGTGGGTAGAAACGGTTGAAACAGCGCCCGGTTTACGTGCTTACGTGCCTTCCGAAGCACGGAGGAATTCAAGATCACAGAGTTTTTGGTGTTTAAAGGTTTTTCCAATTCTACTATCATTACTTCAAAGAGTAGCATTGGGCCCCAAATGATTCATTACTGTTAGCCATCATAAAAAATAAATAAACATAAATTTTGAGACCTTTGTCACAAGAAATTATAAATTTTAAAATACGGTTTTGCTCAACTGTCAAAAACTCCTACGGTCACGATGGTCTAAGAATAATTTGTGCCGTAAAGGTCACGATTTTAGTAAACAATTCAATACGCATGCGTGACACATGCTGACACAGCCGACAGTGATACTTGATTGGTTGCGACTGGCGCTTGACGGATTTTGATCATGCGTAGTAATTGTTTACATGAAGCGATACTTCACTAATTTCACGAATATGGCAGATAGCGTTTCTGGCAGATGAAAAACAAAACTGAAAATAAAACATTTTCAAATTGAAATTTTATAACAATGCCATTTTTATATTTATTGGACTTAGTATATTATGTGAATTAAAAATTAATTTTGATATGAGTCAACTAGCCTATTGCATTGAGCCTTGAGTGTCGGAATTGCAAAGAATATGACTAAAATTATAATAATCAGTAAAACAAATTAAATAGTTTTGGATGAAGCTATAATTATAGAGTCTAAATAGAAATGTTTTCGGGTATTATTGCTAGTGTTATCATAAGAAATGATACGGGAAGCCATAAATCGGCTTTACGAAAAAAATATTACAAACGTGTTTGAAATAAAAAAAATACAAATTGTATTTTTACGCTCCGTGATTCTTCCGAGAATAGTGGATTTGTATTTTAGTTTTGTGTAAAATCTTTTAAAAATGTCCACATTAGTATTAATTGCTGTAGCGATTGAACTAGTTAATTACTTGATTAATGGTATAATAAAACTAAATTACCTGCTGAAATGTTACAATTTGCAAAATTCTATAGTTAAACTTGTCTAACTCCTTATAATAAGATTACGTGACTGCGAACAACAACAATTTTCAACCTAGTTCTTATAAAGATTTAAAATTCCAATTTTAAGACAAGTGTGGTTTCATAACTACACTGGCTGCTGGTCACGTGTGGGCTTACAATTACACGGAGCTAGTAACATGGTTTCACAGCCACACGCATGCGCTTACACATCAAGGGTGCGTTCCAAAACGAGTAAAATCGGCTCGGGGTAGAGTAAATTTTACTTTAAAATTTCCAAAATACGCCCGAGTCAAACCAAATGTATGGAATTTACTCCAAATTTATCTGACAAGGGCGATTTGTACCGGTGGAGGTAAATTTTACCCGTTTTGGAACACAGCCCAAAATGTATGGAAAATGCCGGCGGTGTTGGCCAGCGCTGGCAGCCGGCGTACCTATGAAACGTTCATTAATAAGATTATCCCACCTATATCCCTGAAGGGGTAGGCAGAGGTGTTAACACTTTTTGTATCATGTTTAGGTTACATATATATTTTTTTAGTAAATTAAACCATTGGAGCGTAGTAGTTCGTACGCTTTGGTTTTCGATATTAAAAATAAAGCTACCTTCGCCATGGTCAGACCTTGGATGGGTGACCAAAATTTTGTGATCTCTAACTCCTCTGTGCTTCGGAAGGCACATTAAGCCGTTGGTCGCGGTTGATATTGCAACCGTTTCTACCCACCAACCCGCATAGGGCCAGCGTGATCGTGTTACATCCCATACTCCTCATTTCTCTATGAGAAAGGCCTGTGCCCACCAGCCAAATCAAAAGCTTTCCCTCAGACCTTACCACAAGGAGCCGTACGATCGTACGCCAGTACGTAATGCGATCATTTGTACCGTCTCATAAGCAGATAATACTTATATTTTTCTTAATATCCCCAAACGTCCCCATAAGGAAACTGTTAACCTTAATGTCTGCTGATGGCTGGTTTGATATCGTAAAATTGTAATTTCGACGCCATTCGGTGCACGCGATTGGGTAAATTATGAATATGATCTCATTAATTATGTTGGGTGTTTTAGTTACTGCAGACTGTGGCATTATGAGAAAATGCGTTACAGTTTAATTATAAGACTAAAAGAAATGAAAACAATTTGGCAATTCCGATAGTAGGTAGGTGTTTGTGAAAACATACTTCTTCAAGTTAATTTTAGTGCGTACGGATTTATCTATACATATAATAAACCTGTAGAGGTCAAATGTCTGTTAATCGAAAAAAAATGCTGTAAAAACAGGAAAAATCCCAAAAAATGTTTTTATGTTTCTCTGTCTGTTTATACGGTCTAATTTCTAAAATGGCTTCACCGATTTCATTGAAATTTTGCATGGTGGATACCTTATACCGGAAAATTAAAGGGTTCCCGTGGGATAGTTAAACAACCATAGTAACTGCAGACGAAGTTGAGCGCTCCACCTTACTAGCCCATGAGGTTTTCCACGCCTCTCTTGAAGGAACCCATGTACGATGAAGGAAATACGTGTGCAGAAACCAAATTCCATGCACGAGATGTGCACACGAAGAAAGAGTTTCTAAATCTCTTTGTCCGTGACAGCGCAGAAGTCACACGTACTCCCTTGCAGAAGGCCTAGCACGGGCCGGGGAGAAGAAGTCCCCAGAGACAAAAATCGTCATTGCCTCTTACTTCCGCGCGGACGAAGAAGCGAGAGGCAATGACGATTTTTGTCTCCGGGGACTTTTTCTCTCCGGCCCGTGCTTGGCCTACAGGAAAGGAGAGGGAGGAATAAGGAATAATTGATCAAATAAGTAGTCACGATACACTGAACAATTAAGAACAATATAATTTCCAAACAATTTAGGTTCAACCGTGAAAAATTATAACATCCCTTTTACACAACATTAAAGATTACAGCTTTTACGTTTTTTAGAAGCAAAAAACATCGTTTACGTCAAAATGTTATATGAATAATTCAACATGCGTAACCATTATAATACCAGCGTGCGTCGTGCATCTTTCATTTCAATTTTTTAAATGCCTTAAATTTAAAATTGGCCAGGTTTTTGCTCTATTACGCGCTGATTGCGTATAAACTTCGAATTATTTATTGTAATGTTATTAATTAGCTTGTTATTAAGGTCGGCTTTTGAATACAGATAATTTAGATAAGTTTAAAATTGTTTATAAATGTTTGAATCTGGATTTATATTTCGAGGTTTTTTCTTCTTATATAGCTATAAGACTACAACTCTGGCCTAATGTGTATTATAAATAAATAAATAAATGTCTTCAGACATTCACACCTACCAACTAGACCCATTTTAAGTAACTAATGCTGCTTGTTTTACAGATACTAGAAGACGGATATATATATTGATTAGATAAATACATATAAATATTCAGAATATATAAAGTACGTATATAAACATCCAAGACTGAATTCATTACTCAAATATTTGCCCCCATCGGGGATCGAACCCAGAACCTCACAAGATGGCGACGCTTTGGGACAGACCACTCGACCACGGAGGTCGTCATCGATGAATTGGTGAATGGTCATTGCTGAATAAGATTGCAATAGCAACTAATATCAGAGCTTACTTAATATTAGATTGTGAATCTTGGTTACTCCTTCAAGATTCAATAGAGGCAAAGGTTGCATTGAGTACAATATTAAATTCAAAGAGTTCAAATCAGTACACCACCCAGCTCATAAGGTTGATAGCGTGAAATATCGATGTTAATGTACGTGTACATGCCCATCTCTACCGCTGTCACGTTATAAACCAATTTACTTGCGAAAGTGAAGCGTGACCGAAAAATAGACCACATCACTAATAGACGAAACATAACACTTAAGGCCGCTTAAACATCAATAAATCCGATATCACAACGAACCGTATCATCACAGTGCCGATTATTGAAAACCGAGCAAATTACACGTTTATCGATAAACGCTCTGTAATCGAGAACTCGATTGCTGACCCCCGTTGTATTTCAGACAAATTCCTTGTAATTTCGTATTTGGAACATGCGGCTGACACTTCCCGCCATATCGGGATATTACAGTGTAATTATATACATTTTGGTAAGATAATTGATTTATTTTGATACATTAGTGCAAGAGTATTACTTTTTAGCGTGTATGATGTGTTCCAGTCGATTTTAAAGATAATATGACCAACAGTAAATACAGAAGTCAAAAAATACAACAGGTCTTATATTGTGAAATTATGTTTTTAGCATATTTGCTTTCGTTGTGAATTTATTATATTTTGAAGGAATTCGTTATATTTTTTCGAAAGTGTTTCTAACATACACGCTCTGTCACAAACACTTTCCTACTACATGGCTTCTACTTTATCACTATATAATAAAAGCTATTTATTACCATTGGGTGCAGTATAAAGCGTGGAATATTCTGTACTTAGTAGTAAGATTTATTCAGAGTTCTTGATACAAGTCGGACAAACGAATTCCGTTTCGTGTTACTTTTTTAAATCTTATTTGTAGAAAGAGTTTTACTTATTTTATTATTATTAGTTGTCTTGTTTGTTTACATAATCTCTAACGTTAAAACACGAATGAGTTCTTAAGGCGCCTTTTGCCCAAAACTATGCCACCATATGCCACGAACTAACTCCGTTCACAAACGCTCCGATATCTGACGCCCACGCATTGTTCTTTCGGCTTGTTTGTTTAACCAGCATTTGAATAAATACTTAATTATGTTAAATATCTAATCAACGTTTCTGACATAACATTAAATCACGAAATAGTATACTGCTCTAGCATCTGAATAGAAATGTGCCTATTTCTCGGAATCATAATTAATCGCAATCATCGGGGTAGATAAAAATTTTATGGTGCTATGGTGTTTTACATAAATCTTTGGGTAATGATGACAGCTTTTTATTGATAACAGCTGAGGTAGGGCACTGGAATTATTTAATGGAATCTTATCTGAAACATG
Source organism: Parapoynx stratiotata (assembly GCA_910589355.1). Classification (NCBI taxonomy): domain Eukaryota; kingdom Metazoa; phylum Arthropoda; class Insecta; order Lepidoptera; family Crambidae; genus Parapoynx; species Parapoynx stratiotata. Next base: position 1,564,360 of record OU342472.1, read on the forward strand.
TCAGTTGCATAGCTGGCTGTTCTTTGTTTTACTTATGAATGAAGAAGTGAATAGGTATGGGGGGAGCGCGAGAAGAGAAATTAATAAATTATAGATTTGCAGTATAGAATTAAATGAGGATTGTACTAATAGACATAAGTGGTGATATTAATATGGCGAGTGGTGAAAGAGGATGGAACCAGAAGACATGATGCTCTACACCTATAATATCAGGCACAAGAAGGAGAAAGAAGAAAAGGTTTAAGAAGATATCTTAGCTCTAAGCTTTATAAACATATCATAAAAGGAATTAAATAAAGGAGTTATTTAGTCAATTAAGATGCGCAGACGACCTATCTGACGGCAATGCTACAATCGCCTAGATTACTGCATCTAGGCGATTCTGCATGCAAATAACAGAATTGGCAACCAGAATTGGATCTCTTTCTTTGGGTGTCGTAAAAGGTAACTAATGGACTTTCATCTACACAACCATCCAATAGCTTATAGCGGCGACGGGCTCACCACCTGTCACGCTGAGTTCAATCACTGCTTGGTGAAGCGCGGACTATGGCAATGGACTGCTTTTGCGGTGCTTTTCCCTAGTCTCTGACTAACCCTTTGGGGATATTAGTCGTAAATATTATGTATGTATGTAAATAACAGAATCACAGTTGGCGTTACTCTCTTGACAACACGTCAAGATTAAGATTTATTGAATATTATTAATTTAGGCTTTATGCACATAAAAAATAATGTAACAACGTATCCACCTACAATATTCTATTAGCGAGCATTCCTTAGCTCCAAATTTTGTGCGGTACCGCAAAATTTTGCCACTCCAAACTAGTTCATTAGTCGGATTATTAGCTATTAGTGCCTTTTATATGTAGGAAATAGAGTTCATAATCACAGACTATAACTTTAAATGATCTTCAATTTTTGGCAATCATCCCATAACTGAACATTTCTCATTAATGAGTTCTAATAATTTACATAAACCTAAAGAGTTTTCGTCACATCAAAATCACATTATAATCCCCCGTCTAATACTACATTAACCTCTAATTTATTATGTTAATTTTGAAGCTATAAATCTATCATCTAATTACTCTTTGATTTGTTTCCAATACAAGTTATTTTGAAACTGTCGTTTCTCCTTTGTGCTTCGTAATATATCGTCCAATTTACAAATGACATATGAATTTGGAAACGTCGTCGGCATTAACTGTGACATATTGTTTTTTTGGCCTTGGCAACGGGTGGTCGGTAATCAGCCATCGTGGTATAACCGACAGATTTTTATTGGGCGTGGTTTGTCGAGATAAACAGTTGTAAAATTGGATTTGTGAATACGCATTACTTATGTAAAGCTGCGTACGATTAATCAAGAATACAGGTATTGTTAATGATATAATAATAACTTTAATGTAAGGCTGTGTTTCATTCAAAGTTAACCAATGTGTTTTACGGGTCAGTTGCAAAAATGTTAATGTCTGCAATACCTTAACTAGTCGTTTGAATAACAGCTTGATTAAATATGACCTGATTAAAAGAAAATTATTTGTTAAAGACCATAGAGTTTAATTACTAAGGTTTACACTTGATGTTAATTAAAAGTGGAGTTCATATGGCAGTGGAACTGTGCCACTCTTTCGAAAATCCAGGATTTCCCCTGTTTATGATACAAGTAATTTTATGGACGACACGACAAAGCAGATTTTAATGAATTTCCTTGCCGTGGCGGTGATTATGTAAGGTAAGAGAGATCCTATGATAGAAATGTTAAGCTTTTAAGCTATTGCATAGCTTCTATCGCGGGCCTTGAGCGCGGGGACCGAATTCAGAAATTCCGTAACGAAAAAACCTCACGCTCCCCACTCCGATGCGCAAGGAGGTGTGGCTTGAAGGCCGTGCATCGTCTAACGTCGTTTCAGTTCGGCAGTCTTCGACACGGCGTTAAGATAATAAAACCCACATGTATTGTAAAATAATAAAAAATATTTTAAACAATATTAACTTGTTTTATTCATTTAATAATAGAAAAATTTGTTTTCTTATCGGTCACCACGCTCAAAAAGTGTAACTTGAATTAATATCAAAGAAAAAGAAATACTGCATAAATAAAATAAATAAATAAAATTATAATTGCATAAGTTGATACAAAATGCTATGCAATAGCTTTACCGCGGCAGTCCCCGAGTGCCACACGTCTTTTTTAATAACTAGTCCACTTATCTATTACTTTTTTTTACATATGACCTGTAAGCTCTTGGCATTCACCTGATGGTACGTGCCGATAAGGCCGAAGGTGGAAGCGAGCTTCACCTGTAGTCTTCAACAACTGAGGAACTGGCTATCTTACCTCTGTTTGCCGGATTATAACAATGCTTAAAACATTGTTATTTTGGCGACAATTTTAGGTAAGACGGTGGTAGCTAGCCAGACGTGCTTAGAAGCCCTACCACCAACCAAACCGAGCAGAAAAACCTCTGCCCGCATATGTGAACCACTAGACCAGAGAGGCGGTTAAAAACTAAGTAAAATAAGTACAACAAACACAGAAAACCATAGTGAATTGTAAAAGAAAGCGTTTTGTCAATGGAAAGTTCCCCCTTTTAAGATTGTTTAAAGAGTAATACATACACTTGCAAAATAAACAATAACTATGCATAACTATTACGGTGTTGTTAAAGTTATAACAAGCGTTAACCTGCAAGTGGAGAGTGGGGATGAATTTGACGTCAGTTTCAATACATTCATTAATTTCATCTGATCATGCTACAAATAAATAAATATCTTCAGACGTTCACACCTATCAACTAGCCCCATTTTAAGCAACTAATGCTGCTCGTTTTACGGATACTAGATAACGAATAAATATATTTAATAGATAAATACATATAAATATCCTAAATATACATAAATATCCAAGACTGGAGAATATTAGCCTATATTCATCACAAAAACATTTTCCCTCACCGGGGATCGAACCGAGAACCTCTCGAGATGGCGACGCCTTGAAACCAGGGCGTACAGACCACTCGTCCACGGAGGTCGTCGAAATATTACTTACAGGACTAAATAAATTACTTTTATGAAAACTGTGTGAAAAGTTTTTTTTAATTGCAACGTAAATCATATACACAAAGGTATCAATGATTAAGGTATTATTCTGATATAACAATTTAAACGAAGATCCATCCATCCATCCATCAGCCTATTGTCATCCACTGTTGGACATAGGCCTCCCCCAATGATCGCCACAACGACCGGTCCTGAGCCGCCTGCATCCAGCGACTTCCTGCGACCTTCGCCAGATCGTCGGTCCACCTCGTTGGGGGCCTCCCTACGTTGCGCCTCTCAGTACATGGTCGCCACTCGAGAACCTTTCCGCCCCTACGGCCGTCAGTTCTACGAGCAATGTGCCCTGCCCACCGCCACTTAAGATCCGCAATTCTGTGGGCTATGTCGGTGACCTTGGTTCTCCTGCGAATCTCCTCATTTCTGATTCGATCACGCGGAGAAACTCCAAGCTTAGCCCTCTCCATAGCCCTTTGAGTAACCTTTGAGTGACCTTTGAGTGACGAAGATAATAAACAATTATCGCCTAATTTCGTTATTAAACCTAATCTCACACTCAAATCCTGCTCATTAATGCAAACATAATTTTCCAAGCGGATATTTGCAAATATTGTTACAATCTAGTTTCACATTAAAGACTTTGTTATTTCAAGTCATTATAGTCTCATTTCCAGTGCCTTGATTCCCTTTACGCCCTCAATCCGTTCGGTAGGCGCAAATTGAATCTGGCGACATTACAGCGCGACAAAAAACACAAATTGATTCAGAGTGGCGAATTGCGAACTCAGATAGCGGGTGTATTACGTATTGCGATGGGAATTGATGTGTTGATTTTTACCGCTATCAGTGGATGTAGGTAGTGAGGATTATTGATTAATCATCAGCTTTCTCTTGAAAAGGCTGTTATAGGATTCACAGTCACGTTTAATCCGTCCTCAGCCTATATACATCCCACTGCTGGGCACAGGCCTTCCTCATGAAGCAACACATGAGGGGTAATGGGCCGTGACGCAAGACGCTGGCCCAATGCGGGTTGGTGGGTAGAAATGGTTGCAACAGCACGTGCCTTCCAAAACATGGAGGAGTTCAAGATCACAATTTTTTGATCACCCATCAAGACCTGACTATGGCGAAGGTAGTTTTCTTTTCAATATTGGAAGCCAAAGCTCTTCATCAGCGTCTCTCAGCTCCTCGTCATTTTTAATAAAATTTATAAATCTGAACGTAAAAATAACTGTAACATTGTATTACACACATCTCCCACCCCGAGAGAAACCCATTGCTGACCTAAGATCAACCTAAAGGGAGAACCGAACGCTCCTGCTCTGCCCTCATTACTTTTCCAGGGCGCTTGGTTTTCGGTCTACCCTGGGAAAGGGGTCTAAGTAGGGTGTGACTTATTCGTCTCTGCCACTCTAGAATCTTTCCCTTCCAGAGCAGTTCTCGCCTGGCAATATTACGAAAATGAAATTTTATTTCCAAATATCAGGTGAACTGCGTCAATGATGAAATATATCTTTTAGTTTAATATTACTCGTACCACCGAAATGTGCGTAAATAAATATAATAGCTCCAGTTTCTGACGACCAGAATATAAATGTGGGAATAATCCGGAATTCATACGAGCGCCATCACTGATCGACATAACTTATAAAAATAGCAGACCGTTTGACATTAAAATTTTAATTATTGGCTAACTAATGAAGATTTTGAATTCATTTAAAACAGATCTCGAATTCCATTGGACTAATAATCGTTAGTTATCGATCGCATCGATAAAGTCAACATGGTCATCTTTATCGATACCTAATGCTTCAGTTGCCATCAATCAATGTGACTTAAACGTGAAAGTTATAATGATTGCGATTAATTACAGAAAACCAGTACTTCTTTTTTGTTGTATTTACTCAAAAACACAAAGCAATAAGATTATTTTTTAATTATTGTTTTTATTGCACGCTACATACATTTTTTACAAGGGAAACTATTTTATTCTTCGTTATATTATATTTTGTTCTAATGTTTTTTTTCCATTTAAATTACGATCTACGATTATAGAATTAACACCAATTTATATTTATTATGTTTTTACTATAATCGTTTGCACATTTTGGTGAAAGTGTACCGAGCCAAGTCTTAATAATTAATGTTTTATTGTATAAATATAATAATTACCTTGCACCCTTCGCACGTGAAAGCTCCAAAATGAAATCCCGCGGCTGGTTCTCCGCAGACCTTGCATTGTTGGTTCATCTGTAAAGAAGAAGAAATTTTAATAGTGCACAATTCGTAAAGATCATAATCACCATAACAAAAAGAAAGCATTTTTTATATTTTACCTACCTATAAAAATGGTGTTTTGTATGGAGATTTTGGGGAATTCTGCATTTTTCATACTAAAATTTTTTCAGTTTTCTTCACAACGACAAATCCAAAGATAATAATATTTGGATTAGACAAGTTTTAGTAATATGTGTAATATCACACTTCATAAAAATTATTTATCGTTTTTAAGTGAATGCAAATAAAATGATGTATTCGGGAGGCACTTAAAAAGAGTGGTCTCCGTGTCCAATTTTAACATAATTAAACTTACAAAGCAAAGTTAGCAAAACAAATTAAAAGAGCTCAAAAATATAGCCTATTTTTAGACGAGATAATTATTTTTTAGGAATACTCTGAATCTTAATAGATACGGACGAATTGCTAAGACAGAATAAAAACACCAATTTCATAGGTAAGGACCCAATATTTCGCTGATCGCTTGATCGCCGATACATAAGTGTGGGCCTGAGATATTACTACCTTGAAATTCTACTTATGTACACAATTTTCTATTCCGGTCCACTACCATGAATACTCGAGCGATTCTGTAACAGATTTCTCGATATAAGTCAAAAACAGCCGGTCTAGTTCCAACCTTAATTAACTCTGTATATAGGGTAATAAGCTGCTTTACATTGCGTCATTTGTTTCACCACTGGAATTCGTTGCAATAAACAAACAGAAATGGTAAGTGAATGTCAACTGTACGGTTTCCTGCTCTCGACGACACTTAACTGCATTCCGAGGCAATGATTGACTTTTTTTATTTCTCATAGGGAAATGTTGCGTGCGGCTTACAGAACTTGGCTTATTTTTAATTGCAGCACTTTCTGCGAACGATTGAAGATCTCGATTTATAGATAATCGTGAAATTATCTTTCTGTTAGGGTACGGCATAAAAATAGAATCTCGCTTTGTTTATAATAATATGAACTTAAAGTATGTGTTAGCGGCGTATGTGTTAGTCGTGAGATAGCGGCTCATTAAAATAATACTACCAATCCATCTCTTCCCTTGGTGTCGTGAAAGGCGCTAATGGACATAGGCCTGTATTACAGAACCAAACTCAAGCGTAGATCTCTGCTTGAGCGCAGTTAAAAAGGGATGGCGCTGTGTGGGATCAATAGCGCCATCCCTCTCTAACAGTGCTCAAGCAGAGATCTACGCTTGTGCTTAGTTCCGTAATACGGGCCTTAGAACTTCACAACCATCCAATAGCTTATATCGGCGACGGGCTCACCACCTGTCATGCTGAGCACATGTGTAGTCACTGCTTGGTGAAGCGCGGACTATGGCAGTGGACTGCTTTTGCATAGTCTCTAACTAACCCTCAGGGGATAATAGTCGTGATTATATTTATAAATAAATAATAAATAAATATCTTCAAACATTCACACCTATCAACTTGCCCATTTTAAGCAACTAAATAGATGACAGATAAATATATTTAATAGATAAATACATATAAATACCCTGAATATATATAAATACATATAAACATCCAAGAGTGGAGAACAAATGCCTGAAAATTCATCATCCAAACATTTTCCCCCACCAGGATCGAACCCAGAACCTCTCGCGATGGCGACGCCTTGAGCGGCGTACAAGACCACTCGACCGTCGTCAAACGCGCGCGTGTGGTGTAAAACGTTACTACTAAGTATGTCGTGTCTCGGCGGCCAGCGTAGCTATGAAATGTCCCTAATATTTGCCAGTCATGTAATAATGATAATTATTATAATGATAATGTATAGTGTACACACGATAACGAAATAGCACAAGGAATAATTATTCCAGTAGTCTCCAATCCAAGTAGAGCGAATACATTACAAAACAAATAACATCCAAGTATGCCTAATATTTGGAATGAAAGCAGTATTTTTGATTATATTAAATAGTAACATCAGTCAAATGCCAATGTTGACACAAAATGATTCTATCTGGAAATCGACACAGAGTAAACAAAGTGTTTTTATTGGTCTAAAAAATAAATATTTGTTTTCTTCTATCAAAGTGGTACCAATCTAGTTGATAATTTGACAACTCATTACGAATGCGATGATTACGAGCCGAGTCGAGCACCGAATGACACTGAATCGATTCAACAAAAACCAGAAGACATTTGTCGAGTGTTTTGATAATCGAGTGGAATCGATGGAACGAGAATTTTGGTGCAGGCTCTAAAAAATACTAAACAAACATTTGTTGTCACGATGTGTGGATAAGGGCCTGTCTACACGAGTTTATGGGTACAATTACCAATTTTTTTTTATAGAGTTTCCGTCTTAAGTAGTCGGCGCGTCATCATCAACAAGCTTTAGTCAACTGTTAGACAAGTCTTCTCAAATGCACCCTTTTGTAAGTAATTTCATAGACAGCTACTGCTACTGTTTGCATTGCACGTAGAACATATATTCGTGATTTGGTTAGTCCGTTTAGTACCTACATAACTAACACTCCTTTACGTGCCTTGTGTGCCTAGAAAGTCTTAAATTCACCCTTTCAAGAGTTTCCTTATTTTTTTGTATCTACGATCTCTTTTACACCAGTTTAAGGTAAAGATTCATTGTATATACCTAAATACAGGATGTTATTTAAACGGTCAACAAAATATTCGTATTTTGATCAGCAAAAAAAAACAATTGGTCAGCTTAAATAACTAACTGAGCAGCAACTCAAATTTTCTCTGCTGCGAAATTGTTTATAATACCAATGTTTTGATGACACAAATATAAATATTGTTCATAAGGGTCATAAAAAAACCCTTAACCTAATATTATTATTATTTTGCTGCCCAAAGAACTATTTGGTCGCCCAAATAATTATATTGCAGACAATATTTATTACTGCCCAAATGATTTTTTGGTTGACCTTTTGTTGCTGACCAAATAATTAAATAGATGCGCAATTAATTACTTCCCCTAAAATAACTATAACAATTAACTAATTATATAATTATGCTGCAAGCTAGCTTTTTAATTAGTAAATTCAACACCTTAAAACACAACGATAAAAATATACTGCATCAGAAATCGTCAAAGAATTATAATTATTTAGAGATTTACTTTTAATTACGTTTGTGGTTAACCACAGTAGCAAAAAGTAGTCTATTATGGACTAGCCTTTACCACGTCACGTCTTAAGTGTGGAAGGTCGTCAATTTTGTATAATGACATTTCGGTTCACAAATAAACGTTCGGACATAAGTGTCATATTTGGTCTGTCGTATTTGGGATGACACAACCAATAAAATATAGAAAAATACAATTAAATTGAAATATGATTTAACCCTTTACATTTAGGGCCTATAATTGGAAAGCTGTGTAAATTATAATGCCGCCAAATTAAAAAAAAAACAAATGAGTCTCAGATAACGTGTGTCCCTCATCTATTTCAATGCTGGGTGTTTTGTAATTTATTCCTCAGTTATCTGTTATCTAAGAATTACAGAGTCAACAGTTAATGAATATTAAACAAATGTAACTTAACACCTTAATAAAATTGACGATTTAGACCAAGTGAATATTGAGTAGACTAGAAATTGAAATAAAGCAAGAAAGAACATGCGAACCTGTGTTCTTTAGAACTTAGAATTAGAATATGGGATTCTTAGCTATGCTATCTTCACTCTAAAACAAAGGTGAAAGAGTACTGAAAATACTTGATATTAGAATTGTTGACTTTTGTATAAGGTCGGAGACACTAGAGACACTAGAGAAAAGAGACGTGAACGTAGAACATTCGATTCGAAATAATGTTTTAAAAACACATTTAAACCCATTCACTGTTAATATAATGACACATCGTGGTGTACAATTAGTCTTGTCGAGAAAAATTTCGTGTATCGCGTGTTGACTTGTGTATTTTGTTAAACTGATTCCAGCAAGCGGCCGTACACAGTAAGACTTGCTGAAATTAAATAAATGTTGAATAATAATATGGTGCATCGGAAGGGTTAACAAGATGGCGTGACTGAGCACTGTTAGCATTTCGTGGTTACCGCGTTGTTTTTAGGGATATGTAGGTGTGAAAAAGTAAGTGGGAGTCGGTAGTTGGTACAGATTTTCTTCTATTGCCTAAATTCTGCTCGCATTCAGTGACTTCCCGCAACTCTTACCTGCTCGTCAGTACACCCCGTGGGGAACCTAGCAGTACGAGGCCGCCTCGAGAACCTCTCCAACTCAACGATTTAGTTCTAAGATAAAACGATTTAGTTCATGTTTTACTGAAAAAGTTATATGGAAACGGTTCTTAATCAATAGTTCATAAAGGTTAACTTTTGAAGCAAAACCTACCTGTATTTGCATAAAACTCCAATAATCTTACTTACCTCGGTAATACCTGCAGATTTTTGACTACCACGGTAATACCTGCGTTTACCTTAGCATTTATTTTTGTATTGTGTTGTTGTATTTACCAACCATTTGATAGTATTTGAAGTATTACTATAAGTTTTTATTTTATTTATAAATGACTTGGGATTCCGGCATGACATTAAAGCCGGTCTAGATAAATCATCCATATAATTTGTTAAAACGAATGATGCACCAAAATATCAACGAAAAGGAATATGTCTTTAGCATTGAAATACTCCGATTACAGGACATAGATACTTTGGTATTTAAATTAAGATGGAGTCAAATATAGAAATGTTTAAAATACCAAATTATATTCCACCGAATAATTTATATGTTTAGTTTGAAGATAAAGAATTGAATATTCATAAATCATTTGCGCGTGTATAAAAAAAAATACTTAATATGCAAGAAATGTCAATAATTATAATAATAATTATGCTGAATAGTCAAATGTTAGTTTCATTTAGCATTAAAAGTGCCTTTGCACTAATTATGAATATGTGATCTTAAATTCCGGAACAGAAACTCAAAATAATTGACAAAATATCAAAGCAAAAACCATTCTTGTTCCATAAACATAGAGTTCATTGCTTGTTTGTTTATTCAACTATACAAGCCACGTATACGTAATTTGATAAATAATTAATTACCCATCCTTGATCTGAATGAACTATATAACATAATTTTGAATGCATTACTAGACTTGTTTAAACAAAAAATACTGATCTGACGACCTTCGTGGCCGAGTTGCTTTTACGCTGGATCTTAATGCCGTCAATAGTCGCCATTTAGGAACTCAGGTTCTTGGTTCGACTCCCAGTGTGGGCAAAGATTTGTGTGGGAACGATAACGTTTATTTTCTTCTTTAGTCAGTTCTGCTTCTTATTTGATATGCTGGTATTACAACCCGCATTGGGCCAGCGTGGTGGTGTTACGGCCCATACTCCTCATGTGTCTCTGCATAAAGGCCTGTGACCATCAATGGGACGTATGTAGCACGAGGACAATATATACGGAACCAAGCCCAATAAATAATAAAACTCCTTTCGTTTTGATGCCGTTCTCTCCAAGGATCGGTGTTGACGGATTGGGTGCGCACACGCCTCGCCATGACAGCCACGGTTAATGGATTCGCTGTTTTTTAGGGAATGAATTTTGGAACTCCATTCGTACTTAAAACCGCTGGAATTATAGATAGATAGATATAATAATATTATATTTATAATACTATAAAGTTTCATTTTTTTATGTGGCAGTGTTTAGCGATAACTTGGATAGAATGCGTGAAGAATGATATGAGAATAAAAGAGTTGGATGCTGAGCTGACGAGTGACAGAGGAGAATGGAAGAAGAAGACATGTTGTGCCGACCCCACCTAGAGTGGGAAAAGGGCAAGAAGAAGAAGATTTAGCGATAACTTCCAGGGATCGATTGGCAATGGATATCTAAATTCGTTTTGAAATTATTATTGTAAATAATAAGATTTTTAAGTAATTTAAATCACATTACTGATAGATATAATTATGATATAATTATAATCGCACGGAAAGCTCTCCGAATGATGCCTTCGTCTTTGGGAGATTAGTCACCTAGAACATATGTGATTCTTATATTAATAAATTGCATGTGCTTGCAACTTCTATTGAGGTCACAGTAAACATCGCCATTCGTGTCTTTTTTAATTTTGACATAATATTTCACCATTTTGTAGAAAAGATGTTAGTGTAAGATGTTTTTATGTTTATCGTCTAAATTATCTACCAATAATCAGACAAGAATTAGAACGCTCGACACTTAATTTAATCAGTATCTTACTGGATAAATTTAGAAAGGAAATCATACTGATTTAAGAAGGAAGCACTTAACCCGGCCAAAGATTAACAGCAGCTCCAGTGGTTTCTTGGGTTGTTATTTTTTTATTTTTGTTAAATTTGATCATAACTAAAATGTATTTGTGTGTATCAAATTACTAATTTGAAGTGGCAGTGAGCTGGTAGCTATAGAACTGACAACCGTTGGAGTCATAAAGATCTTGAGTGGAGTCCGCGACTCGGTAAACGCAGTGTGGGGCGCCCTGTGACAAGATGGGACGACTATATTCGTAGGTTGGAGTGGTGTACATTAGGGAAGACCTATGTCAAGCAGTGGACGAATATGGATTAATGATGATGATAACCTCATGTTTGGATTCACGTGATTGTGGTGATGAAGTGGAATGCGTATACGATAATCACTAAGGTAATCCCAACCAAATAAGAGGATCTTACGTTGATAAAATAGACCCTATATTACAGATATCTCATATTTTTTCTAGCCTTAAATTGATAACCTGAAATTAATAACACTTAAATCAATACATTTGCTAGCCTTAAATAAATAGCACTGCGCTCAATATAATAAAAAAAATATACTACTGAAGTGGTGTGTAAAGTTGTTAAACACAATAATTATGAAGGAGTAATAGACCACCAATGACGCGAAGCGAAACGTTTACGTCCCCCACGCCCCTCGCCGCCAAATAGACCGCAAAATCTCGTTATTGAAAAGCTAATCTGTGACAAGCTTTTTTCCTCCTTATTGCCATAGCATAAAGTACAATTGTACGCATTAATATTGTCAACAGCCTCCTGTCATGAGTAAATTTTATAATTGGTCTTGTTTGTTTTATTTCGCTCAACTTCTGTAGTCCTACATTTTTGTAATCATACACATTATTTATTTAAAATTTTTAATGAGGTACCCTTGGGGTATCGTTAGTGATTTTTTTTTCTGCTAGCAAGAAAATAAACAAGTACTTTCTGGTGGAAACATATTTATTTCCATGATTGTTTCTGCGTCCTCCTTTTTAACACTACTAATTTATATAAATGGAACACACACAGTCCGCTCTCTGAATCTCTGTCGATATTCATTATATTTCTACCTCAGGGTATAAAGTAGAGTAACGATTATTTTGTTGATTCGTTTAAACCGCCTCTCTGTTCTAGTGGTACACACCACCGGGTGTTGATCGGGAGGTCCGGGTTCGATTCCCCATGGGGGCAGAAGTTTTTCTGCTTGGCTTGGTTGGTGGTAGGGTTTCTAAGCCCGCATGGCTAGCTACCACCGTGTTACCTTAATTTGTTGCCATATTAGCAATGTTTTAAGCATTTTTGTGTTCCGGCAATCAGAGGTAAGATAGCCAGTTACACAGTTGATGAGGATTCCAGACGAAGCTAGCTTCCACCTTCGACCTTATCATCACTTACCATCAGGTGAGATGAAGGCCAAGAGCTTACCTGTCATATGTAAAAAAAAATCGTAAATGTCTGATATGTGTGATGCTACTACTGATATTTAGTGTACATAGCCAGTTGCATACCTGCTGTGTGTGTCACTCGAGGCAACCCCGGAAGACCAGCGACTGGTCGTCTTGTGACATCCCGACACATGCTGAGCATGTGCCTTATCAGTGATTTTTTGTGACAGCATTCGCTCTTTTAGGAACATGTTGTACCCTTGCTTTTGAACGTCATACTAGTGGGGAGTGTTGGTGATTGCGGCTCTCTTCATTGCCGTGAAAGTCTTCTTCAATCTTCAATTTTAATTCTATTCTAATCATGAATTTATTGGTTCCTTACCTATGAAATTAGTGTTTTTATTCTGTCTTAGCAATTTGTCCGTAACTATTAAGTTTCCGAACATTCTTATAAAATAATTGCCTCTTCTAAAAATAGACCATATATTTGAGCTCGTATTATTTAATTTGATAATTTTTTGTAAGTTTAATTGTGCTAAAATAAGACACAAAGACAATTATTTTTAACTACCTCCCAAATACATCATTTGATTTGCATTAACATAAAAAAGATGAATAATTTTTATCAAGCGTGTTCACACACATATTGCTAAAGCTGGTCTAATGATACATGCCAAATATTATTATCTCTGGATTTGTCGTTGTGAAGAAAACTGATAAAATGTTAGTATGTAAAATGCAGACATCCCCAAAATCTCCATACAAAACACCAATTTCATAGGTAAGGACCTAATAGTTTATAAAATTATATAGCACTTATAATAATGTCAAAGTTTTTGTGTGAAATATGTACGCCGTAATTGTGTTACTTATCGGATACGTTTATTTTTACGAAATTGTTATTGTATAATCTTTAATGTGTACATTTGGCAGTACTTATTAAATAAATAAAATAAAAAGTAATTTAGTTCAGATTTATATACCTTTGAATCAATGCATACATTATTTTCCTTTCTTTCTTTTTAGTAGGTAATACGGTGCTATTTTCAATTGAGTTATTGAATGGATTGGGCATTTTTCTATTTTCTCTGAACTGACTCTTAGAGTGATTTCATTTCTCAAGAAGACTAGTTTCCAGTCTTCTTTTCTTTCTTATTTTTCCATCCACACCTTTATTTTGTTGTTATAATCTACTGTATCGACAAAATCAATTTTATTTTCATTCGCACGGATACCAAACGCAATAGCGTTTCTCCTTATTCATGACCATGGTAGTGTAAGGTTCATAGATTCAGTAATTTGCAATTGTACTAAATATTATATTTAAATGCTAACCTTTTCACTATCAGAAACATAACCTATGTTTTTATTCTTTGATTGATTGTTTTGAATTTAAATATACGTTTGACCTCACACTGATCGATCTGCTTTTAATAGATCTCAATCATAGGTTGTGTAAATATATAATGATCACTTATACAATAGCAACGTCTTAAGATCTGAGAAAAAAATTAGAGATAGACAAATTGATATCAGCATAAATAGTTAGAAAATTAACAAGCATTTATTTAACTTTTCCTTTTGCAGATTTTTTTATTCGCTGTTGTTCAGAAGTGTACGAAAATGTAACTTCTTGAAGATAGTCATTTGCATACAATCAGTGTGATAAGAATCCATCACAGTCTATAGGCGCCTTTAGCATCTCATTTTCCTGTTTCTTTTGTTTTTAACAGATTTAAATTTCGAACATTAAATTCAACACACATTCCGCATGTATAAAAAAGACATAAAAGTTCGAAGTTTAAAAAAGGTTTGTTATTTAATTCCGCAAGATTTGATTAGACATAAAACCTCATTTAAAAATTAACAATCCTAATAAACAGCTCGTTTAAATATCATAATCGTAAAGTTAACACGGCTTAACAAGCGCGCCCAACACAAAGATAACTGTATAGTTAGCACATGACAAAGTGTAATCATTTGTTTTTACGCCGAAAAACTTCCAGTTGAGTCGAAGCCTTAAGATACAATCAACAATGTTTAAACTTTAAACGGAGACCAGAAATTACTTAATTAAACTGACGTATCTTGGGTCTGGATGATCAGATAAAATTATTAAGATTGCAACCTAAATTTTGGACTTTGATATATCATTCCCGAAGAGATCTGCTCTAGATAAGATCAGGACAATTTATAAGCGGCACTTTGACTGCACCAATCGATCCTTGAACAAATTAGTGATTTAAATCGGAAAGGAGCGAGTTGGCTTTGCATATGGAGTCCGGATCTGTAAGGCCCTAAAACAAAGTGAAAGAAACACCGTCACATACGGTGCTCTTTAAACATAATTTAAAAAAAAGAACAGTTTTGGTCTCACACTTGTTACAATGTACTGAATGATATAATTGCTTAACGGGAACATATAAAAATCTCATGTAGAACTGCGCAACCATTCAATAGCATAAAGTGGCGACGAGCTTACCACCTGTCACGCTGAGAGCAGTCACTCAAAATCAAAATCAATATCAAAATCAAAAATATCTTTATTTTATAGGCTTGACATAGAAACACTTAAAAACGTCAATTTATGAATAAGTGAATCTACCACTCGCTCGGCACGCAGACATCCCCGAGAAGAGCGAGCCAGAAACTCGAGGGTTGCTCTTTTTTGATGAAGCGCGGAAGCGATGAAGCTTTTAATGAACTGCTTGATGAAGCGCGGATTATGGCAATGGACTGCTTTTGCGATGCGTTTACCCAGTCCTTGACTAACACCTTAGGGGATAAAAGTCGTGATTATATATAAGTATGTATGTGTGTTTACGATCATACACAAAAGAAGATCAGAGCTAACAAAAAATAACATGTAATTTAATAAAAAAAGCACCTCATCTGAAGTATGCTACTTTAAATTTATATATGACGTCTTGCAGAAAATTTAAATCGGGATTCAAAACTAAATTTAATAATTTTTTGACAATTCTAATATGGCTAGTTGGTTTAAAATTTCCTGCAAGTAGGCCTTAGATAATAGCAAATAAAAATTAAGTACTAAATTGTTCGGTGGCCCATGTCGCCGATTGTACTTCAAATCGCTCTAACAGGCACAAACACATCACGCTTGCATCCGAAATGGGGAAGCCTAAACATGGACTGGTTTGCATGCTAGAGTTACAATCGGACTGAAAGCAGGTAGTCTCGAATTGTCTCACGGACTAGTGACGTGTGGCGACTCCAGTAAGGGCATTTGTTTGGACTCGTCCCTATTCTCACGTCGTGTACTGATCGATTGCTAACTGGGAGTTTGTCTTTGAAGTGTTAGGAAAGTTTCTAAACTATACAAGATGTTTCAAAAATAAAAAAAGTCGAAAGGGTATATTACGGTATATACTTATATTACGGTAATGGTATACATAACTCATTGCCAAAATATGAGGACCGTACCTTGATATATTTAATCGCCGAAAAATTTATTATTTTTGGCCAAAATTTTAAAACTATCGACATTAAAGCGCAACTCTAACGGCTTAGTTAAGTTTATCAGTAGAAATAATTCCCTAAATTTTCAACTCTGTTTCTACTAATGGTAGCGAGTACTAGGCGGTACTTAAAATTGATTTTTAGGGTGAGTTTTGAAACCGTGCATAGCTGTAGAAGATATTTCTTAGCTATCTCTTTTTACTGCATGAGTTTCTGTGTCATTATTATGTTATCTACTGTGTGTATTACTTAATAACTCTTAAAAAAATACTTTTCTTTTTCATTATTTTTGAAGCCAATGAAGAGATCAAACACAAAATCGTTTAGGCCCAATTGCGCAGTCGACAGTTAGCACCTAACCCTGGGGCAAATATATGGGCAAACCTTGGGTTAGGCGCTAACTCTCGGTCGTGCAATTGGGCCTTACTCGACCAATTATTGCAACAGAAAATTTCGGCACTTTACTTGGGGATTAATAAAACTCGGATCACGGACTCAATTAGATACTTCTCGCTTTGATTCACCACAGTAAAAAGGTAATAATTAAAATTTTAGTTTTCCACCACATGCTGAAAATCTTTTTTGTTTATTTTTTCTAATAAGCTCGCATTTTACTCACATTGATGGTTAAATGGCAAAGTTATTACCTTACAAGCACATTTCTAATACAAAATAAATAGCTGTAGAGGTACAAACGATATATATTACGGTAATGGTCATATTTTCCTTATGCCAGAAACCACCTGTTGACTCCAATTCGTATCGAAGCCATTTAAAATCTTTTCATAAATAATTCGAAGGCGTGCGAGATGCCACGATATAGGACTACTATACGCATATTTGGCGAGATATGAATGTGAAATACTCGTATTATAATATTAAATGGAGATCACCGATACGGCTCGAGTGTGAGCTAATTTATCGATATATTCAATTGCCGATTAATCATCCGAATTGAGTTTCAGTGGGAAGTGCTCTTTTATTATGCCGTAATGATATTTCTAGTTTATTTTAAATTGACAGATTCGTGGGTACCCGTAAACAGGTATATCTGTCGGTGTCTCATCACATCATATCATCCTGGAGATGTCCAATACTGGACAGACTTCCCCAAGGACTAACATAGCAATCAGTCCTGCCTTGCGGTTTTAAGTATAATTTTGTAAATAGATATTTATTAAATTAAAACCAAATTATGTACACATTTGTAGTAGTAACAATAACATTGATTATTTGTTATATATTGGTAATACACAAGTCGTTAGCCTTAGCTATATAA
Organism: Parapoynx stratiotata; assembly: GCA_910589355.1. Lineage (NCBI taxonomy): Eukaryota > Metazoa > Arthropoda > Insecta > Lepidoptera > Crambidae > Parapoynx > Parapoynx stratiotata. Next base: position 1,582,103 of record OU342472.1, read on the forward strand.
AACCAATGAATAAATAAATAAAACAAATAAATATCCTCACACATTCCCCTTTCAACTAGTCTCATTTTAAGCAACTAAATGCTGCTTGTGTTACGGATACTAGATGACGGACAAATATATATTTAATAGATAAATAAACATAATTATTCAGAATATACATGAACATCCAAGACTGGAGAACAAATATCTGAAAATGTATCACCCACACACTGGGGATCGAACCCAGGACCTCTCGAGATGGCGATGCTTTGAGACCGACGTACTGACAACTCGACCACGGAGGTAGTCAAAACAAAAAAGTCCCTATGTGAAAGGTAGGGATGAAACATAATTATAGCAACCCAATTACACATATACCATTCTGCAAATTAACATAGGTATGTATTATAGGCAGTAATATAAAAGAGAAGCTCTTCAATTTATTTTCGAACGTTCCCAGTTGTCACCCGAGTAGTCCTTACTGATTGTATCACCATACAGTCAATCAGAATACACAAATTACACTGACATGAAAAGACCAACCGATGCGAAGTGACGTCGAGCCCACGGTAAATATATTAATATATATTCGGAGGAGGCCGAGTAATTACAAAGCTGTCCGAGGCACGCCTTGCGAGGCATATATAAAATGGTCATGTGTATTAATGTTACGTTTAAATATATAGATTTTCATACTTTTAGATTTGCAATACAGTCGAAAAGGAACGGAACAATATATATTTTTTTATGAGATCGGATGCAAACGAGCAGACGGTTCATCTGATGGTAAGCAACTTATGAGCCAGCAAGGTGGAGGTCGCCAGGTCATATCTTTTGGTGCTGCCCTAGCATCCTTCACGTATGGACTTATCTACTGCTTACCATCAGGCGGTGTTGAGTCATTTGCTGGGCTAATTATAAAAAGAATAACCACCGCTTATTGACGCTCACAACACGAAAGGGGTCACAAGTGCGTTGCTGGCCTATATAATATATTCTTATTAGCTTAAGAGGATACTAGTAGGACCATTTTAGGCTGAATCTTAGTTCTTTACTTTATGTTTTAACTATAGATAATTTTATTACCTCAGGAATAAAAGGCAAAACTACTTTAGGTATAGGATTTTGTGAAACATAAACCACTATACATTTTTCCTTAGAGACTTAAGACTTCCAATCTTAATTTACCAATGTTCGTCATCAGCCTATATACGTCCCAATGCTAGGACAGGCCTTCCTCATGGAGAAACACAAGAGGAGTGTGGGCCATAACACCACCACGCTGGCCCATTTATCAATGTAATTTAATTTAATGTAATTGTGTATGATCCTGGTTGATAAAAATATATGTTATTATTATTATAACCACCGTTTCTATTACCTACTATTATCACTAAGAACATAATAAATTTACAAAAAGGATTTCAATATTATGTTAATTACAGGCATAATTAGGTAGGTAGAAAGTTAATATACAGAACCGTTTCTTCTTTAAGCTGGTTAAGAATATTCGAATGGAAACCTAACAATTGAGAAGGGATTAAAAGATTGAAGCTGAATTGTTATCCAGCAAATATTGTTACAACATATAAAAATCATCTGTATAAATTAATAAGTAAATAAATTAAAAACCAAATACATTTCTTATTCAAAAACTTGGACCCGGAGATTCTACATACTTCCAATTCGGCCTGTCTCACTACGCTGGCGGGCCCAGCAACTGATTCTCAAATTAATTTAAAAATTAAACAAACCACGATATACATTTCAAGATCATAACGAGCACTCATTGATTTCACGCGGATCTTGAAGGGTTAAAACGTTAAGCCTTTCGTGTAATTACATTTTGATAAGTACAAGCGGTAATATTTGGTTGTCAACACTTTCTCTCGTTGGTTAACGGCTGTAGGCTGTGACGTATGTTGTCTTTTTTGCTTTTAATTGTTTTTAAGGCCTACGCCTCGTGGGAAGGGTTTCTCCGAAGCAAGAGAATTCAATTTGCTTCGATATTTTTGTAAAATTTTTAGGCACTGCAAGTTTTTTAATTAAAAGTTTGAAACTGGGCAATTTCCAAAAACTTGAGTAACAATTGAGTAAAACGCGGTAAATTTTTAACTGGGGTATAATGTTGCGTAGACCATTTACTGCCTTTTATAACTTAAATGTTTTCCTATGGGGAATATACTACTGTTCAATCAACTAATCCGCATTGAGCTAGCTAGCTATGTACGAGCAGTGGGACATGTATAGTATAGGTAAATGACAAAAGTACTTTTTTTTTAATGTCGTAATTCGATTTCGAAAACTTGCACCACCAACTTAAGCTTTCGACGATTTAACTAAAGCACAATCTGCTCGAAATCATCGTTCAGCAGGTTAGCAGCTTACTTGACCAGATTTCCGCCAAAACCATTCCCTCAACCGTTAAGCACTATATTAAATCGTTCAATTATAGATAGTCATCGTCAATTTACTGCTCATTTAACAAGTGAGATTTTTTGAGAACCCCTGACTTTTCGTTCGAAATTTTAATAACTTATAAATTGGTTTAATTGCTGACCTATTAAGTTGCGGAGTTGATTGAGTCATGACTTTGGTTACGGTCCACGGAGTAATTTAAGGAGATGGTCATCACAAGTGGTTTTTAATTTTTCGCTATAAATTTAAAATTTCATTGAAGTGTTATAGCCTTTTGTGGCGAAGCAATTTTTTTTAATAAAAATGCCATTTTTTCTTATTTATTGTAGATTATACTAGTCGTATATTGTGAATTGTTTATTTTACCGACAGTTTTATGGTTTTCGGTTAATTAAAATAAAGATATTGCAGTTGATAATTTATCTTATGAATTTAGTAACCAAAGATGAATTTCTTATAAGGAGGTTTTTTACTCTCTAGGTTTTATAACGAAATAAAATTGTTTAATTAAAATAAATGGTCAGCCAAAAATGGTCATTTTTAATAAAAATCGTTAATTCGGTAAATGAAGTGACAAGCCTTATAAGGTGTCGATTGTACTAATCTATTTAGAATTCCTTAACAGTTATGTTTGTTACAGTTCCATTGTACGGACATAGGACACGCGACTTTGTTACAGTTTTTCATGGTGACGAGAAATTTCACGCACTTAGCACCAGATAATGTTGGGTTACTACCAGTAGCCACATAGGATTTGGTTTACTATCGCCTTGCCAGCGATGGGTAAGGTCCCCAGTATAAACAGTATTATTATTATATAGTATTATTTTAGTTTAATTTATAGTAAAAACAGCAAATTTGAAATAAAAATTATAATATAATGTTTATTAAGAGTGTTTAAACATGTATGTAGTTTAAAACAAACACGACTTAATAAAAAAATGTGTTATGTATTAACAAATTGATAATGCTGAAAGCAACCTTGACTTATCCTCAAAATATTTTAAGTAAATAAACAACGCACTTTATTTGAGTTATCAAAGAAAATGGGTCTTAAGAAATAATGACTTTATTAAAAATCGTGATTGGATCTCAAGCTACCATTTTAAAAATGTTGACTTGTCTTCATGCAATGGCAATAAAGTTCATTGTGTATGAAAATGTAATGTCACCGCGAACGTTTATTACATGCAAAATTTTAGTTTAATCATCATGGCGTCAAAGTTGAAACTTATCGTTATCATTACCAGCTCATAATATAGGCTCAGGAGGGAGTAAGATCATAATACCAAAGGCTTTGGGCATAAGTGAGCAGAAACTTTTGCAACTTAATCAGAACTGTCTAGGACTAATAAATTTTACGAGCCTTCTGAAGCAAGAAAGAGATCAAGATCAAAATAATTCCCGCGTCCATCCAAGCTCTTTAGAATTTTACAATAAAATTTTGGTATTTTTTTCCTAGACAAATGAATCAGGCCTGTTGGTATCAAACCATAAATATGTGTAAACTGGCCTGTCACAAGCGGTATTGTAAACCGAAATTGTTATGACCAAAAAAACAAAACACTTATTAGAAATTCAACTTGAAAAGGCAAAAATGGACCGTTACCATTTAGGGGTCAACGCCCAATCGGATTTTATGCACCAGTTACATGATATATTGTCCTGAGAAACCAGTTTCGATGGAGCCGTCAAAAAAGAAAAATCCTTAGCACTTTGTCAAATATCCAACGTTCCAATTGGCTCTTCCAAAAATGGCTACGTGAGCCTTTTGTGAGTGTTTTTGAAACAATAATTTTTCGGCCGACAAACTTTATTCACTCGCAAAATTTTCTGTCGTAATCGATTTTAATGATGCATCGGAAAGATATTAAGCGAGATGTTTTTGTTAAAGAATTTCCGTATAAAACAGACGATGACACCATTTTTGGAAATAAAGATGTACAGAGTAACCGAGTCGCAAATTTTTTGCTCATAATCAAAGCTCGTGTATCCTATGTATTTTGATGAAAAATGTCAATATTGATGTAATTTTTTTGTTATGTTATTTTTTCTACTATATGCAAAAGTACAATCAAGTTCGCAGGTTGCTACAAAAAGCAAGTAAGCTCGTAAGCTAGTTTCGTAAAGTTACAATCTTTGAGGTCCCAGGCATCTACCCCCCGGTCCGACACCCCGGTGGACCGGGGGGTAGATGGGGGTAGAGGGTAGATGCTTGCGCGATAATGTTCCATGAATGTTCATAAGTTTAGGTATTTAATTTTATTATATTAAAAAAAAATTCATTGTTTAAAAAAAGGTAGCGGCTCATTAAAAGAATACTATCAACCCATCACTTCTCTTGGGTGTCGTAAAAGGCGACTAACGGACTTAGAACTGCACCACCATCTAATAGCTTATAACGACGACTGGCTCACCACCTGTCACGCTGAGCACATGTGCAGTCACTACTTGGTGAAGCACGGACTATGGCAGTGGATTGCTTTTGCGGTGCTTTTACCTAGTCTCGGACTAACTCTTAGGGGATAATAGTCGTGATTTTATGTATGTGTATGTAAAGAAAATATATTGTAATTATTGTGAGTATTTGTCACCGACACAATCATGGAAGCTGCGTATTTTTAGCTTTTTGATAAGTGTAAGTGTTTTACGTTAGTAGTATGTGGGTTTTTGGGCAATCAAACAAAACATATTACAGTGCATTTCGTTTTGCGACAAGCAATTAGCAGTTGGCAGCTGCGCTGTTCTCTTCACTGTAAATAAAATTGTTTATCTTTTAGTAGTTAGCACCAGCAGTCAACCACAAAACTTAACCCTCCACCAAAAAACGCAACTTTATTAATTACAGCCACTCCAAATGAGTTCAATAACCCCAAAGAAAAAAGGGCCAAGCATTTTTGGATAAGAAAATTCATTAATCAAACTCAGACTCTTTCGCCTGGGGGAAGCAACGTCGCACGCGCACCTCCCGACGGTTCACGGAAACACCCGATTGGTCACGATCGTATATTAATAAGCGAAAGCTAATTTATAGGCGCTTTCCGAAAATTGTTTTTTAATTACTCTTAATGATTTTACTGTGACATTATTCAATTGGTACGGCTTAGTTATTGTTATAGTTTCATTGATTTATTGGGCTGTTAATTTTATTTATTGAAATCGATTTTAATTTTATTAATCTGTTAACAGGTTCAGAGTGAATATACCGAAAGAGAATATATCGAGAGAGATTATACCTTCCATTTTTTTTCTATAGAGCATAGATAGGTATAGGTATGTCACCAAAAAAATGTAAAAACTCGATAGTCTTTCAATAAATTGCAATTTGTTATTTGTTGCTCATGTATTTTTATTAATCTTCTCTATTTGTGACTGCACGGATAAATGTATTTCATTTTACTTCTTTTATTCAATTTATCAAGCGTAATTGTAATTAACCACACAATTCTGATCTGTAACATACCTACTGCTCTAAATTAAAGTTTTCAAAGGCTACATTTATCAGCATGTTGAATCTGCACTAGTTATAATAATATAAGAAAACATTAAATTAGCAATCATGTTAAAATAAGTGAATTAGTTTCTTATTAAATAATATCAAAAATTTTAAAATCACATTTAACTGTAAAAAGTGAATCTTTAGAATCTTCGCTTGATTGATTCCATATTAGAATTATTATTATCAGCATCGTATTAGAATCATGATAAATAAATCTCGTAAAACTGTACATTTGGTAAGCGCTATAATATCAAATAATAAATTTTGCTTTCCTTTTTAGGGTGGTTCCAGAGCAACGCTGGCGGACGACGTGGGCGCCGGGCAGGCGCGCGCTTACACATGAAAATAACGAAATGATAATCGAAAATTTGGCAGCGAGCTGGTCACATTAGCCGTAGAACTGATGACCGTTGGAGTATTAAAGTTCTTGAGTGGAGACTCGGCAATCGCAGTGTGGGACGCCCTGTTACAAGATGGGATGACGATATTCGTAGATTGGCTGGACTGGGCTGGATGAGAACGGCCGAAGATCGTGAGCTAGCTAGCGCGGTCTTCTCAGCAGTAGGGCTGAGGTGCGGGCCTTCGAGGAACTCCTCTTCGCCCGAGCAGCTTCTCGGGAGCCACCTGGACCCCCGGTCACCAGAACACACGCCGCCACACGGCGGCGGTGGGCTTCTCTTTGCCCTCTGTATCCCTATTTTTTTTTTTTGTTTTGAGAACGGAGGGAGGCTTTTTTTTTGGTTACTGGTGGCAGGAGCAGCGACCAACGCGGTTGCGTGGTCTGCTATGCTCTTGTCATGCTCAGGTATTCTCCCTTTAATTTTAACCCTTTAATTTTCCGGAAAAAAAAAGAATCTAAGATGTTGACCAAGGATATAAGGTATCATCATGCAAAATTTCATTGAAATCGATCCAACCATTCCGGAGATCAGCCCGTACAAACAGACAAAGAAACAAAAAATAAAAATAAAACTTTTTTTTATTTTTTTCTTCTTTTCATCCCCCGATTTGGTATTAAGCATTTTTTTCTATACACAGACATTCGACCTCGACAGTTTTGTTATATGTATAGATTGTAGTAACTCCAGCACCGAGTTTTACATCCTTCTTTTTCAAACAAGTCTGTCTGTCAAAGTTTATCAAAATACACACTTACGTTATAAATATTGAGCAACTCGCCGCACTAAACCATTCAATGCATTTCAAATACACTTCAAAGTAGCACTTTAATAAAGCGGTAGCAAAATTACCTGTTGTATTCACCATTTTAATTTTGACGCATCATTGACAGTTAGACAAAGCTTCTCTCTGACGCAACACTTGGCATTTCATTTAGGCATAATTATTTGACCTGTCAATAGTGTTTAATTAAATTAAGTTTATTTATAACAGTTCTCGCCTAGGGGTCTGAACGACCCATGTCGAAATGTTCAATGTTCATCGAAACATTCTAATTTCGTTCACGTAATGGCATGTCAAACAATAGACGGAGCTTGCCAACGTTACGATCTTGTGTCTAAAAGCTAGCATATGTAAAGTTTACTGACCATTGTAAGTTTGAACTTCCTTCCCTCTCTTTAGTGGAACAAAATGAGGCCAGGGAAGAGAGATCTTGAGTTTGTGTAGGGATCTACTCAGTTTGGTGATGTAGCTTGTCGCTCGTCAACACAATATAGCAAGAACAGCATTAAGCAAAGTTTGTAGAAGCGCGTTCTTTATTCAAATGCTTTTGAAACAGACGAGCTTTTTGTGGCGTTTATTTTCATTGTCATAATTCTTATTAGCTTGTAAAGCTTATTGGAAAACAGTCTTAAAGATTCAGAAAAAAAGATTGCAAAGACGAATTATTTTCGAAAGCGTGTTCACAGCCAATCTAAATAGTGATTTGTGGAGATTATTTTTATTTGTAAACAATTTACAAATCTGTCTTAGGATTGATTCTTTGCCTAGCGCTGTGCCTGGTGTATGGCAGCGATTCTCCCTCTGTCATATAAGATCTAAAACATATCAGGTGAAATGGATTAACTCTTCCCCAATTCTGGATCATAGGTGTAAAGGTGTGATGATTTTATGACACGCGTTTTAGTCGCTGCCCGCGTTTTAACCGCCCGTGTGTGCAGTATAAAGCTCCACCCGCGGCGTCTGTCTGAGGCTGTGTGAAAAACCAACAATGCTAACATTATAACGGCCAAAAGCCGGCCGGTGCTTCGGTAAATTTGCCGATACGCAATTTGAACTGACACGAAACGTGTAATTGTGTTATTCCATATTGACACCTCTACAGTGTTGATAAAGCTGAAAATCGGACGAAGGGCAAGATTTTGGAAGGCTTGAGCCGGTGGTTGTACTTACTTGCACATATTTTATGTTTCTAAGAGAAATCGTTGAAACTCTTACGATGAGAGCGAGCTCGTTTTCTTCATAAATTATTGAGTCGAGAAAAAACAATAGTTTGAAGACTATCCGTTCAATTAAAAAATTAATAAAGTAAGGTCCACAGATTTTTTTCTCCATTGAGATCGAAATAATGCAAGGGATTTCCTCGTTCATGAAAATGATTCTGAGTAATAAACTTAGATGATAAATTCATCTAAGTTTATTTTATTTCATTAAAATTCTACTTTAAAAAAAATTAATCAATAGGAAATAAACAATGAAAACAAAAAAAAATCAAACCTTAAGATACGTATGGCTTTTTTTTTAAATACGTTGTCTGCCAATACTAGACCAATACCATCTAATTATAATCCCTTTTAACGTCTTATTAGAAGGTCTTATTAGATTTAAAACGAATATTTTTTTTACATTATTTATTTAGACACTCATTTTACTTTCATACATATTTATATATTACTAGCTGTTGCCCACGACTTAGTCTGCGGTTACTGGTTTTTTGAATATCTCACGGGAACCCTTTAATTTTCCAGAATAAAAAGTATCTAAGATGTTGACCAGGGATATAAGGTATCACCATTCAAACTTTCATTTAAATCGGTCCAACCATTTCGTAGATTATCAGAAAACTGACATCTTTTCTTTTTACATCCCCCTGACTTGATATTAAGCATTTTTTTTCTATGTACAGACATTCAACCTCTACAGTTTTATTATATATATCGATAGATTACTGCATCTGCTACACATAAAGGTACCATGAAAACATATCAGTTGCGATATTGCGATATTCTTTACACACTGATTGACAACGATACTCATTAATAATTTGTAATGCGAACAAAAAGCATTCAAACAGATAATAATCAGGTGACGATGACACAATCGAAATTACGTTGCAATGTGTCAAACATAATCGAATCTCCAACAGCCATTCGAAAAAAGGGTGAGCCGACCACCGGCGTTCTGCAAGTAACGAACGGTATATCGTTACCGTCGACACCTCACTCGGCATTTAGGGTTATTACGGACAATTACTCGAAAGATCGATTTGGGAAATCGATTTTAATATCTCGTAATGATTGCAGGGCACCGTTACTTGCAACGACCTTTTTATGCTCCTTCGACCTCAGTGACAATGTTTTGTGCTTTTATACCTGTTTGGCAGCTTTTTTACACTTGCATTTGTGAGCTTATAAATTATCGGATAAGGGTATATTTTGATAAGAAAAAGAAACTTTATATTTTACACTCTAGAAAAAATATATGCCATTCATGATAATGATACTAACAAAACATTAAAATCCATACTAATATTATAAATGCGAAAGTAACTCTGTCTGTCTCGTTTTCACGTCAAAACTACTGAACAAATTTAACCAAAATTTGGTACACAGATTGTCTAGGGCCTGAGAAAGGACATAGGCTACCTTTTATCCCGATATTCCCATGGGAACGGCTGCAAGGTGGGTGAATGTTAAAAAATTTAAATAACGCTTCCCAGAAAAATAAAAGCTATTATTTTATAAATGAAAAATAATTAGGTAATCATTATTATTAATCAATTAATAAACTGCCTCTTCCCGCAGTGGACTAATGTGGCCTAAAGATATTTTAATTGATGCATATAATTAAAGTATAGGTAGCTTTTTGGAATCTAATCAGCAGCGAATACTGAAATTGCCCTTGCGCAATGCTATCTTTGGATAGGTGTCCGAATTATTCTTGGGGTATGTATGTTTTACGATACAATGCGACACACTTATTGTACGTGGGTTGAGTGGTATTCTGATTAATAAAAAAAAACAATTGCACGGTGGAAGGAACAAATATATTATCAAATTTATCAAACAGTGATAATATTGTCGGATGTCAAAACAGCCAACTCTTGCCCAGTTTTCGACTCGTCTACCGCTTCCTCCTATAAAAAAACATAGGAAAATACTATCTCCACATTTTTAAACAGAGCAGAACAGATGTTATGGTCTTCATTAATAGTTATCGCTATATTAATATGACATGAATTTAAATAATTAATTAAAATATCATATCTTTTCATCTTCATAAATGTAAGATATGAGATCCCAAAATCAATTTGACAAACATCTAAATTTAGCCCCAAGAAAATATTCACAAAAATGTCAAATAAAAAAAGGCTTTTCTCATAAAATTCCTCGGTATTAAGTTTCCTGGGAATATTCTCCTATTGGGGTTTCGAGTTGATTCCAATTAACATTTTTATGACTTACTTATTTCTTAGATCGAGGTCTATCTTATTAAGCATAATTTTTATGTATGTAGCATAATTTTTGCCGTATTAAAACGCAAAAATTTTGATCTAAAATCTTGTGCCGTTATTTCTTCAATTTATGCTAAGATTAATTAGAAGATTCGCATGCTTCGCTTAACATTCATTTAGACTTCTCACGTGCCAATACATATTGCACGAGGTAAATAAGCTTCGTCGATTTCGTCCCAACGCACTTCCATAATATTAGGTCCTTACCTATGAAATTGGTGTTTTGTATGGAGATTTTGGGGATGTCTGCATTTTACATACTAACATTTTATCAGTTTTCTTCAGAACGACAAATCCAGAGATAATAATATTTGGCATGTATCATTAGACAAGCTTTAGCAATATGTGTGTGAACACGCTTGATAAAAATTATTCATCGTTTTAATTTTTATGTGAATCAAATGATGTATTCGGGAGGCAGTTAAAAATAATTATCTTTGTGTCTCATTTTAACACAATTAAACTTACAAAAAATTATCAAATTAAATAATACGAGCTCAAATATATGGTCTATTTTTAGAAGAGGCCATTATTTTATAAGAATGTTTTGAAACTTAATAGTTACGGACAAATTGCCAAGACAGAATAAAAACACCAATTTCATAGGTAAGGACCCAGTATAAGCCAAAACTAGGTATGTTATAAATTAATCAAATTTTTGTTTTTATTCAACATATTTTTTGCTGACTGAGTTTCCATGTCCTAAAATATTTTGCCCCCAACGAAGTGGACTGACGACCTGGAAGTCGCTGTGTGCGGGCAGCGCAGGATCACGAGTTGTGGAGATCATTGGGGAAGGCCTATGTCTAACAGTGGACATCTATTGGCTGATGGATGGATGGAAAATATTTAAAATATTTTAACACTTGACGTTAAATTATATTTCCGTTAGCAAATCCCTCTTCATACAAATAAAATACATCTTATAAACAGTTCTTACCAGCTGATTTATTTTTGTATATTATGAAACGTAATAAGAAGACAGTGAATTAGTGTTTGGTTACGCCTATAAATAGGTTTAATATTCTGTTAATATCAATTACAAATACAGTACCAAGACATAAGTTAGACTGTATACTATAACCGCAATAGCGTCATCTTAAGAACTACAAAAAGGTTTAAAAATACATAAACAAGTAAAACTACACCTCTCACAATAATTACAGAGCAACGATCGCAAAATGTGCAAACAGCACCTTTAAAGCGATTAATAATCTTTACCAAAATACAGTGGAGCGATTATCGCAACCCTGATACAACATTGAATAAAGGTCGATTTTTCATAAAACAGCAATACTCGGTTACAATTACAGGTCATTTATCAATGTTCTGGGCTCTTGAGATTGAATTAACCGTAAAAAGCTTACAGTATGTTATGTTGGTGTAGCGGGAGGTGTACCTGCAACAAACATTTTAATTTTAATTAAAAAGTTTGAATTTTAAAAAGTACTGTAAGAGACTCCGTATAGTCGCTTTGCATAGGCAATTTATTTAAGCAAGGTGAGTTTTTTAAAGCTAAATTTTAAAGGAAGAAAGAATATAATTTATCAGTGACACAGAATCAACCTTAGTGCTAATTACAATTCCTGTCTAATAATACAAATAGACGTATGGTGGAAAGATGTAATCTCGGCCTACCCCTGTGGGAAAAAGGCGTGACTTTATGTATGTATATATGTATGGTGGTACAACGGCTCACACTTCGTTATGTCGAAAGGAATTCGTTCATAAGCGAGATGTGTATAAGAAGTAGATTTGAGTTATATAATTCTTTCTGCCCCAGAGATGTTTATAGATTTTATCAGATCAAACACAGTGAATTTTTAGAAGTTTAAGGCATCTGAGAAATATTTTAATTATTCCAAATTGTTTTCCCTGGAGTAATAAATTCGAGATTTCAAAAAAATATTTTTATTATAGCTAATAGAAAGTCTGTTACCGAATCAATTCCAATTTGTCTCTAATTCAAACGTGTATATTCATTTTCATTGCGTCAACCTCGGTATTAATATGAACTAGAATTACTTTTAACTTCATACATGATTTGGACTATCACTTAAACAAAATATCACGGTTATTGGTTTAGCAGCAGCCATTTAATTATTTGGTCAGCAACAATATGGTCAGTCAAAAATCATTTGGGCACCAAAATAATTATTTCGTCAGCAGAATAATATATTGGGCCAAAATTCGAATATATTGCTGACCGTTTAAATAACACCAATTTATTAGATGTAATGATTGATTTTTAACCCAATTTTTGTATGGCTAAAATTAAATGTGGTCTTAAGGAACACAGTTCTCCTTGGACTCTGCCTATCCCTTGTGTATGTATTGATGTTATCAACAAATTTTAAAAATCGGTCAAAACTGTGCGATTCAAGTCGCATAACATCTTCCTCAATATTATATTATTTTAAAATGCTAAATGATCGCAATACATGTAAACATTGATTCTGAAAACGGAATCAGCAACGATTGCTAGTTATATTAAGGTGCGACAATAAAAAGATCCCAAAAAAATCACTGATATTTTGAGTTCCTCTTTAATTACCTAACTTCACAAAAAGAAAATATCTGAGCTTACAGTATAATACATACATTAGAATACAAATTGCCTTCTGCGATAAACTTGACTGTGTAATTAATACTCGGTCTGGAACGGTATCAAGAGGTACAGTGTACGCCACCTTCCAATGACTCATCTACTCCAGTAGCCGAATATGCTACGGTATTTTCTGATTGCGAATTTATCATACTTTGTTGTTTCTTTTGTAATTATGGCAGTGAGTGCAGTGGTGCGGTGTCCGGCGATTAAAGCTTCACAAGTAAAATTTAGTTAGCAAATTAAAAGGTAACTATTACAGGTTAAAAATGTTTCCTTGGTGTACTCTTCTATGTATTTCCTATTATTTACCGGTCAAAATTAAAAAAAAACCATCAGTATTTGTTATTTGACTAAACATTACAAAGATCTCGACCGTTCGTAGAAATAGAAATAGAAATAGAAATATATTTATTTGCAAGAAGTGTGGTACAATATGATCTTATAAATAAGTGTTTGTTTCTTCACAATTCACCAGAAAATGGCATGCAAATTTGTACTGTGATGACCAACAATTTATCAATTTTTAATCAACAATATAACATAACAATTCATCATTCTATTATATATTTAAGTAATTACATTTATACATGTCAATAGAAAAATAAAATAAAAGTCATAAGATAAATTGTCATTCCTTTACATATTAAAATTTAAACATACACACATAAAATTAGATTAAAATTGGTCAAAATTTAAATTTAAAATATTCATCTAAGGAGTAAAAACAATTTTCTATAAGAGTCTTTTTTAAAAGATTTTTAAATTTCATACAATTCAATATAGTCCATTCATGAGGTAGCTTATTGTAAAGTTTTACAGTCATTGCATAACTACTCCGGCTACATAAAGTTGTTCTAAACTTCGGCAAAAATAATTTATTAGGATATCTCATATTATGATTATACGTTTCCGAAATTTTCCTAAACAGTTCCGGGTGTTCTTTCACAAGACAACATGACTCAAAAATATATAAACAAGGAACCGTCAATAATTTGTGCTTTTTGAAAAACGGTCGGCATGAGGTAAAAATGTCTATATCAAAAATAGCCCGAATGCATTGCTTTTGTGCAATGAGAACCCGCTGTGCTTGATAACTGTTTCCCCAAATTAAAACTCCATATCTAAGTACGGATCCCACATATCCATGGTAGGCTTGCAGGGCAGTTTCCACACTTTCCAATCTATTATACATTGTGTGAACTCGGATCATAGTGGACAGAAAATTACTATTGAGCACCATCATGTTAACAGTGTTCAAAAAATCACGCTTAGATCTATTTCAGACAGTCGCATGAAGAATTTTGAAAATAATATTGAAAATAGACTTGCGGACCTTAAATATAATGATGACCCCAATAAACTATATGCAGACTTGTTTCACCAAATAAGGCAGGAGTTTGATAGTGTGTTTACTCAAAAAACAATCTCTATAAATTCTAAAAAGAAATTTAGTGACTGGGCTACACCTGGTATACATATAAGTAGGAAAAAATTATATGATTTGTATTCTCAGAAATCAATCTCCTCTGATCAGGCTTTTATTTCTTATGTTAGGAATTATTCCAAAACATTTAAAAAAGTATGCAATATAGCTAAAGCTAACTTCATTAGTAATAAGATAAAACATGCCAATAATAAAATAAAAACTACTTGGAAAATAATTAACCAAGAAACTGGCAGGGCAAAAAATTGTGATAAAAGATATAAAATAAACATGGACGGTAGAATTATAAATAGCGATAAAGAGGTTGCAAATACATTCGAGTCTTTTTTTTCTAACATACCTGTTGAAATTACAAGTGATCTAAATTCGTGTACTGAGCAATCTATAAAGTTATTAGAGTCATGTGTTCAGAAATGTGATAAAGTATTTAATTTCCGAAAAATAGATACTAATACTGTATTAAAAGCATTCAAATCACTAAATATGAAAAACACAGAAGACCTTTGGGGTCTTTCCGTCACAATAATTAAATCTATAATAAATGTTATAGCTCCACTCTTGACTCTTATCTTTAATAACTGCGTTGATGAGGGAGTTTTTCCAAATTTGATGAAATGTAGTAAAATCTTACCTCTCTTTAAGACAGGAAATAGGAGTGATCCAACAAATTTTCGACCTATCTCAATTCTACCATCTCTTAGCAAAATATTTGAAAAAATTATGCTTAATCAGCTATTAGCTCACTTTACACTAAACAAATTGTTTCATAATTCACAGTTCGGATTTACTAAAGGTAGAAACACAACAGATGCCGGGATTGCGTTAATGAAGCATGTTTTTGATGCATGGGAGAGTAAAAAAGATGCTGTAGGGATCTTCTGTGACTTGTCCAAAGCTTTTGACTGTGTTGACCATAAAACTTTATTATCTAAATTAAAACATTATGGTGTTTCAGTAAATTCACAAAAATTAATAGAGTCATATCTGAGCGACCGAAGTCAAACAGTTGTTATTAATAAAGCTAAGTCTTCGGGGACCCCGATGTTGATGGGCGTACCTCAAGGTTCAATACTAGGACCTCTGTTATTCTTAATATATATAAATGATTTGGCGTATTATACTAAAGATCTATGTAAAACGGTACTATTTGCAGATGATACATCACTAATATTTGACATTAATAGATATGAAAAAAATTGTGACGATGTTAATAGCACCGTTAGTAAAGTGATCACTTGGTTTAATAATAACAACCTATGTTTAAACGCGAGGAAAACAAAATGCATAAAGTTTTCATTACCAAATGTAAGACAAGTCGATACAATAATAAAAATTAACGAACAAGTGTTAGAGTGTGTTGATTCCACACTATTTTTAGGAATTACGCTAGATTCACGCCTCCAGTGGAATCCGCACATACTAACCTTAGCAGAAAGACTTAGCTCTGCTGCCTTTGCAGTTAAAAAAATCAGACTCTTATCTGATGTTGAAACGGCGAGACTTGTCTATTTTAGCTATTTTCATAGCGTAATGTCATACGGCTTGTTATTGTGGGGGTCAGCAGCTGATATTGAGACTATCTTTATTTTACAAAAAAGAGCTGTACGAGCCATCTACAGACTTAAGCCACGGGACTCACTTAGAGAATTATTCAAGGAAATTAATATATTGACTGTTGCCTCCCAATACATCTATGAAAATATTGTATATGTTTATAAACATAACCACACGTTCATGAAAAATAACGACTATCATAATGTAAATACTAGAAACAGAAATAAACTCGCTGTGCCTGTTTTCAGACTGCGTAAAACAAATCGGTCATTTATGGGGAAATGTATACAGTTTTATAATAAAATCCCACCAAATATAACAAAACTGCCTTTTCATAAATTTAAACCCTATATTAAAAAAACTTTAATGAAAAAAGGCTATTACAAAATTCAAGATTATCTTGAAGACAAAATGGTGTGGAAATAGTTATGTAATATATACTGTTATCTTATGCATGTTATTTTGATGGACTGATAGGAATTAAGACATAATGTAAAAACATTTTTAAAAGTGACAAAAATTTTATGATTGGCTATTTAAAAAAGTGGCTCATGAGTTTCTTGCCGGGTTCTTCTCATGAAAAGCCTTACTCTCGGAATCCGGCCGCTTGTATCGATTACAACCACAGTCAACGAAGTACCTGTACTGTCCTGTGGATGTACTTGTTACAAGCGCTCGCGGTAATGAAGTTAAAAACAATAGTATAATTTAATACTGTAATTTAAAATAATAATTTTAATTTAAAATAATTTACAATAAACTATTTATTTGTAAAATACATAATATGTAAAATGTTAAATGTTGACGATTTTAAGTGCCGAACTTGGCCTATGAAATAAAATTATTTTTGATTTGATTTTGACTGCTAATTTTTGCAAGTCTCCAAAGGGGGAAAGTAAAAGAGTTGATCTTTTTGCACACATTTTCTATCTGCTTATCCCATAAGCACCTATCATCTATAACAACCCCCAGAAATAGAAGGTGATTGCATTCAGAAATGTTAACGTTTTCAAATTGTACATTAAGGTTACTTTTTTTACCATTTTTATTTATAAATTGTAAGTAATTAGTCTTATTTAAATTTACCTTTAAATTGTTAATGTGTAGCCATTGAATTATTGTTCTTATAGTTTGATTAATTTCATTATTATACGTTTTCACATCTTCGCACGGTACTAGCACCGAGACATCATCTGCAAACAGAGTGCACTCATACTTTGTTACATCTGGCAGATCATTTATGTACAGTAAAAAGAGAAGGGGGCCCAGTATACTCCCTTGTGGTACTCCAAACGCATTTATTTTTTCTGTTGATTTGTAGTTCATTGCTTGGCAAGAATAATTTAATTTTTCTATCTGAACATACTGACGTCTATTTGTAAGGTATGATTTTAACCATTGACATGCTGTGCCGCGAATTCCATACTTTTCACATTTGTGTAACAGTATATCATGAGACACAAAATCAAAAGCTTTGGTCATATCAAAAAAGATTGCCGTGATAGGAATTTTTTTGTCAATAGCTTCTGTGATTTTATTTACTATTGTAAAAATTGCTAATGTTGTTGATTTATTAGCTTGAAAGCCGTATTGTACAGATTTAATAATATTATGTTGGCTTAGAAACTTAGTTAAACGTTTGTGTATCACCTTTTCGAATATCTTCGAAAAGATCGGCAGCAGAGCAACAGGTCTATAATTTTCGATTACTTCTTTATTACCTTTTTTATGAATGGGCTTAATGATAGCCAACTTCATATTTTCCGGAAATACCCCCATAGAAATTGATAAGTTTATCAAATAACTAAGAATTGGAGCTATCTCCTTGCCACACGCTTTTATTATTTTAGTCTGTAGGTCATCATAGCCGACCGAGTTAGAATTCTTTAGTCGTTTTATAATCTGTAATATTTCGATGTCATCTGTTGGCGATAAGAATATAGTTTTATTGTTGTTATCTATTTTTGGAGGCAAGTAATTTGAATTCTTAATTTTATTTATATCATTGGTCTGGTCTATATAAAAGTCATTAAATAAATTTGAAATGTCATGAGGGTCACTAATAATATAGTCGCCGATTTTAATAGTGTCAATGTCAGATTTATAATAAGAGTCAAATTGTTTGTTTTTTATAACCGACCAAGTGGCTTTACATGCATTTTTAGCATTAGATATAAATTTGGCATTGGTAATTTTTTGGGATACGTTTATACACCGTTTTAGTAGTTTAGTGTATTTACGGTATTTTATTTTATTATTCAAGTTAGGTGATTTGTAGTAGTCAAAACGTAACTTTCTTTTAATTTTTGTTGACATGGTTATACCCTTAGTAATCCATTTGAGACTAGAACTGTAATTGGAAGTCTTAATTCTCTTTCTTTGTATGGGAAAACAAAGATCATATAGGAGTTTAAAATTGTCAAGAAATAAATTAAACGATTTGTTCACATCAGTTTCCAATATCACGTCATTCCAAGGCATATCACGGACGTATCCGCAAAATTTATCGATATTTTCCTTACTATATTGCCGTTTCCCACAATACCACACTTTTGGAGAGGTTATTTTTATTGAAGTCTCGAAAGTTATTGATTGACCTGTATTATGATCCGATAAACCCAGATGAAAGATGTGCCCCTGCGCGTTAGAAATATTGCTAATAATTAAATCAAGACAGGCATCTTTACGAGTTGGTTTAGTAATATGATTTTTAAAATTATTATTGCTTAATATTCTATCTAGTTCAATGGTGGCGGGAGTAGTTTTTAGGGTATTGATATTAAAGTCACCCATTATAACAACTTTCTTTTTTGTTTTCCTTTTCAATTTGTTTAAGAGAATTTCCAAGCTATTTAGAAACGAGTTTACATTTGATGTTGGTGTTCTATAAATGCAAATTATTATACATTTTATTTTTGTTACTTCAATGCCACAACACTCAAATACCAGATCCTCTGAAATTTCTTTAAGATAGTCTAAATTATTCACACTCATATTTTTTTTACACATAATGCAAACGCCTCCTCTCTTCTGGTTAGGCCTGCAGTAAGCTGATGCCAGATAATATCCATTAATAGCTATATTAGATTCGCTTCCAGATTTAATGAATGTTTCACAAAAACACAAAACATCAAACGATTTACCTTGCAGCAAAAGTTCCTTTAATGTTAATTCTATAAATTCTTTCTTACTCAATATTCCTGCAATGTTCTGGTGTAAAATCGATAATGTGTTATCTAAGTTAGTCACGAAAAAACTCTGAAGGTTGATGGACTGTTTTACCTATTCTTGGAAAATAGTCAAGTATCGTTTTTTTCTTTCCATTACAGGAGATATCTAGTTTATTACTGATATTTGAAGAAGATTTTTTGCACCGAAAGAAATAGGGAATGGTTCCTTTTTTATATACCTTTTCTGTCTTCGAGCAATCTTTAGCAAGTGTCATCCTTGTCAAAAGGTGTTTTTTAATATTAACAATAAATTTATTCTCATATTCATTTGAGTCAATCAATAAGTTTACTTTATGACAAATTTCTCTAATATATTGGAAGTTATTTTTACGGTTACTATAATAATGAATAAATTTACAGTGAGGTAACGAAGTACACAGATTCTTGATATTATTATTTAGCTTAAATTCATTTAGAAAGTCATTGTTTGATACACTCAAAAGTATAACGTTCGTCTTCTCTAAATACTTTAAAGCGGCACTTAGATTATACAAGATACTTGTTGGATTGTAGTCAACTTCACCAATGTTTAATATCACATAATCCTCAGCTGTAGCTTCTAAAGAGTAGCATGCCTTGAGAATTTCTTCCGAAAGAGCGAATGGCTTTGTAATTGAAGTAACTGCATAGTCGGTGAACTTGGTTTTCTTCCGGGACTCAATAAGTTGAGATGCCATTCCTACGCACTGCTGTCCTCCGATAATGTATATTGTTGGTTTACGTCTAGGTGCTTTAACTTCGGCTATAATGTTGAGTGCGTCATTTGTACTCTGTAAAGGTTCCAAGACTTCCGTTTCTTTGTTTGTTTTACTCATTCTGTGGTCGTAATCACAAAACTCTTGTAGTTGTGTCTTATATGCTGTTTCGTTAAGGTTTATCTGTGACATATCAAAAGATCTATTCTTTTGAGTAGATAAACCTTTCTTATGTGGTTTGATTTTCTTTGCGCTAGATGAACAAACCATTGACAATTGTTTTATTTTGTAGTCTTTTTCTTGAATCAGTTTTTGCAGCCTGTTATTTTCTGAATTTAGACTTTCCACTTCCAAGTGTGCACTTTCAAGTTTCATATTGAGATCAATAATTGTCTGTCTCAATGAGTCGAATTCCTCGTCATCTCTTGTAGTCAAATCAGGAAGACTTCTAGCAAGGGGTTGTGGAGATTCAAGAGATAGGTATGATTCATTTTGATCTGATAGTTGTTCTTGTTGCTGCTCTTTGGCAATAGGGCTAGAATTGATTATTGGTTTTTGTTTCGGTTTTCTCTTTGTTACATTATCATTCTCAATCAATATTTGAGATTCACCGAAACGGTTTAATTTGCTCTGGGAACTGGGTGTACTCGTATATTTTTTATCTATACATTTTTTGCATTTCCAATTTTGCTTGTTTTCGGGCTTCATTAATCTAAAGCGCTTGTCTGAGACGTTCCCACAATTTAAATCATACATACCCTCACAATGACAACATTTTATCATATCTTTATCGAGCGAAATCTTTCTGCATATGGCACATCTGCTTGAATATTTATTAAGTTTAAAATTTTTGGAGGAAGACATTTTTGGTTCAAATAATACTATGAAAAATCTCTCACAAAAAGTACACCAAATCTGCGGGTTTGAACCCAGTGCCTCTTGTGCTCGTACCTACACTAAAAGTATTCCACTAGCTGTTCAATAGTAGCAGTGACAAAATAGAGCAATCGTTACTGTCTTACTAGAATTGAGTAGGCGGGCCCATCAATAGTGAAAGTGTAGCCAATCACGATGAACTGTGCACAACACTGTATTTTAACCGTCTTCGTTTTACGTAAATTCAAAAATTAAGTCACTTTTAAGAGTTATTCATAAATATTTTACATCACAGTTTGTAAACATCAATTTAATAGGTACTTTTGGTGACTTGATTACTATATTTCTCCACTATGTTTTGTTTATTTTCTTGTCAAAGTCTTCAGGTAATTTTTTTATTTATCTTCTATAACTGTTCTTAGATTTTTTGAAAAACATTATCCGTATTTAATTAGGCAACTAACTATAAGATACACTAGGAATCACTGATTTTTTCGAGCTATAAGTATTTTTAGAAAATAATCAACACGGAGTCACTGTTTACGTTACGATCGACGACCGAATGATAATAATATTTTTGCGTAGCCTATAAACACATGAGGAGTATGGGCCGTAATACCACCACACTGGCCTAATGCGGGTTGGTGGGTAGAAACGAGAATAGTGACCGGGACCAACGGATTACGTACCTTCCGAAGCACGAAGGAGCACGAGATCACAAAAGTTCCCGGCATGACCACGGCGAAGGTAGCATTGTTTTCGATGGAAAACCAAAGCTTACTACGCCACCAAGCTCCTAAAGAGCTTGACAATGATAATTAATACGCTTTACTCATCTGATACATTTTTAGATACAATCGGAAAACAAGTGGGTCTCGTCCTTAACAGGAGTAGTGTCAGTCTAGTTGCTATACGCCAGAGTTAATGTTCTCAAAATACTCGAGACTACACTCACGCTCTGCAAGTTTGTAAACGCCAATGTATTCAAAATAAAACGGAATCGAGCCAGCAATAAATTGTGGAATGGAAGCCACGATTTTTGTCCGCTGTAACCATATCCCATCACCGATCGTGTCTCAATTCCTATGTGAATAGGATGAAGATATTATTCCGATCCATCGTAACCACCCACGGCTGAATGTGGCGCAAGTGATAGGAGACATGACTTACCGGACCTTATTTTACATAATATTGCACTAAATAGAAATAAAATATATAAAACAGATATTTTTCACCTAACTCGTTGCTGGTAAGTGAGATCCAGTTTGGCCGACGAGACGCCAGTACAAAAATAATTTAAAAAAAAAAACAACTAAATTATGATCATCAACCGCGTGAAGTTCGATCCAGTTTGCTGGATGCACTGCACAGAAACAATGGTAAGATTCTTGAATTCAGTGTATCTATGGATGACGATAAATTTCCCCTTCTTCCAACATCTTAAATATTGTTCAATTTTAAAACAGAACGCTTTGACGCTACCAAAAACTAAATTAATGTGAGGTGTTAACGACGGCTACCGTAAAAGGCATTGATTACTTAATTTCTTCTGTTTACGACTTCATTAGTTTCTACAATTCATTCTTACCAGCTGGCTTTGGCCCCGTAAACATAAAATTTAATAACATTTGAAATATTTGAAAGTTGCTATTAACTGCGATGCTAACTAATCCTTATGGATTAGTTTTATGTTAGAGATTAGAGTAAAGTATCGCGTTTCCATAAATTATACTATGACGTGTTTGCTGATACATTTTATGAATATTAACAAATCTAGTACAAACAGGTTTCTAGTTATATCATTTAGTCTACTTAAATTTTAGTAAGCCGTTAATCATTTAGTCATTAGACCAATTACTGATCAATTTGAATAATCCGAAGAAATCCAGGTTCAGTTTATAGCAACACGCAAATACTTTAAAGTTTATACTAACTGTTCATGCGTTCTATCTCCATATGAATTATAAGACGGTCGCTGCGATAATGATGACTAATGATCATGGAATGGACATTATCAGGATATAATCAGTGTTCAAGGATTATTAAATTAAAAAGAAAAAATATATCAATAAATAATAATTACATAAATCAACAGCCACACTCCGTCCACTGCTTAACGTAGGCCTCCTTCATGTCACGCCACAATATTCGGTTCTAGGCTTCTCTCATCCAAACGCTGGCAGCAGCCCTCTTAAGACCGGTGGCTCATCAGATTGCAGGGCGCCTTACGCTACACTTGCCCAAACGCGGTCTCTTTTCCTAGACAGTCTGCTTCAACGTGACGTGACAGCCAATTGCAACTTAAGCACGCTAATCCTATGGGCTATGTCGATGATTTTCGTCTTATGCTGAATATGCTCAATTCTTATGTGATATCTAAATAAAATAGCTAGCATAGCCCTCTCCGTGGCGCGCTGAGTGATTTTAAACTTGAGTACCAGTTATTATATCACTTAGATGTAATAAATTATTCACAGTGAAACTGTATCGCTCCTAGCAGTCACAGACAATTTGACAGACAAACAATTGTCTGATTTATTTACAATCTCCTTCCTGCTACTAAAGTGGGTCATCACAACATATCTTCTATTCTCTTCTATTACTCATCACTTTAAAAAGTCTGTTTCTGCTTTTCGTGATTATTAGATGAGAAATGCTACATGTAATTTTTTCCTGTTCATGAAAAACAAAAAATAACAATCTTGAAGTTTTCAAAACATACGCAATTCATCACTTTCATATCCCCGGAGGAATAGACAGAGGTATAAACACTCACATTTCGTCTGGTACGTCGATTCCCTACCTAACAAGACACGATTATAAATATATGATTTAACACTTTTTTATAAATGGATCATCCGCCTCAACTTCTAACTTAAAACAACAGCTATCACGATACAGATACCTAGTTAACATTCGAACCTATTTGTAGCAACGCGTAAAATGTTTACATCTAGTTTAGACATGTCTCTGCGATTTAGTTCAAGTTGTTAACATGAGAACGACTTTCTGTCAAAGCCAGACAATGTTTAAGATGTGATGATATGTGCAATGAAAATGATTGGTAACTATATCAATTTAAGAAATACAAGCAATCATAAGCTTTGGCTTTCGATATCGAAAACACAGCTACCTTCGCCATAGTCGGGCCGTGGACAGGTGACCAAAACATTGTGATTTCGAACTCCTCCGTGCTTCGGAAGGCACGTAGCTGTTGTTCCCGGTTGATATTGCTGCTAAGGCCAGCGTGGTAGAGTTACGGCCATAGTCCTCATGTGTTTGTTTCCATGATGAAGGCTTGTGCTAGGCAGTGGAATGCATTTGGCTGAAGACGAAAGGAATCATTTATAATATATTAGGTCCTTACCGATGAAATTGGTGTTTTGTATGGAGATTTTGGGGATGTCTGCATTTTACATACTAACCTTTTTTCAGTTTTCTTCACATCGACGAATCCAGAGATAATAATATTTGGCATGTATCATTAGACAAGCATTAGCAATATGTGTGAACACGCTTGATAAAAATTATTCATCGTTTTTATGCTAATGCAAATCAAATGATGTATTCGGGAGGCAGTTAAAAATAATTGTCTTTGTGTCTAATTTTAACACAATTAAACTTACAAAAAATTATCAAATTAAATAATACGAGCTCAAATATATGGTCTATTTTTAGAAGAGGCAATTATTTTATAAGAATGTTCTGAAACTTAATAGTTACGGACAAATTGCTCAGACAGAATAAAAACACCAATTTCATAGGTAAGGACCCAATAGTACCATTCGAGCTTTTTTTGCGATGAAATAAAATGCATTTTATATGACCGTGTTTTTCGGAAGCCTTGCTATATTGCGAAAGCTGTTGGGAGTATGAATTGTCCAGGATGGTGGAAAGAAAGAAAACCCAAGGACGGAGGAACTCGTGATAACAACTTTTAATCATCCACCCAGGTGACACCAGCAGACAGATATGAGTTTTTTAGTACTTTATCTATATAAGGTTTGTAGTAAATTATTTTTCTTAAACTAATGGACATAGAACCGCTATAAGCTATTGGGTGGTTATGCCCAATAGCTTATAGCGGCGACGGGCTCACCACCTGTCACGCTGAGCACATGTGCAGTCATTGCTTGGTGAAGCGCGGACTGCTTTTGCGGTGCTCTATCTGACTAACCCATAGGGGATAATAGTCGTGTTTATACGTATGTATGTCTTTGCTTTTGAATTGGCAAGGTACTAAATACTAATTTTAGCTGGTGGTGCCAACCATGGTGAAAGCTTCTTCGATTTCAATATAGAATCCAAAACAAACGAACGAACTCCTAGTAACCTATTATGTTTGTAACAGCTAAGAAATACAAGCAAGGTCTACACAACTTTAAGCCGCTTATGAAAACAAGGCTAGGCTACTGTGTTTAATGTGTATAATAAATTTTAAAACCGACAGAACTGACTTTTACTACCATTTTGATTTAGTTAACGTCATTCGAATCACTAATTGTGATTGGTAACGTCGGAACCCAATTTAACCCATATATTAATGCACCTTCGTGGTTCAGTCGTGAGTAACGGCTCATTAAAAGAATACTACCAACCTATTTCTTCCCTTGAGTGGTGTAAAAGGCGACTAATGGACTTAGAGCTGCACAACCATCCAGTAGCTTATAGCGGCCACGGGCTCACCACCTGTCGCGCTGAGCACATTGCAGTCACTGCTTGGTGAAGCTCAGTTTATGGTAGTGGACTGGTTTTGCGGTGCTTTATCTTGTATCTGATTAGTCGTCGAATTAAAGTCGTGATTATATGAAATATATGTATGTTTGTAGTTGGATGGGAAGAATAGTAAATTTAAAATCATTGTTGTTTGGAACTTTTAAAAGGTTTCTTTTCGATAACCAAGTATATTTTATATTTAAATAAATATATTTTATTCATCACATTTAACTGAATCTGGGTATGAAAATTCAGAGTAGAACTTCTTGTATATAAAGCACTGGTCCAAGCAATCAAGGCTTTGAATATGTGCATGGCGTACGCACTTACTATCTAGCCAAATAAGTTTTTTTTACAGAATACAGAGAAAAAATATGTCATGTATAAAGAACCTTTTTAAATTTCATAAATAGTACATAAGCCGTCACGCGACGCGTGTTTCTTATTCGACTCCCAATCCACACCTGTCTGTCTGTGTTTGTCGCTAATAAATAAATTAAAAAATGAATTTTAGAAAAAATTACTTGCAACATACGCCTCGTCTTAACTGAAGACACAAGATACAGAGTATAAATTATAATTTGTAATTTCGAAAACTATCCACCGATATGAGAGAAGCTTACATTAAAAACTCATTAATTTCTTCTTCAAGATAAATAATTTATGGCTAACCAAAATACGCACATAAAAATACCACATTTTATTGGCTTTTGGCGAGATATAAGTTTCACTTCTATTTCATTACATTCTTAAACAGTAGGGGAGAATTAAATAGTCCATATATTTTTATTTCAATTCTATGGGTACTAAATTATATTCTATAGTATAGGAGCTTCGTAGTATTTTTAATGTTGCGGTTAAAATTACACGAAGCTTATGTAAATATAAATTAAGGAAATAATATTAGGTCCTTACCTATGAAATTGGTGTTTTGTATGGAGATTTTGGGGATGTCTGCATTTAGCATACTAACATTTTATCAGTTTTCTTCACAACGACAAATCCAGAGATAATAATATTTGGCATGTATCATTAGACAAGCTTTAACAATATGTGTGTGAACACGCTTGATAAACACGCTTGATAAAACTTTTTCATCGTTTTTATGTTAATGCAAGTCAAATGATGTATTCGAGACGCAGTTATAAATAATTGTCTTTGTGTCTAATTTTAACACAATTAAACATACAAAAAATTATCAAATTAAATAATACGAGCTCAAATATATGTTCTATTTTTAGAAGAGGCAATTATTTTATAACAATGTTCTGAAAATTAATAGTTACGGACTAATTGCTAAGACAGAATAAAAACACCAATTTCATAGGTAAGGACCCAATATATAAAACTTACATTACTTATTTAACTGTGTGGTACCATTTTGTAAGTTGGGAAAATATTTATTTTTTAAGATAATTTGATTACGTTTATAATTGTTGTTATTATAATGTTATAATCGTCATCAGACTATATACGTCCCACTGATGGGACAGGCCTTCCTCGTGGAGAAACACATGAGGAGTATAGGCCGTAACACCACCACGCCTGGACCAATGCGGGCCAGCGTTATAATCTCATATTTCTCATTAATTCGAAACACTTTGATGAAAGTAAACTTAAAAATGATTAAAATTATGAAACAATTTTTCTGCCATTATTTGATATTCGCTATCTGCCTCCGCGGCCAAACTCTCGCCTTCTATGCCGTAAAACGATGAAAAAAAAAAAAAAAAAAGACGGTCGGGAGAAACATCTCGATGGTAATGCTTTGGCAAAACATTTTCTAATTCCAAGTTTAAAATACACGATGTTTTTTTATTTTTTTGGGAAATTTTTGCATTATAATTACTGTGCATTAATGAAGTATAAGGAAATAATAATAGTATTACTGGTATGTACCAAACATTTCAATAGAAAAATTCAATAATTTGTTTCGTAATAATTTTACTTTTAATAAGTATTTTTTGGAGAAAACGTATCTGATAAGACAGCATTAACAAGAATAGACATTAAATTGTTTTTAAATTTTATACCTACCTTATCCAAATTCAGGTCACTACTAGGTGGTCTCAGAATTGTCATCACTAAAAGAGGAGGTGGTCGTAAAATTGCTAAAAAGCTTATTTTATATGTGCTACGTTTTGCCTCGTAAAACTACGCTAACCCGATATAGGCAGTGATCTCATAAAGAGCACAATCTTTACATATATAGATATGTTTATTCATTTCAAATATTTTAGAAGCTGCTTAAACTTATGCAAAACATAACATATGCGAAGATAAAATATAACTATTACATCAACAAAATATGGTATTGCAGTAATGCAGACACAAAACGGTTTATTTAACACAGAAAACACAGAATCCACATAGGTATCTCGTTATATATAATTTGATAAACATTTTTAAATTTTTATCAAAGCTAATCGTAGTTTTCTATTTGAGTGCCCGCTAATGTCATCTCCAAACTCATTGAAAAATATAAAAATTCGAAATTAATTAATATTAATACTTTGAATAGTGATAGCGAGTCGAGGAGCGTGAGTCTGGACTGTAGGATGCGGCCAGAAGCCAGATAATGGAAACAGGAGTTTATTGATAAATATACACAAGGACGACCAAAACAAAACAATGATATTATAGAAGAGTGACAAAAAGAACATGTAAATATAACTTATCAAAAACATAGTAAAAATTCAAACGTAATGTTTATAGATAACCAAAAAAGATATTTGGAACATAATCAGAGCACATCAAGAAAAAACACACCAGGATTCTATTCAGCATGATGACGTAGCTCCCTTAGATCTACCACATCGTTTGTCACCTCCACTTAAACTTATATCATTAATAACTATTTAAAGCGCATCTGTCCTTCTTTGACATTTAACAATAAACAATTCTTCTGCAAACCTACAGTATTCACAATCACAACCTTAACAATAGAAGAATAAGACACAAAATTCAATTTTGAGTTGGAACGGGAGGTGTTTTGATAAATGATGCCATTCGCTACACCACCTTTGAGCTTGGGAATTTCGCTGATTAAGTTTGCTACGAATCAAACATTTCTTCCGTATTTGTTTTTTTAGTCTTCTGTGGTCTATTGTAATCTTGTGGTTCAGTAATAACCTTATTAATGTTTGCCTCAAAGGTCACGTCTCCTTTGCTTCCGTTGTATTTAATAAGTTCTTTCAATGGCAACCTTAACTCGGTTTTACTTGATGAAGTTTTTTATTTATTACCTCAACTTTTGTGGCTTAAAGTAGGCTGTACGGTAGTTTAACATCATTCACATATCTAACAGATTTAAAAAAATACATTTACTATGATTATTATCATTATCAACCAATATTATTTATTTTTAGAATTCGTCAAAAATTCAGTGTAATAACAACACATTACCATAATATTCATAACAAGTAATTCACATATGTTTTCATTTGTTCTGAACAAAATATTTAAATGTTACTAATTTCAAATGACTTTTACAGTCTGACCCAAACGTTTACACAACTCGATTCAAAGTAGTTCACTGACAATAATGTAAATCGAAATCTTATATCAAGTGAATAGAGCACATAATGCTAGTGTTCGATATTGGCATTAATATAATAATTTATAGCAAAATAAACAACACCGAACAAAAACGCAGCGACATTTATTATAAAGATTCACATTCGATTTTATGATCCACATATCGAGAGTCCTTTAAAGTAGTCGAGAACTAAATATGGATCGCATTAACAGTTTGAGGGGGAGCGCATGTTTTCGCATAACGTCGATTGTCATAACATCGTTTGTCATACATCGAATGGCATAATCATCAAATAGCATAACAATCATGTCACATATTCCTTCTTACTCATAACATTTAAGTAGCATAACTCTCTAAAGGCATATTATTATAAAGCATAACTATAGAAATTCCTAATTTCATTTAGCACAACATTAGGAAGTCCTAAAATGAATCGAATAATCACCCAGATTCGAAAGAACCAATCCCAAGGAAATGGGTTCTGATAAATATTAGGTTAAGGTTTTTTTTTATGACCCTTAAAAACTATATTTGTGTCATTGAAATATATTTAGTTAACAATTTGGGGCAGAGAAAAATATTATGCGTTGTGATCATTATGCTTTTCATTAGTTGTGCGTTTCAAATTTATGCCTTTTAATACTTATGACAAACAATTTTAGCCGATACAATATTAGGACTCTCAATATTATGCGTCACAATTTTATGCGTTTTGATGATTATGCCTTTCAATATTATGGATCTTCATATTATGACAATAAACGTTATGCTTAAAATTACGGAACCAGTTTGAGGTTGTCGCATTAAGTTTTAGTTTGTTACGATGTAAGGACAACGCGTAAAATCAGATTGTAACCTAAAGGACCTATTGACAATATATGAATACCTAAGTATCTTTTGAACTTATGGCAAGAAAAAAACATATATTCCCGAAGGGGTAGCTAGAGGTATTACCATCCACTTTTCGTCAAATTTATTAGTAAATACAATATTATGTATTTTATTCCCAGTTTGAAAACTTGACTGTCATTCTCAATATTCGACGGTTCTATCTTATGAATGTTTGCAGTTCCAATCAAGATTGTTTCACACTTAGCTGAGTGTGTTACTTTAGTTTTATAAATTTTTTAGACATTCATCATATATTATTGTACTTTGCATTTCTATTAATTTTCAAATAAATGTGAATATTTCGCTTAAGTTTCCATTTTTTTTGTTTTTTTTTTACATATGACGGGTAAGCTCTGCCTTCATCCCACCAGATGGTTATTGGCGATAAGGCCGAAGGTGGAAGCGATCTTTACCTGTAATCCTCAACCACTGAGGAACTGGCTATCTTACCTCTGATTGCCGGCCGGAACACAACAATAATTAAAACATTGTCATTATGGCGACAAATTCAGGTAAGACGGTGGTAGCGAGCCTGGCGGGCTTAGAAGCCCTACCGCCAACCAAACCGAGCAGAAAAACTTCTGTCCCATGGGTATCGAACCCGGACGTCCCGATAAACATCCGGTGGTTTGAATCACTAGACCAGAGTGGCGGTTAAAACCTTTACACCTTAGCGGACATTTCTGCCTCATAAAGGGCAGCTACTTACATTCCGCTTATCAGATCGGGTTTACAACTAACAGGCATTTTAACTAACCGTCGTTAACATAGCCTTAAGGCAGAAAAGCAGTAAAGTTTGTAATAAACCCATCAGATTTACATAAGAAAACAGCGGTGATAAGGTGGCACGTGTCAGTGACTTAGTGGTGAAATGTACAAGCTTATTTGGCCTATAGATCTTTGTTTTACAAAACATTTGAGTTTAGTCCAATTTCATAGACAAAAGCGAAAAGAAGTGTTCTCATGCAAGCCGTTTATCTATCTACTATCTAAAACGTCACAACAAAAACAACATCACACCTATATTCCCGAAGTGGTAGGCAGTGGTGTAAACTTTAGTAGTGCGAGTTAGTTACGCGCCTACGCTTTCGGGTTTAGTCCTCAACTAACACCTAGCATAGTTTGTCTTCTTCACACAAGACTAAGAACAGCGAGCTATATGTAACAAAACAACTGTCACGCTGAGCACATGTGCAGTCACTGCTTTGTGAAGCGCGGACTGTGGATTATTTTGCGATGCTTTTGCCTAATCTCTGACTAACTCTTACGGGATAAAAGTCGTGATTATATGTTTGTATGTATGCAACTATTTAAAATAAAAAAAATGGGAAAAACTTCATTAAATATAAACTAGAGTCGTTCTTCGAAGATATGAAAATGAATTGATGTAATACTCCGAAAACTTAAGAGGAATTTGTCGTTATCGTCCAAACTATTCGAAACTGTATTTTTAAACTAATTTAAGTTCAATCGTAAGTAAGTCACGCATACACTAATCTCCCAAATTTATATCGAACAAACACGATATCGCGTTTTAAGAACTAATTATTGTTAATCGTAGAGCGGTACTTCTTCCGATATCCATATCATTATTCATGACAGTGATATATCTAGTACAGATATTTCGATACAATGTTACGATATCAATAAAGGTATAAGGTGTATTTCTATGTTTAACTGATGAACCTTTGATAGTAGGCTACTGCAATTTAAAGACCCGGGTATAACTATATTGGATATTTTTTTTATAATTATGCTTTAAATTTTGCCTCACTAACGGTTCTAAAGACCACTAAAGACGGCCTGCGTTTAATTTTTTTTTGAACTACTACTACTATTGATGTAAAAACTATTGGAGTATGTAGCGAATCATCAAAATAACTTAAAATACGAACTCATTTCACGTTGTTCTAAAAATGTTGTATCTAATTTTTTTTATAGAGTCAGTTAACGCGACTGTCGTAGAGTAACTACGTTTTTATTTGACGATCAACAAGCTATTATTCTGTAGTTATCGCACATTCTCACCCCGTGCTGGGCTAAATCAGCCTCATTAGACGCAGCTAGTTCGTTAGGTGCGTCTGCGCACTTCGCGAAATTGCCCTAATAAATAAATATCTATTGGACTTTATGTAGGTATCGATCGAGAATTTTCTATAAATCCTCTGAATTGGGTGTGAATTTGTATATCGTAGGTATATAGGTATTTTATGTTAGTAATTAAGTTCATAATTAAGTTGTAACTAAATTGTTGTGAATCCTAGAGACTGCTAATGGCGTAAACACTAGTCAATTAAACTATTAGAGGAAGATATACGGTATTTACTAAAAATAAATAAAAACAGAACAAACAATAATTTTCCTAAGAACACGTCAAATCAGACAGCTATTTTTTAAAACACCGAAAAAACCTGACACATACATAATTTCAGTAGAAAAGAGTATTTGTGCTGACGAGATTTCTAACATAAATAATTAGGTTCTTTGGAACTTCTATCCTTGATCGCACCTTTTTTTCCAACATAGGATGTTGGTTTTCGTTGTCACCGTTTCACTGCAGAATCTATACCAGGGCGCAAGTAGCACCATCGATTAATTGAATTTGCTCACAGCACAGTTATTTCTCATCCCCCCCCTCACAACCCTTGAAAAGAGGCGGAAGCATAACAAGCCACAGGGCGACAAGAAAAAAGGTGACCGATGCTGCATTTTTCGTGCTGCGCCAGCTACGCTCGTATCCGGATTCTACAGTTACCTTATATCAAGTAAGATGGAGTTAATTTATCTGGTTCTTAAAAAAAGGTCTTTAATCAATCCAAGATTTCCAAATCAAAATAGGTTTGAGGGAGGATACTGTAACAATATTGAGATTATCTTGGAAATAAGCGAGTCCGCGATAAGTTATAATAAAGAAAAGTCCTAAAAGTACAATGACAAAAAAAAGGAAAAAGGAAAAAGGTATAAAAACATAAGTAGTAAGCAAAAAGATGTGCAATCCTGTACAAAGGTGTTCAAAGTGAACCGCTCTATCGATTCATCGATTACTCGATTTAAAAGGTACAGAACTAGACGGCGTGGTATCTCGGCGAGCTTGTTTGTGTCAGTTCTTGTATTAATATTATGAGATCCAAGATATTTATGTGGGAAACTAGAACTTTCTAGTAACTTTGATTACCAAATGTCTGGGATGGCAAGTTCGAGACAGATTTATTAGTTTGTTATTATCATTTTGTGTAACCTCTCATAATTGAGTTGTAGATTTAATTAAATGTAAATTAATTAACCCACTTAGCTTTACAGCCGACAGCAAAAACAAATGTTAATGGTCAATAAAGGTCGCTGCGGTGAAAGCATCAAACAGTAGAGGCGACTCGCTCCGTGCAATAAAATTAATATGTTTTGAGCGTTAATAAACTAAATTTATGATTCCGTTCTAAATACAAAGCAAAATTAGTAAATCGGCGTAAATTTAACTCTATTTATCGAAGTAGTGTAAGCATAGCCGTGCGTGATACTTTTCTACAGCAAATAATAAACATTAAACATTACGAAAGTACAAATGGCACGCTCAGCAAATATTAGATGCGACTATCTAAATAAAAGACGCAAAAAATAATCGTAATACACGACACAAAGAGTGATCGTTAATATCATTAAGCATATGCTGGGTAAAAAGCGTTAAGTGTAACAAAACTAGTCAACTTACCGAAAAAAATCATGAATTTTTGATCCCAAACCAGAATCATTAGTCAACTTTTTATTGGCAATGATAACAGCATTCCTATTGCCGCTATCTAAATCGCTTACCTTAAAATCTTCATCTTTATTGCCAACACTTAAAGGTTGGGTTCCTGAAACAACTCTTTTGTTGCCTGCACAGCTAATTTTGTCCGGTTTTTTATCACTACCTTGTATTATACTAACAATTGTCCCGCTTCTATCGCAATCTGGTGATAATAGTTCAGGAGTTACATCATTAATCAAGAACACATGCGGATCGTCCTTCCCTTTGACACGATCACACAAAACTACGTTTTGATTGTGAACCTAAATGGCTTCTTCATAAGCACAAATACAAGCAATTGTCGCACTAATGTCACAAGGATTAAGCTTAAAATTTATGTAGCATTATCAAGATCATTTATTTTACTTGATCCTGTATTTACCCTAGGATTTTCACCTTCACATGTGGGAATAAACAATTTGTTTCGTCTGTTTTTGTTAAATTGACGTTCAAATTCTTTGAGTGACTAATGATATCAATTTTTGACGGAAGCTTAAGGATCTTTGTTAAATTATAATAAAAGCTCTGGTGTAAGGATTCCACTTTGTAATACTTCCGAAAGATTAGTATTATGTACGTTCTTAATGATCGTTATATTAAGGTTTAGTTTTATTATTTCTTTTGACAATCTTATGCTTTCCCATGCCAAGATCTTCTCTAGCACGCACAAACATTTATAGACTCGATCTAATGCATTCAATGAATTATGTATGAATTATTTATTTGCTGATTGTTGTACTACTTCAGACGTTTGTATGTTTACTGACGAGTTAAGACCGAGATTATAATAATCTGCCAATAACTCTGTATTATCATATGATTATCTTGGAATAGGCTGCAAACCAAGCGTGGGATTTGTAAAAATTACATTATTATTTCAATAAGTACTTTACGATTACCGCATGAATTTTGATATTATTGTCCACGGCCATCTACCAAAATATTATCTTTTTTACATATACAAAGTAAAAAATATGCGTTATTTAGTTATAATAATATTTTCTGATCTAGTTATTGAATTCATAAATGTTCACAAATGAGTTTTAATTTTTTCTATTAAATCTCCAAGATTTGAATGAAGTGAATTTATTGAATGTTTTGTATAATAAGCTAGTTATTTTAACACATTTACCAAACATTTTATGTAAATGTAACATCATAGAGAAGCCTGCATTAGTGTTTGATTTTATTACTACCATTAAAAAGCTAAAAGGTAAACTCTATACCATTTCTAATTTTGTATTGACTTGCTTCTGCTGTATTATTTATATTCTATTGTGCTTGATTCATAAATGGCTTTCTGCCATATCAATCACATATTCCGTATGCGATCTCCTATAAAAGCAATGGATCGGATCTGATTTGAAATAGTCACGAATGCTCCTATTTCTACCATGACATATAACTCAATTCATTGTAGGGTCGAGAGATACAAAGCGGAGCGCATTATTTACTCGTACAACCACTTATTAGTTTGGTTTTAAATACAAAATAAACTTTACCAGTTGGAAGTTTTCCGACGGTTCAGCGTTTATTCAGCTTATGCTGACATAAGTTGGTGATGCTCTTAGTTTTTGTATAATAATATTAAAACCTTTTCGTCGTACCTTAGATTGAAGTATCCAGCTTTTAGCCAAGAAATTTTGTTTTCATAGTAAATTATACAATAGTCTCATTTTAAATTCAAATGATATTATATGTATAGCATATAATAAAACTGTAGAGGTCGAATGTCTGTACATAGAAAGAAAAATGATTAAACCAAGCCAGGGGGTTATAAAAAGAAGAAAAATTAAAAAAAAAAAATTTTTTGTTCCTTTGTTGTACGGGCTAATCTCCGAAATGGCTGGACCGATTGCAAGGAAATTTTGCATGGTGATTTCTCTATATCCCAGGACAATCTTAGATATTTTTTATTCCGGGAAAATTAAAGGGTTCCCGTGGGATAGCAAAAATCCTAGTTAAAAATAAATAAAAAACCATATGACACCCTTATTAAGATAGTTTATTACACAAGAGATTATTATTACAACACTTCAAATTTTCTAATTTAAGCGTAAAGAATTATGAGAAAGCGCGCTGCGGTGTAACAGCACTTGTTTCACTTACACCTTTAAAGGGTTTAGTTACATTTGAAGAGCGGATTGATACAAATTTATGTTTATTGTCCTTACTGCTTCGTGGGTTTTGTAACTTCTTAGTTAGAAAAGGGAATTTAATACTGATAAAACAGTTCGGTTATTGGATTAAGTTGTATCTTAATGTTATTTATTTTATTGACTTCTTGACAGATAGAAACAAAATTATTTTTATAGAATTTTTTTCGTACCTAGCTAAGTTAGATATTAACAACTCATGTACCTAGCTAAGTTAGATAGTAACAACTTTGTTATAAGATTTGATTTATATTCATTGTTTTTTTTATATTTTTTTATTAATCTATATTACACCCAATCACATGCCCGGAGGAGTGGGCAAAGCAGCTACTAGCACCCATATTTAGTCCGATGTAAATTTTTTAATTGAGTTTAAGACAGGGGCGAAGCAGCCCTTTGGCGTAGGTTAGTTCACTTCGGCTTTCGATATCGAAAACAAAGTTACCCCCTCCAAACTTTGTGGGCCACCAATCCGCATTGGGCCGGCGTGGTGGTGTTTCGGCCCATACTCCTCATGTGTTTCTGCATGAGGAAGGCCGGTGCCTAGCAGTACGTATATAGGCTGAGGAC
Source organism: Parapoynx stratiotata (assembly GCA_910589355.1). Lineage (NCBI taxonomy): Eukaryota > Metazoa > Arthropoda > Insecta > Lepidoptera > Crambidae > Parapoynx > Parapoynx stratiotata. The sequence continues at coordinate 1,618,754 of OU342472.1, forward strand.
GAATAAGAAGGGGGAGACAGTATACAATTGAAATCGTAAAGCGGTAAAAATTAAAACACTTCAAAATTTGCCTTTCAATCTCTTTAGTCATGAATAACATTTTAAACACAAAAAATCGCGTATTCTTCTCACAAAACCCACTTAAGTTTAAAAGGGAGCACAGAAGTCGTAGAATTAATCACGCGTCGCATTGTCAATGTTTGTTGGTAAACTTTGTACAATACCATTGTGTTGCTATTGTTGCGTAAAAAATGTTGCTCTATTATAGTGCGTCACACGTCTATGAGCGGGACAGGGTATGAAGATTCGTGAGGTTTATTTTTTGAGGGAAATAAAATTTATTTATTTCATTTAAGCTTCAGAATAATCTAGCTTTCAAGTAGTGTGAAGGCTATACATAGAACCAAAGAAGAAAACTACTAATTGCTTTATAAGGCCTATTTGTTGCATTTTCAATAACTATACAAAATATTTTTGTTAAATCTTTATTGAAAATACATTTACTATTAATAATAATCGTTTTTTTGTATCATTTGTACCATTTCTGCCCACGAACAATAGCGAACGTCGAACGTTCGCTGATATATATTATTTCTAACGGAATGGATACAAGAAGGTAAAATGTTTTACATCTTCTAATCATCAGATATTAAATCAATCATTTGAAAAACATCAAGGACATTTTCTTCTATATTCAACATTTCACCTACATCAAAACCTGTGGTTTAGTACAATAGAGAAGTGGTTAAGAAATTAAGGTTACGTTACGTTTATATTTTACATAAAGAATGACAAAAGTTGACCTCATTACTTCAATGCAAAAGGCTTAAATTCCCTTTCTGTTGTTGTTGGTCTCTTTATACCATCAGAAGTTTGAATAATCAGTTTCAAAATATAGATGTCGTCATACAGCGGTAATACTACCAAATACTACTGAAGAAAAAATGGATAGATTGTGTGAATGGATACATATGGCTAGGATGGGTGTGAATGTTGACATGGCATGATATAGAGGAAAGAGGAAGACACGTTGAGCCGACCCCAAATGAAATTAGGAACAGGACAGGCAAATTAATGAACGACTACCAAATACTACTACGCCCAACCAAACACTAAGCTTGCCTTATGACACAAGCTCATAACTACCTCCAACTATTGCAAAATTTGCTCCCTCCCGTGTTATTCAACCACTAGCTCGGCGGTAAGCGTGTGTAGAACTCGCCAGGAATGATTACCACCCACTAAAACTCCCCGAAATTATATGCCTACGAACCCTACCGCGGGAATGACTCTGGCTTTAAGAAATTAAATGTCACAAAGCACTTGAAATATAATTGCACACTGCAGAATTAGGCCCTTAAAACCCAAGTGTCGAATTTGCTGTCATTTATAGAAATACAACTAAAAAATCGTGTATACAACACACGTTCTATTAAAAACCATTACGAATCGACGTCGCACGGCGATCAATCGATTACGTGATATATGTTTAAAAAATCACGAAACGTCTCGAGAGCATCAACGTTTAGTTACGGTTTAGTTTACAATACAATTATTATTCCAACCGTTACTCTATATTTGTCCATTTGTCTATTATAGGAACGATAGCTTCGACTTAAAGTACCCTGGTTGGTTGTCTAGTAATATGTTTCATTATAATTATGGTTTTCTGAGGTAATTGTTTATAATTGCTTAATATTTTATTTTATCCTGTATATGATCCAGAACGTAACGTAATATAATGTGGAGAAAAATTTCATAGAGATTGGGAGTTACATTGAGGAGAATTTGCTAAAACATAGAGAGAAGGAATTTTGCTGGGACTTTTATTGCCATACAATTTTTCGTCGAAAATTACTAAACTCAAATTATTTTAAAAACTTTAGCCTTCCTTTAATATGATGAAATAAAATGTATATCGATAGGCATTTTAATTTTAATTTTTTATTAGTTACTTAAATTCTAGTAGGCAGATTATTTTGTGATTATGATGATAATTAAGGCCTTCAAAATAATTAAAAAATCTTTGTCCATTTAGATTAGACTTACATGATCGTGTTTATAAATGATGGCATTATACAATATACATATACATACGATCTTATCATTGAACAAGAACTTTAACTAATTTTAATCGCGTTTAAATCTTATATAATTAGTTGGGCGTGTTGCCTGTCCACCAAAAAAGTAATTCACATGCAAATAACAGGTATTTAATAAAATTATCTAATATTAATATGTTTATTTGTACTTTGACTCCAGCTATGCATTCGATAGATGTTATCTTTACCGCAATCAATGTTTCAATCTAAACCGGTACGATCGTCCTGACCCCTGATGTAAACGAAACTGATATAGTTCAGACCATTAATGCAATTATTCATAATGTCATACAATGGAGTGCCACTTCTTACAACCCTTTGAACTCAGAACCGGATCGTAACAATACAGATCACTCAATATTATGAACTACTCCACATAACGGTTTGAAAAGATTCGCGATCTTACGCAATTGAAAATAAAGCTTAAATTGAATCTGAACGTGAAGTTAGTGCCATGAACGACAATTCCTTTGAAGAATTAAGTCCATTATTTGAATATTACGCTACTTATTGTAACAATGGAGTACAAACCAGAAGTCAATTTTGTTAACTGGTTCAAAGGTGGGTAATAAATTATTTCGTCTGAGACAATGGTTTTGATGCGCGATATGGGGCGGCCATTACGTTTAATGCTGTCAAGCGTTTTGTTTATGGGAACGTTTTTTTGTTTCATCTCGCCTTTTGTAGTTTTTTCGACATCAACAATTTGAAGTGACATCTTTTTTAGAGCATGATATTTGCAAACTCTTCTGTGGGATGTTGCTATTATTCTGTGCTTATGCTTCTCCTGTTAGTGATATCAGATTTTTTGTAACATGATAATATAATTATGTATACCTTAGCTAGAGGTGTCCTAAAAGGCACACGCCTTGGTGCACTCTGGAGTAATCATACAAGATTGCTTTTAAGTGGTATTGTTTTCATAAAAAATAATTAACATCTTGCCATAGAATTATTATTTTGAGCTACTACAGCTCAGAGTGAAGCTAAAACCTACAATTACATAAAATTAGATCAAAGTTTTAATGAAACTAAAACGCAATGTTCATTTGAAGTCAAACTCCGAGCGATAAATTTTCTAACCGTCAGTTGAGTGCTAATAACCACTAACAAGCCAGCATTAAGTTAAATCCGATAACTGTTAGTTATTAAGCCGCAAATGGTTCGCCGCCTGGGAATTATCTTCCCCATATTGAGGCTATAAAATTGCACTAATTCATATATTGAAAGCACTTATAATCTTCCTTTAAGACGAATACTAGACTTTATTGGAGTCCTCAGTGCTCGTGACTGCATCTTAAGTATAATTTAAATTTTATTACATTTATATTATTAAAATCCAATATTATAATATTGATTAGTATTCCGGTTGAGATCTAATATAAAATCAGCCTGTGAGATAAATTCAAAAAACGAATATAGTATATGAGTGGTGATGAGCTTGGTGGCGTAAGTTTGTTTAAGATTTGATATACAAGTGGTTTCAAATCATAAAAAAGCCGGAGGGGTTGTAGGATCCTATACATAACTCATTGCCAAACTATGAGGATCGTAACTTGATATTTTTTTATACATACATATAATCACGACTATTATCCCATAAGGGTTAGTCAGAGACCAGGCAAAAGCATCGCAAAAGCGGTTTACTGCCATTGTCCGCGCTTCACCTAGTAGTGACTGCACTAAGCGTGACAGGCGGTGAGCCCGTCGCCGCTATAAGCTATTGGATGGTTGTGCAGTTCTAAGTCCATTAGTCGCCTTTTACGACACCCAAGGGAAGATATGGGTTGTTGTATTCTTTTAATGAGCCACTACCACACGATATTATAGTTAAGTTTATCAGTAGAAATTATGTTATAAATTTTCAACTCTGTTCCTACTTCTGGTACTACGCGGTTCTTAAAATTGATTTTAGGGGTATGTTTTAAACCCCGAGTCATCATTATCCAGCCCTTTTCCCAATTTCATTAGGGGTCGGCGCAACGAGTCTTTCTCCTCCACTCTCCCATATCACACGCCATATCAACATTCACTCCCATTCTAGCCATGTCCTCGTTCACACAATCTATCCATCTCTTCTTTGGTCTTCCTCTCCCTGCATTACCATCCCTGGTATAGACAGGTAAAAGAATATTACTCTTTGTATACAAGCTGAAGACCTAAGGCTTGATATCAGTGCAGTGCAGTAATGTGCTGTGCAGGGTATGTTAAGCAACAGCTTGTAACGAGGCGCCATAGCTATATAAGCGACTCGCTGTCAGTGCGCTCTCTGACCATTTCTCTCTTGGTTTCCGTTTTTAAATTTGCTGTCTGTCTCTTTTTATTTGTTTTGTTCTCGAAGTTCATTCTTACCAGAGTCAGCGCGTAGAGCGATTGACTCACTGCTAATAATTATATTAATATATTTATAAAGTGATGATCAGCCATAATAAGCTTCAACTAAAAGTTACTACAACCGACAAGATCAGTTCCTGATAAATAAAGTCTATTAGTCTCTTTAAGGCACTATTGTAAGTAGTCCTACCTTTTTATAATATATTTAGTGTTAAATGTGAAATTGTTTTGTGTTCAGTGTAATTTACCTTTTTATATGTTTGTTTCAGTTGTGCCTTAATTTCAATTATATAAATGAAATAAGTGACGACCCAGTGCCTTTCATTATCCCCGGCTTCATAAATACACACATGCATACTGTTTTATTTGTTTTGTATGCAATAAAATATTCAATAAAAATACTAATCTACACCTTAATATATTGCGGATAAGAAATTACTTTTCATCGACAATGACCCGCCCACGTAGCATTAATTATTAGATTACAAACACAGATAAAATCATAATTTCACTATAGGTCAATGGCCATTTCGCTCAAATTTATATCAAATAAACCTATACCTAAGGAACTGGTATATGCAATCACATATTTGTTTAGTCAATTAACTTGTCGGAACGAGTTCTAATAATATTTCTATGTAGAATTGATTTTATAAGCTGAACGCCATTATTTATTCACTAGTACTCCTCTGTTGCTGGGCAAAACTAAAACAAAAGATGACACAGCTTTCTACATAGTCAACGTAGGTGTAACATGATTTTACTCAACTTTTGAATTTATAACGAGCAATCGATTCAAAATCGAATCGAATAATCGATGCTCGACGTCCAGCTTGTCCCGACTAATAGGCGAGGTATTTGATACACGAAATCGACAGTTTACACATTCCGAGCTCCATTATATACGAAACACGTCTCATAATTTTTAAATAACGTGTCTGCTTATTACTGTCACCAGCAAATCGATATTTTCCGTTAATATTCAATATTATTCCAAAATTTCTTGAGCTTTGACTCGATATACGATTTAAAAATTAGAATGGTATGGGCACGATTTGTTTAAATTCTATTATGGGCGTTCGAATTCATAATTTGAATTTAAATTTCGAACTCAAATAATGAGTCATGGCTTGTATGTGCGAGTCTCGTAAACAGAACATAATGGTTTTAAAATGGTGCTTAGTGCTAGTAGTATATTTTGCGAATATGTTTCTTCACTCATTTCTGCAGGAGTTATATTAGAATCTTCCCTAGCTATAAATATAGTGTTTTGATCTTAATGTTTAAAAAAAAGGGAACAATCTTTAAGGAACATGTTATATCTTCAGTTTGTTATATTGGCATTTTTCTATAATTCTATATTTTTATTTTTGAATGGGAAATGGTAAACATACGGCTATTCAAGTGGTACACAGTCACGGTCGCCTATAGTCACAAGTCCACAGTCACACTTGCGCGTTAATAAACTTATTAATACCCTTTCCTATTCATTATCCAATTCTGGTTATTGTTCACTGTACTTATTCTACCAACAAAAAAAGTTATACAGGGAGTGGCCTGTAATAAAAGCAATTTAAAACAGATACTCCTAAAACCATCAGAAATGAATTCCAATTGGTTTTATTTAACTAAAATGAAGAATTTATTTCATATTTATTTCTAACAAATAAATCGAGCCAGCGATGTACTGCAGACATTTGTTTAGTAAGAGTACGTGACATTGACACGATGGGTAAAACGATAAATACTTACTTTTAATTCTTTATTAAGCAGTTCCATCAAATACTGTACTTATCACTGATAAAACTTATGCTAATCTTACCGGGTAAACACTTTTGCACTTGAAACATTTATATTGCATTAGCACGATTACGATTATACGCTCTGTTCTTCCTTTGACTCCCATCACAGAACACTATTACTCGTAGCCCGACATCGACACACCATGTGTAATAATAACGACATGGCCCTATCAAAATTACGCACGATTTGCATTTGCTTTTGTTTTGTTGCACCGCCGTACTGAAGAAATTATATTTCTTCTTTGACCTGATCTGTTCCCAATAAGTAAAATATTTATTCCATGAATATTAATTTGTTTACTGTCGATATTTTGATTTATTTTGATTTAGCAGTTTGACTTACATTCTCGATGTAACATTACGTTGCATAAATACGGTTAAACACATATCTCTATTTTAAAAATAAAATGGTTGTCAAAAAAAAACACGCGTTCTGATTGTGTGGTTATAAACTAATTTCGATTGATAGTTGGAACAGTAGATATTACCTACTTATTGAACTATGAAATAGTCGCCTGTAATACCAACAAATGACTTGTACTAAAATATCTATCGACGGATATGCGATAATTCAGTAATAATTAAATTTATTGATTAAGAATTGCAACTTTGAATTACAATATATCTCTGAATTTAAGCACTTAAGCACTTTGGAGCTCTAAGATAAGGTCAAGGTAACATCGTATACTCAGTAGAATCATTGACTAAATTTATTGCTTCGCCCGCAACGCAAAAAGAATGTGCCAACTGCTTTTCTTGCCTAGCATGTCGTAAAAGGCGACTAAGGGCGTATTGGGTACTGGATATGCGATTGTGTAGGCGATGAGCTAGCCACTTGGCACTACTTTTTGACGATTTTCCATCTGACCAAACCCAATTTTTGTATGGCTAAATGTGGTCTTAAGGAACAGAGTGCTCCTTGGGCTCTGCCAACCCCTTCGAAGATTACAGGCGTGATTGTATGTATGTATTATTTTTTGTTTATATTTTATGCAGATTTGGTACAATAAAATGCTCATTTAATTCAATCCGTGTACTATGTTAACATTAAAAACATCAAAGTCAAATAATCCTAATAATATCAAATTTATTGAATTCAAAAAAAGTTTTAACCTCTTGAGAGCAAACCGAACGCCGGCGTACGCGAACGATACGATTCTATTGTGTACCGTTTTGTGGACTAACACCCAGTTGCAGAAACGAACTTTAAAATTTAATGTCAGCATTATCTCTAATGCTCCATTAAATTTATTTAATGAAGTGTCAAAAGACAACCTTAGCGTAGTTTTACGTTGCACAAAACGACATTAGCACCCTGTCAATGCTAAAGAGACGTTTAGCTAGAACTATTTTTTGTGACAACCTTAACTTTAATGAACTTTAAAGTTTTAATGTCTCATTAACAAATGTCGTCCTTAAAAATCTTTGTGCAACTGAGTGTAAGAGAGGTAAATATACTGTAAGTACTCCTTCCAGTAAATAGGATTACGTACAAACCCAAAGAAATAAAACTCATTATAAAACAAATTAAAGTGATGCTAAATAATCTATGAACTTACAGACTATCAACAAGTGACGTGTGTTAGTTTAATGCCTAAACTCTCGCACCGATGCTCATTCGTTAGTCCATCTTCCACATGTAAATTGTAATTCCATGTAAATCTTACGGCAGTTTATAGCTCACCTTTTTATACGCTTCGAGTTGGCCCGAGAATAAAATGTTTACGACATCTGCATTCAGGTCTAGGGTCAATACTCTTTGACCCGTTTTGGGGTTTCAAAGTCTTTCTCGTGAAATAGATAACTAAGAAATAAACTCGAACTAAGCCTAACTTATTTCGTATGATTTGTTCGGAATTCCTTTTAACTTTTGATCTTGTACTTAAACACACGAATGAGGCCTTTATTGGTTAGGTTCGATTAGCGAACCGCATTTTTATTCGACTGATCTGCGATCCCACTGCTGGGCACCCTCATGATGAGCAGTATGGGCCGCGGCACCACTGCGCTGGCCCAATGCGGGTTGGTGGGTAGAAACAGCTGTAGGTAGAATAGAAGTGGGAACCAACATCTTACGTGACGAGATCGCTTTGAATAAAATAATAATAATAAATAAATAAATATCTTCAGACATTCACAACTATCAACAAGGACCATTTTAAGCAACTAATGCTTCTTGTGTTACGGACACTAGATGACGGATAAATATATTTAATAGATAAATACATATAAATATCCTGAATATATATGATTATATATAATCATCCAAGACTGGAGAACAAATGCCTGAATTCATCACCCAAACATTTGTCCCCACCGGGGATCGAATTTAAAACCTCTCGAGACGGCGACGTCTTGAGACCGCGTACAGACCATTCGACTACGGAGGTCGGAGGTCGTCAAACTAAATGAGTCAAATGATTGTAACTTTTTTTGGGTCGACTTTTCTTGGATGTTTCTTTTATTGATACAGTGCCTATTTAGTTAAACTTTTATAAGAGAAAAATGCTCTTTCCTAACTTTAACCGAAGACCATAAAAACCACCATAGACCATAAAAAGGTTGAAGACACAATAATAAACATACGATACCAGTACAATATTCTAGAGCAACTACGTAAAAGTTTTTACTAGTCAACCAAATATATAGCTATGTACCTTTAAGAAAACATTTTATCTAAACTAGAAAATTAAATAAATGATTTATTGTCGTCGATCGTATCCCCTATCATTAAGTTCAGATTATATCTTGCGTACGCGCATCACCTGTCAAGTAGGCGACATAGAATCAATACGATACGCTAATTAATAGATCTACTATTGAAAACCCGAGAAGCATATCCATACCTTAGGAACATGCTCACTCGAACCCTGTTAATGATACTACAGACAGTAGTTTAACTTTTGTTTTTCGTCCTAAAGTTTGTCCTAAAGTTTTTCGTGTGTTTTTTCTTTAGAATTAAATACACAATGTCAAATGCAATGAACTTAAAGGATATTGTATTGCGTCAAATATGCTACCATAATCTGGTTATCAATACAAAAATACATATTATTATTATCACGCTTCTTATCACAAAGGTGTAACGTCCTCAGCCTATATACATTCCACTGCTGGGCACTATTTTACCCACCAACCCGCATTGGGCCAGCGTGGTGGTGTTACGGCCCATACTCCTCATGTGTTTCTCCATGAGGAAGACCTGTCCCAGAAATGGGACGTATATAGGCTGATGACAAAAGCTTAATATACAGACAACCTAAGAATTCTACTGCGTTACCACTAACTGTGTTCGTTATCTTGAAATCTTCAAAGCTCGTTTAATTAAATAGTTCAAGGTACTTAACAAAAACGCGCCTACAGTAATCGCTTCATCGGCAATAGTATAAAATTCTTCTGCAGATTTAGCATACCAAGATACGATGGAAACAGCTAAAAAAGTTGTAAAAAATCAAGACATTGGACCAGATTCATTAAAATGTCTCTAGGGTGTATATTTCGCCTACTAGCGTTATTTCTAATACAAAATTAAAAGAAAAAATCAAAATTCAAAAGCTTTTATTCAATTAAGATGCGTGATAGCACATGCTTATGAATGTCAAAAGCATTTTACAAAAGTTCGTGAAGCAGAACCTCAAATCATTTATTCAGTTTAGGCATTTACATACTCTTATGAATGTCAAATTATGCCAACCGTTCACTAGCTACCAGCTTGTTCTGAGAAGAACGGGCAAGAAACTCAACAAGATTCTACCCTCCCTTTACATCAACTTGGTTTTAAAAATTGTCATAAACTACAACGTCATTGGAGTTTTAAAAGAAAAAAAAGGCTTATCAATACTGATATTATAAATGCGAAAGTAACTCTGTCTGTTGGTTGATTTCACGTCAAAACTACTGAACCGATTTAATCGAAATTTGGTACGCAGATAGTCTAGAGTCTGAGAAAGGACGTAGGCTACTTTTTATCCCCATATTCCCATGGAAACAGGTACCGCGCGGGTGAAACCGCGTAAAGCCACTAGTGTGTTATATTCTGCAGTTTACCACATTTTCCATTACAAACAGAACCCAATATAGGTAATCTAAAATTTATTTTTACTATTTTGCTCCCCAAATAATTATATTGCTGACAAAATATTTGTTTGCTGCCCAAATGATTTTTCGACTCACCTTTTTGCTGACCAAATTATGAAATGGATACCCAATTAATCACTTCCCTAATTTTATGAGCGATTTTAGGCGAAAAATTACACTTAAAAATAGTTGACATAGTTAGGTTAGTTGACCCTCACCATTGTATCTGGACTACGTTATATAATAATGAAAACAAACCTACCTTTGCCGTGGTCTGGCCTTGGGTGGGTGACCAAAACTTTGAATCTCGTGCTTCGAAAGACATGTTAAACCATTGATCCCGGTCGATTTTGCAACCGTTTCTACCCTCCAACCCGCATTGGACCAGCGTGGTGGTGTTACGGCCCATACTCCTTAGATATGTGTTTCTCCATGAAGTAGGCCTGTGCCCAGCAGTGGGTATATAGTATATAGGCTGCGGGCGACGGACAGCAGAAATATGAAGTGAGGTGTTCAATTAAAATAATGTTTATCTAAGTAATTAAATAATTCTGAATATCTAATCCTGTTATTGCAATAACGATTCAACTGTTAACTTCCCTTAAGTACCGGAAAATAGACTGGTTAATCCATATTTTATTATAATAAGGAAATATCCATTTTAATTCTAATTACATTTACGCTTATTATATCTTATTCTCTGATCAACAGTATTCACTTTCGTTGTGTTTGTGGCGCCATAGAACTCATAATAATATAGTATGTGGCACTTATCTTGTTAGTTTTATTCGAGTATTTATAGATAATACTTTAAAAGACGTTGTGAATTGATAATGTTCCATAATAAATACGATATTGCTTTCGAAACAATAACTCAAAAAGAACAGTTTAATGACCCATTGCTTGCCTCACCTTCCTTATTGTATTGGTCCGTCCTAACCCTTTATACGTCCCACTGCTAGGCACAGGCCTTCCTCATAGAGAAACACATGAGGAGTATAGGCCGTAACACCACCACGGCCCAATGCGGGTTGGTGGATAGAAACCGTCGAAATAGCGACCAGGACCAACGGCTGAAGGGGCCTTCCGAAGTATGGAGGAGCGCTAGATCGCAATGTATTGGACACCCATCCCTAACCATGGCGAAGTTAGTTTTGTATTTGATCGAAGGCCAAGGTATCTGTTACATACGGTAAACCAAGTGAATTTTATTCAAAAACTACAGGCGAGTAAACTGTACACTGAAAAGAAAAGAAATGAAATCATTTATTCTGCAATTAGATTTACATGAAATACTTTTGCACGTCAATATACGTATTTGATTTTATGATTACTCGGGAGTGGTGTTGTTTTCTTCTAATAATGATAGGACTATCACAGTTTTAAAATGGATTTTGTATAAACAATGTGTTCTCAGTCCAGTGAAAGTAGCGCCAGTGACAGAAAAGATTAGGAGCAATAGGTTGGCGTGGTATAGACATGTGATGAGGAGAGATGAATGTCACATTACAAGAAGGATGCTGAGCATGGACATGGACGGACCTAGAGTGAGAGGAAGACCAAAGAAGCGATGGATTGTATGCGTGAAGAATGATATGAGAATAAAAGAAGTGGATACTGAGCTGACGAATGACAGAGAAGAATAGAAGAAGAAGACATGTTGTGCCCACCCCACCTAACGCGGGAGAAGGGACAGAAGAAGAAGAATGTGTTCGCAGTCCCCCTAAAATTTTTCACAATCTCGTAAGTTCAGTTCAGTTATTAGTGAATACTGGAAAAGGCACACAAAAAATACGACATACTTTATACCATAACTAGCTGTTGCCCACGACTTCGTCCGCGGTTACTATGGTTTTTTAACTATCCTACGGGAACCCTTTAATAAGAGAAAACTCTCAAAGCCTGAGCCCGATCTATTGGCTTAAAATTGACAAAGTTTCATACAAACTTTCATGATCTATTTTATCCCCTTGGGAGTAGAATTAATCAAAATCCTTTCATAGCGGATGCCTACGTCATAACATCTACCTGTGTGCCAAATTTCAGCCCGATCCGTCCGGTGGTTTGGGCTGTGCGTTGATAGATCACTATGTCAGTCAGTCATCTTTGATTATTTTCACAAATTCGAGCTAGGAATTATATTCAAAGTTGTTGTCTGGTGCGCCCGTATGGAGGCACGGGCTTGTGGCCTTATAGCGGGGTGACCCCATTAGGGGGCACTGGAGTGATAACCGATATATAGCGGCGTTTCGCTTATCTTTACCGCGCTTACCTATTTTTTCGCATCGCCTCGTTGCTGTCGCCTGTCCTACCTATGCGGCCTCGGTGTTACTTTCAAAGGGGTCATAGAAAGCGTCCAGGGTCAGGTGGATCTTCACAACTCGCCCATAACTTGTAGGATTATCACAATTAGTGCGAACCTAGCCGGTTCGAAAGCTAATGTATTTTAATTTTGTAATTGATGTACCGAAAGCTTTCTTGGCTTGTGGGAATAGGATTTGTAGTCGAAGTAGTTCTCGCTTAGGATGGACGAACTGCATGTGACAGTTTCATTCGCAGACTTCACATTTCGTCACTTAGTGCGTTCGTTCGTTCAATTAGTGAGTGCGTCACTTAATAAAACGGTAATCAAGCTGATGGATATTCTAAGTGTGAGGGACGTTTCATATGTACGCTGGCCGACAGCGCCGGCGAGTTTTTTATTTATTTTGACGTATAAGCGCGCGTGTGGCTGTAAAACGTTGTGAGTAGCTCCGTGTAATTATTGGAAGCGCGCCCGCGTAGCCAGCGCTTGGCGGCCAGCGAACCTTTAGTACCTTTGGCAAACTTTAAAAATCGTATGAAATAACGTTACTAGTTTTTATAATTTTAATATTATCACCTGATAATTTACGTCGAGCCAACCGCTCCAGACGCTGACTCTGATAGGTATGATATTCGAAAACAAAACAAAGAACAAAATGGAAACAGACGGTAAATTTAAAAACAGAAACAAAGAGAAAATGGCCAGAGAAGAGTCTCTAATACTGATATAGCGCCTCGTTATAAGGAAAAGCGATAAATTCTCACAGGTTATCTAAACACTTATATAACGTCTCGTTCTTACCTTGGATGCATTAAAAAGGCTATATTACTAGTTACTATTACTCGATTAAAGATTTCATTCCTGATTCATCTTTCAAAGAGTGGATTTAATATCGACCTTTATGTCGAGGAAGTGTGTTCATTTTATATTAATAATTAAAGGATCGTTATTAGCTTGCTTTGTTAGTTTATTGAGATGGCTAAAGAGATAAGGTTTACAGTGTTTAATAGATGATTGATGATTCGTCTGTACTTTCCGCTTTTTTAATTCAATTAATATTTCTTGCATATTTTTAATGGTAACTGAAAAACACAAAGATAATAAGTACAAATAGGTAGCAAAGATCGTAATTATTTAGTTACGTTATATAAAAACTATAGATTCGCTTCGTTGTAAAAAAATTCGGTTGATTTTACATTTAACTTGCGAAATCAACTAGGTTTAATGTAATGTTAAGTTGATTGTAACCAATAACATGAACCCAATAAAAAATAACGAAATTCTAAATATGATCATTTATTTTAATAAAATACAAAATATTGTCAAAATGCAACAAAAACGTACAATACATTCAATGTAATAGGTTTTCAACTTCAAGACATCTAAGTAAAACAGGATTTTAATATGCTCTTTATAGTAAAACATTGTCCTTTTTTAGTATTTTTCCATGTTAATATTCTTAAATATAATATTATGACGTTATCCGTGCTCTAATATTTGATCTTTATGTAAATAAAACCGATAATTTAAGACAATAATTGCATTTTTTACAATCGCTATTATTTATGTGATACTTTGCTGTCAAAAATTTTATAGGTACTTTACACAAACTAAAATATTTGATAACTTTATTTCATAAAAACAAATATTTTTACCTATGAAATTGGTGTTTTTCTATTAAGATTCAGAGAATTCCTAAAAAATAATTACCTCGTCTAAAAATAGACTATATTTTTGAGCTTTTTTGATTTGTTTTGATAATTTGTTGTATGTTTAATTGTGTTAAAATTGGACACGGAGACAACTCCTTTTTAAGTGCCTCCCGAATACATCACTTTATTTGCATTCACTTAAAAGCGATAAATAATTTTTATGAAGTGTGATATGACACATATTACTAAAGCCTGTCTAATGATAGATGCCAAATATTATTATCTCTGGATTTGTCGTTGTGAAGAAAACTGAAAAAATGTTAGTATGGAAAATTCAGAATTCCCCAAAATCTCCATACAAAACACTAATTTCATAGGTAAGGGCCTAATATTATTGTGTTGGTAATTGTACCTATACAAAATGATAGCGAGTGGGAGAGCGTGATGGTGGACTGTGTGGATGTGGAAGGAAACATAAGCCAATTGAAGGTAACAGGGATTTAATAATAGGAAAATATATATACAAGAACGACAGAACAAAACAGTGGTAAAAAGAAGAGTGACAGACAGAAAAAGTACAAAAATGACACTATCAAAACATAGATATATTGCTTTAAAAATGTACAGCCATGCGGCCAGTCGCCAACATTTATTACAACATCGATTAACCGATTAGAAATTACTTCTGTGTACAGAAAAACATGATGAGCATTGTTGATACTGGTAAAAGAAGGATAGAGTTTTTGCCCGTTCTTCTTAGAAAAGGAGGCCTTGTTCTGAGAAGAGTAGTTTTCTGAATGAATGGCATAGTTTATCGCTTTTGTAGAATGCTTTTGACGTTCATAAGCATGTGCTGAGACACATCTGAATTGAATAAACGATATTGAATTTTGAACAGTAACTTCACCACACTAGTTCATTGAAGATTGGTGCGAAGAAACGATTGCTCATATAGCCAGGACTTAATGATTAACGTGCCTTCTGTAAAACGAATGAACGCGGTACAACAATATTTCACCCATTACGGTCCAACCGAGGCGAAAGCTGCTCTCTTAATGTACATATCTATCATTTTCACAACTGAAAACCCTGCTCCTCTCAGCTTCAAGGCTGTAAACACACCGCTAGATCAAAGCGTACTCTCGATCGCATTACCGATAAATTACCGTCACCACTAACTATATTTTAACACCATTCGATTCTAACACGCTCATTGCGATTTATCGAATATATTTCAGTGTATTTAGTGTATTCGGAATAGTGTTACAAGCCACTGAGTTTGGATTATGGTGAGACTAGCTAACTGTAAATCAATAACTTAACATAAAGATTAACGACCGCGCTTATTTCATACCGATTAAATTACCGGTGAATTATATCTATATCGGTATAAAATCGGTATTAGAGCTAATTGTGGGCATCCGTTGTATATGGTCTAGATGTTGACATCGAATTTGAAGCACCAAATAATATTCTAATTCTGTACCATTTCATAAATTTAATTTCTACATCATAATTTGGAGTAAGATTTTTTTTAAATTTACATATAATATTTATTGTACCATTGAAATAAAGATTATCTGGAGCATGTTGCCGAGTCAAACTAATTCTGATTGATGTTTATTAGGTAAACGTTATTGGTCAGTCAGATAATTAAATGAACCATATTTTTATTTCTAATTGAAATTCGCAATGTATTAGTATCCTATTGAAATAATTGGTGTAATGTTACCTAAGTCTTAAAATACCTACTACAGTATTTGAAATAACTGAACCTTGTTATTCCAAATTCCAGTACTACGCCCTCCCTTCAAGTGTAAGTGCCCTTTAGTTATAACTGATTAGGAGCAACCCAGCTCACGAACCGTCCAATTCTTTCTAATTCAACGCTTCGTTAAGAGTAAGAAATATCGCTTTGTCGTTTTCCCACAAGCACTGGGCCTGGATCTGCTAAATCAGCCACTTTCGTGCAGTAGCATCTAATTAGGGAACCGCTAATTGTTTTTAACATTACTCAGTTAATTTGTGAAACAAAAGTACGCTCCGAGACTTGGCTATCGTTAGGTGTATGGTGCGAGCTATGAGCTTTTTTAACTATGTTGGCAAACTAAGTGACTTTTCACTGTAGTTATATAAATCAAATTGCATTAAGTAGGTTTTTGAATTCGCTGTAATTGGATAAAATAGGTTTTTATCAATAAAATTGCCTTTTTGTATAGGGATTTTGGGGAACTCTGCATACTTTCCATACTAACATTTTTTCAGTTTTCTTCAAAACTTCACAATTCAAATCAAATGATGTTTTCGAGAGGCACTTAAAAAGAGTCGTCTCCGTGTCCAATTTGAACACAATGAAACTTACAACAAATTATCAAAACAAATCAAAAGAGCTCAAAAATATGGTTTATTTTTAGGGGAGGTAATATTTTTTTTTAAATACCCTGAAACTTAATAAATATAGACAAAATACTAAATGAAAAAAAACGGCAATTTCATAGGAAAATACCTATTATTATATTTAAGAATTTTAAAAAGCCCAGTCAGTCACTTGTTATAAGTGTGAGAATACAAAAAGTCTTTCTAGCGACATTGGACAATTAATTTTGTTTCGATATAATGTCTAATTAAGCCCCTCAAGAATTTATCACCAAACTGCCTAATAATCAATATAAATGTATTAGAAGAGTACCTATTACAGTACCTACCAACAAATATTATTTTGAAACACATCACCATCAAGGGAATTCATGAATCAGTATACAAATTATATCCTACCGGGCTAGAACAATGCAATAAATTGTGAAACGATAAACGATAAGATTGATTTATAAGCTTCTTGCGTTGACTTAAAATGAGAGTAGTACATATTATTATTACAATTCCAATAATTATCATTATAAATGCAAGATTGAAAATTAAAACTTTTACTCACGCCATCAATTTTCTTTTATTATTACCTGTAACAAATACACATGATTAGTAAGCAAAAAGAATTACACCCGATCGGTATAGCTTAGAAAGTTGACTCGATGCTATCAATAAGGTTAACACTGTACTAGGTTGTCCACCTCGTAACTCTTGTCACTTAGGCCACAGGTTCCATAAAACGCCGTCGTATGACCCAGCGGTCAGAGCGGTCCGTTTCCCCATACTCGCTCTCACAGACGATTAAACTTTAATCTCCAGTAAACTGCTGCCCATCTATGGATGGACCTAAAAGCTACTTTGATTCTTGTACGTAATCGTTGCTTAATTTTCCTTAAAAATCTTAAATCATATCAGAATCTGTCAGTAGGTTTTGGGTTGTCATTGCAACCCGTGTTCATAGAACTTCGATAAACGCTTACAACAGCTACAGCACTTTAGTTTTTCAGTTTACTATGATATTAAATGCTCTCAGCTGCTTTTTAACGTAATTCAGGACAAATTAATGTTCCGTTATCAGAATAATAAGAACAGATTGGGAGACTAAAGTATTTTAAACAGAAAAGGCACCAATGTTTATTACAGACTTGGGCTCACACCTCTAAATCCAGAACGCAACAAATACTTATGCTTATTAAAAAAAAATCAATATCGTATTGTAATTGACAGAGATATCGGTGAATATGCATAATGAGTCGTAACTTAAAAATACGGTATTTTCAGAATTACTTGAAAAGTGCTGAACCAATTTAAGAATTTCAATAAATGGGACCAACTTCCGATCAAGCCTGATATAATAACGCTTGAATCATAGAAATCGGTTAAGCCGTTTCGGAGAAATCCGTGAACATACAAAAAATATATATATAAACATGCGAATATAGAACCTCCTCCATTTTTGAAGTCGGTTAAAAACACGTTAATCAACTGCTTAAGCATTATTTAGTTAATCAACTGAATAATTTTAAGCAATGCTTATGATTTCCTTATTCCCAAAACAGTTTTAACTAGTATTTATGTTTCATGTTGACAGCCCGTTTGGTTGAAATTGCGACAAAAAATAACAGCTGTTTATCGTTTCCCATTTTGTTATTTAGCATACTTTTCCTGAGGTTGTCTAATTTGTCAGATATGTCACATTTAAATATAGAATATGGTTTATTGAAATCACATTTCCATAAACATTGTAAAGTCTTGCTTATACTTAAATAGCGATTAAGTAAAAATTACGGTATACCTACTGTAACAGAGGTATATTGAAATAAAAGATTATTTATTTGAACTATGATATTAAGACGGTAGAAAATTTGGCCCAAATTACAATTACATTAATTTAAATTACTATTTCAAATAAACCGGGCTATCATTAGCGAAGGTTGCACAACGTAATAGCTGAAGTGGTTTTGAGTTGATTTAAATTATTGGACATTTCCATCCAGATTGGAAAATTAGCCTAACTGTCTTAATTAACTTATAAATGGTAATGAATTACCTTTATTGGAGGGTGGGGCATATTTTTTCCAATAAAATGTCGAGCTGCGTGATTGGTGACTACCTGTGATAGCACCCGGAAGAATTTAGCATATAGATATTTCAAAATATTTTTATTAATTTTTCATTAAAATCCTCTTAGTGCTTATTAAGTTCGTTTAAATTGATATTTAATTTTAATGTTGCCATCGAACTAATCTCATTTTGGATTTTCGATTACATTGACATTTTGGATTAAAATATGTAGGTAACATTTACGAAGTAGAACATTACTTCATAAATGTTACCGAGTCGTGTGGTAGCGGCTCATTAAAATAATACTACCAACCCATCTCTACCCTTGGGTGACGTAAAAGGCGACTAATGGACTTAGAACTGCACAACATCCTATAGCTTATAGCGGTGACGGGCTCACCACCTGTCACGATGAGTGCTGTCACTGCTTGGTGAAGCGCGGGTTATGGATATATATAGACTACTTTTGCCTAGTCTGTGATTAAACCTTAGTGATTATATGTATGTATGTAACGTTCACCAAAAGTAGTAGGTGCAGTCTGTAGTAAATTTTCTATACTTATTAGAAATTCTTAGCAGAACTCCATCAAACAGAAACTATAGTGAAAGAGCTTTTAACAAAGTAACCTAAGTTGTATACATACAATTTCGAAGACGCAACAATCACTGAGTGAAAGGTGAAAATATTACCTTTTACTCAAAGAAAATACCTTCGGAACATAAAATTTAACACGACAAAATGTTTGCGACGGTTATACACCAGATTGAGGGTGCCAGACAAATATATGTCTTATTGCAGGAGACTCAAGTCTGCAGTCTTGACTTACTTCCACTACACTTTCCAAGCTGAAGAAGAGATAAAAGCAAACGTGACATAAAATTTTGTTACGTTTTACTCAATCCAATGTTGGTACAAAATTGGTGCCGGCTGAACTTGAAACTAAGTCAATTTATATATTAAACTCTTTATTGCACCAATAAAAAGAAACAAAACAGTGAAAAATACAAGTTTGCAAGGGAGAACTTATCCCTATTATACAGAGATCTCTTCCAGTCAACCCGACACAGATGTGTGAGATTTCATAGTGACAGAAACAACACCAGTGCAAAAAATACAAGTTTTAACTAGAATAAAAAATAAATAAAAATAATATATATATAAAAATAAATGAAATATAAGCTTATTCCTAAAAATAGAAAATCTACTAAATATGATAAATATACTATATACAAAAATACATATATAAACATAATCATATATACATATACAAATATATTTTGATTGTTACGCATCATATTTGTAAGAAATGGTCCGCATGTATAAAAAAACATGTTTTTAAAACTAAAATCAATACTGTGGAGATATGTGGGTGTGTTACACTTATGCCTATCCCTTCGGGAATGGTAATGTCTAGGTTATTGTGAATATCGTATGCCACCCATTGTGCTCAATGGATGGCAATAAGCTTTCAAAATGTATGTAACTCCTCTAACTTCCCCTTCGGGGATAGAGACATGATGATATGTAGCTGTTGGAACATGTATTCCAGGTGACCATATCCTTAACCTATATACGTCCTACTGCTGGGCACATGAGGTGGTGGGTAGAAACGGTTGCAATAGCAAACGGACTAGAAGCACGGCGGAGTTCGAGATCACAATGTTTTGGTCACCCATCCAAGGCTCGACCATGACGAAGGTAGCTTTGTTTACGATATCGAATTACAAATCATAGTAACCACTGCGCCTCCGAGCCGTACGTACCTTACCATTCAGCAGATGGGCAGACTATTCGTTTGCTAAAATATATCCGTGAAAACTACATTCAAATCCATGCAGCATTTTTATAAGCATGTACAAATAGACTGACAGGGTTTTTTTTACATATATACATATCAGCCTTGTGGTAGCGGCTTATTAAAAGAATACTACCAACGCATCTCTTCCCTTGGGTGTCGTAAAAGGCGACTAATGGACTTAGAATTGCACAGCCATAGCCTATAGTGGCGACGAGCTTACCACCTGTCACGCTGAGTGCAGTCTGACTGCTTGATGAAGCGCGAACTATGGCAGTGACTACTTTTGCGGTGCTTTTGCCTAGTCTCTGACTAACCCTTAGGGGATAATAGTCATGATTATATGTATATAAGTATGTATGCATACTTATCATCACGCCTCTCTCCCCTAAGGGGTAGGCAGAGGTGTTAACATCTCCAGATCCTTAAATCCTCAAGTTTTCTGTACCTCCTTCCAACAGCCTGTAGAAAATTTTCAAATCCATTTAACGTAATTCTATGCAAATGAGATTTTATTTGATATCAAGCCGTAGTATATATATAATATAATAATAACTTTATTCATTACCCAAAGGTTTTTAACAATAATAATATGACAATATTTAAGGTTCAGGGTTTTTTTATACATTATTTACTCAAAGATGGACCCCATTGAAACTAGTGAAAACTGTATTTTCAGTGTCAGTGATGATAAGATTTTAAACTTTCGCGTTGCATTGTATATTAAATTTATAACACCGGGACTAGACGCGACGTCTCAGAGTAAACAGAACTGGAGTAGCCATTAGTCAATTTCTCAAACATTTTTTTCTGCCATTTCTTGCGGGGGGTGAGGTTACCACTACACTCAAAGCCAGCACACATAAACAATAACTTATACCGTTTTTACAAATGCACACATGCATAGTTCGACACACAAATTTAAATTTCACGCACACACACGCTTAAAATAGTCTCGTGGGGTGTGCGTTTTGACAACGTCACAGCCGCACTCCCCACGAGACTAGCGTTCGAAATTTGAAATCGTAGAATTCTAAAACATGAAATAATGAAGTAAATAATCATAAAATCTTAAAAATTATAATTACAAACAAAAGGTGACACCATCTTTTAGCATACTCGATGTTTTCTATTTATTTTTACAACAAAATACAGCACAGGCAGGCATTTTTGCGGGAGCTCTGTTCGCCGCAACGTTTACAATGTTATGGCTGTCAAAATGGCGGCTCAACTAGTTTTATTAAACGTGCAAGCATCCGATGCTTGTGCATTTGGCAGAGGGGAATGTTAGACAAAGGCTACTCCAGTTCTGTTTACTCTGAGCGCGACGTAGATAATGTAGTATATAGATACTACTTAGAACTACTACTAACTACTTGGAACGTCGAGCAGTAAGTAGTATCTATATACTACATTATGTACGTCGCGTGTAGTCCCGGTATTATAACTTTTATATCAAGCCGTAGGTTATGGAATAACCGTAATATCTAATAACATTTGACTTTGACTTTTAAATTTTGACTTTAAAATGCTTTTTACATTTTCTGTTACAATATTTAAGGCAAGTATATTGCAAGCTCACGTCCTGATAGTTCTGTACACGTGACCGCAAGTTTTATTACACATAATAGACCTTAATATTGCCTCTTTAACCAATGTAATAAAAGCTATTTTCGCAGACCAAATGTATTCCTTACGTGCTGCTGATTGTACATTATTAAGTTCAAGATAAAATAAAGCGTTCCGCTCTTATCAATAGAGTATGTTTTTGCTTGTCACGGCAGAAAATAATAAACTATTATACCTACTTAATTTTGGCACAGATTTCTAAAAGTATTTGTAAATTATTTATCAAAGACGACCTATGACCAAAAGGTGACGTCACTATATCTTTTATTTAAATTTATCGATCTAGATTACACTGATTGATTGTACAGTTGTTACGAAAATCGGTTATAATATACATATTCACAAAAGCAATTTTATGTTACCGTAAATCTATTGACATTTAAAATTATAAGATTTTTTGTTTACTTTTAAAGTGCCTGTTAGGCATTAAAGTTTAAAAGCAAGGAAGTATGAAAACTTAAGAAGCTGGGGTATATTTTTGCTTACACTTTTGTCGCCGACTGTCTTGATAAGCAAGATTTATTATTCTTAAAACATTACCTTTTATAAATTGATTTAAGCGTTTTTAGAAATTAAGATGTTGCAGTTTATCGTAAGCTAAGTGTTGCGAAGAGTTATTACGTTTTTGGGACCTTTATAATTTTTTTGGTTTCGTTATTAGTTTTTTTTTTTCTTATTTAATCTTATTGGTATTCGTGTGGTAGTGGCTCATTATATAAATACTACCATCCAATCTCTTCCCTTGGGTGTCGTAGAAGTCGAACAATGGACTTGAGCTGCACAACCATCCAATAGCTTATAGCGGCGACGGGGTCACCACCTGTCACGCTGTGTGCAATCACTGCTTGGTGAAGCGCGGACTATGGCAGTGGACTGCTTTTGCGGTGCTTTTGCGTAGTCTCTGAGTAACCCTTAGGGGATAGTCGTGATTATATGTTAGTATGTATGGATGTTAATCTTATTGATGACCTGAGATACGTTTCTGATTTGTCACTCAACAATGTGGAAGTTCTATAGCATTATCACCAGTTAGTTATCTTCTCAGAACTTTTTCGAACTTTTTGAAGACCTTCGTGGCCGAGAGGTCTGTACGCCGGTCTCAAGGCGTCGCCATCTCGAGAGGTCCTGGGTTTGATCCCCAGTGGAGGCAAGTGTTTGGGTGATGAATTTTCAGACATTTGTTCTCCAGTCTTGGATGTTCATTATATATGTATTATATTATGTATATTCTCAATAATTATATGTATTTATCTGTTAAATATGTTTGTCCGTCATCTAGTATCCGTAACACAAGCAGCATTTAGTTGCTTAAAATGGGACTAGTTGATAGGTGTGAATGTCTGAGGATCTATAAAATGTATTCGTTCGTTCCATTTTCTCTTTTCCACTGAATAACTGAATCATTAATACTCTCAAAACTGACTGTCGATATCGTTTAAACTGACTGCAGATTTTTTTTTAACAATTGACGGGTGCAGTAGCTATTTTCAACCCGCTAGTCGTTGTCGGCGTCCTCAGCTTAGATACGTCCTACTGGTGGGCACAGGTCTTCCTCATGGAGAAACACATTAGGAGTATGGGCCGTAATACCACCACGCTGGACCAATGCTGGTGGGTAAGAACCGTCTTAACGTGCCCTCCGAAGCACGGAGGAGCTCGAGATCACAAAGTTTTGGTCACCCATCCACGGCCTAACCATGGCGAAGGTAGCTTTGTCTTAGATCGAAAGCCAAAGCGTACTAACCACTACGCCACCGAGCTCCTGAACCCGCTAGGTTAAAACCAAATTCTTTCTTAATCGTCTATCTCTCGTCATGACTCATGGAATGGACACAACTCTTCCATCTTCCTCCATCTTTAGAGACGTACCTATCTAAAACACTATCCGTCTTATCACAAAAGACAAATTGAACAGTAGTCTATCACTTGTTTAACTAAACACTATTTAATGTTTAAGTACGCGTTCAACGCCTGTTTAATTTTTGTTTAGACGATGTTTAAGCCGCGTCTAGCTCTAGACAATCGTAAAACACGGTCTTGTGGTAACGTTCTTTTAAAACACTTGCTTATCAGAAGTTTAAGTTTTTTGTGGTAAGACGGTATAGCTATATATCTCTTTATCTAAATCACACACTCCGTCGCATATAGAGAAAGCATGAATCCAGTCCATAATATTATCACCGCTATTAAAAGGAAGAACGCCAAAATCGCCACTTATACATCACACCCAAAATGTAATTGACGTGAAAACGTCCAAAAGATTAGTAAGTAAATATTTTCACGATAAATCCATGCGGGTGGTCTGCCCGATATGAAAATTATTGACCTACAGTCTTCGGTCGGGTCAAGAAACCACTTTATTGACGCCATTGACAATTTTGCCACTAAACTGGGCCAGCAGCCGGATTAAGCGTATCACAATGGATAATTCGTTTATACAATACATTGGAATTTGCTCGGAAAAGATAAAAATATTAAGGTTCTGTTAGGAGCGGAGCGGATTATTTTGGAAAAGGAATAAAAAATACTTAAGTACTGTTAAGAGGACGAATACCTTTTATGACATTGAAATTCCACGGACGGTTTAAAAACATCATCATTGGACCTGTATAATATATTGTATGGCTAAATGTGGTCTTAAGGAACACAGTGCTCCTTGGACTCTGCCTACCCCTTTGGGGATTGGGTCCTTACCTATGAAAGTGGTGTTTTTTTTTTCTCTCTTAGTATTTTGTCTGTAACTATTAAGATTCTGAGTATTCCTAAAAAATAATAACCTCGTCTAAAAATAGACTATATTTTTGAGCCCTTTTGATTTGTTTTGATAATTTGTTGTAAGTTTAATTGTGTTAAAATTGGACACGGAGACAACTCTTTTTAAGTGCCTCCTGAATACATCATTTTATTTGCATTCACTTAAAAACGATAAATGATTTTTATGAAGTGTGATATTACACATATTACTAAAGCTTGTCTAATGATAGATGCCAAATATTATTATCTTTGGATTTGTCGTTGTGAAGAAAACTGAAAAAATTTTAGTATGGAAAATGCAGAATTCCCCAAAATCTCCATACAAAACACTAATTTCATAGGTAAGGACCTAATAGTTGGCTATGTTCGCTTTTTAAATTACTCTCGCTATCTATATATTCGTAATACGACTCATTTATAGTTAAGTCATATCTGATATATGATTGAACCTATAATGCTTTATTTTCGAAGAACTGCTTATATTGTTTATTAAACACTAGCTTTTGCCCGCGATTTCTTCCGCGGTTACTGGTTTTTGAATTATCGCAGTTATCCCACGGGAATCCTTTAATTTTCCGGAATATAAAGTATCTATAATGTTGACCAGGGATATAAGGTATCGTGCAAGATTTCATTGAAATCGGTTCAGCCATTTCAGAGAGCCTGTACAAACAGACAGAGAAAGAAAAATAATTTAAAACAAATTTTTTTTCGGTATTTCCCTCTATTTACATACCCCTGACTTGATTTTAAGCCTTTTATTTTCTATGTACTGACATTCGACCTCTACAGTTTTATTATATGTTTAGATTTGATTAATTTACAAAAAAAATATATCATCTTCTGTCAACGCAATATAGTCTATACTACAACCATATTGAACGTAAAAATACCAACTGTGTAGAACTAAGAGCGTACTTTTACTAAATAGCTATAAATACATTTGCAGTTCAAGTGCAGCGATATCTATGGGCGACGGATCACTTTCCATTAGCTGAATCGTCTGCTCGCTTGCCTCCTCTCATATAAAAAAAAGAAAGTAGTTTTCCTCTTAATTGGTCTTAATCTCAGGTCGACCTCTGAAATTTGGCTTAACCTCTCCAATTCAGAACTGAACAGGCAAACTACAAGCCGTCAGTGTCACACAAATTACATTGTCAGTTTAAAATTAAACTGCGCACTTCTATTTTCATTGGATGTTTTCACACACTCATGAGTGTACCCGATCGTTCGAATTAACTCGTCTGTCATAATGTTCAGTGTTTGACATGACACGTCACGCAGCACGCGCTGGTGACGGTATGGGCAAAGATTAAAATAAAACCAGATTGAGCTCATTGAACATTCTTTTAAGACATCGTCAGAGTCTATATCCTTTTCGTGTTAATTTGCTGTTTTTTACATGTTCTAGTATGTGTGTTTCTTTATCGTTTCGTAGTAACAAGTAACAATCACACACAGTCACATATGAGACGGGGGTTCCCACAAACTTAAATTCTAATTATTCATGTTCAACAATCTATTTTATTTTTTCGTCGTTACCTGATTATAAATCCATACTAATATTATAAATGCGAAAGTAACATTGTCTGTCAGTCTCGCTTTCACTTAAAGCTTAGACAGTAGAATAAAAAGCTTTGTTCTCTGAAGGACTTATGTGGGCGCGATAAAATGTCACCAAAATTGTCACAAAAATTTTATTTTCATTTAATTTCAAACACTGAAAATTCAGCAAATTTTCTCTCCTTGAATGTTTTGCTCCACTCTGTTGTAGAAGAAATATTCTGTAATATTCCAATTCCCAATCAACTGAAGGTGTGAATTTAAATGAAAATTAAAATTTTAACATTGATAAGATAAATCTAATAAAGAAACCCAGTTCCTGTTTGAAGTAGATCTCGCCTCTGTTGAGTACTTGAGTATTTATTTACGTTGAACTTTTTGACTCATGACTCAGCCCGAATTTCATCAGCTTATTGCGGTCAACATTTTCCTCGATTTTAATTAGTTGTCAAAAAACAACGTATTGTACATTATCCGGGTTAGGGTTGACTGGCACAATAGTGAGAATTTTTTATTAAATAAACATTACCGGTCTTCATGAGACTTTATAGTCGTCAGAAGGTATTAGACCTGTATAGAATTTTTCCTTGTTTAGTGTGTTTAAACTGGTGGAAAGGAAAATAAAATACCTACTTGTAACATGGCATTACAATTGTGTTTTTTCTGAAACCACGAAGGTGGAAATCAAGTTTATGGCACCTAGAGGTCAATCTTTTCTTTTTTAATGACGCTTGATAACGCTGGGTGTATCACTGGTGCGATTCTGAGCCTTAGGGTATGCTATGTATCTATGCTGTGTGAGAGGAAAAATCTATACTATAATATTATAAATGCGAAAGAAACTGTCTGTCTGTCTCGCTTTGACTTCAAAACTACTGAACCAATTTTTAAAAAAATGGTACACAATAGTTTAGAGCCTGAGAAAGGACAATGGCTACCTTTTATTCCGATATTCCCATGGGAACGGGTGCCATGCGGGTGAATGTTAAAAAAATTTAATAACGCCTCCCAGAAAAATAAAGGACAAATTTACGCCACTATGAAATTTCAGTCCGCCATGTGTGCATTTTCTGTAACGCACAAAAGCTTAAATAAATAAATAAATTTCCTTCTAATAATAGAGTTGGGGAAAATTTTCAATTCCGCCAATTGAGGCTATCGGTCCAATTTGAAAAAATCTTTCAGTGTTAAATAGCCTTATTGTTGAGGAAGGCTATAGGCTACATACAATCACACTATCTCAAACGCGCGGACGAAGTCTCGGGCAAAAGCTAGTAGACAATAAATAGGATGGCACAGTCTTGCGAGTCACATGAAACAAAGAAATCCTATTGGTCTATTTTTCTTTGGACATAGCATAGTTAAGTAGCATAGCTCTGGTGGAAGGGCACCCTTAGAAAACCCTTTCGCTTTCTTAATTTTAAAACAGATGTATATTAACTAGTATCAAGCCAAATCAACGTGCAATTTAAAGCAGACTGAATTCGACCTGTGATTGTTTCAAGATTTTTTTAATTTTCAGTTTTAATTGTTGTGTAACTCGACTTCTTGCCGCTTCAGTGTAACTGTAAACCAAAAAGCACAATAAATAAATGCAAGTGAATATCAAGTACAAAATTTACACAAATTAAACATTTCATACTTCAATCTTGTTCACGCTTACTAATAACTTATCATTACATTGACAGCAACATCTTCCATACATTACGGAGTTCAAAACATGTCAGAACGAGCAAAATGACAGCTCAACGCTACACCGCGACCTTTGCTAGTCAGATTTGCGTCATGCCAACACAGTATTATCAAGTGTTACTCGACTCAAGATATACTTGAAGTACTCATTACTGTGTACTTACAATAAAGGGTATATTTTTATCAAGTTAAAATTTGACTACACAAGTGGTTTGCGTAGTCAAATTTTAAATGGAATTAAAATAAATGCGGACGCGGATAGCAAATTTTTTTATAGTTTAAGGCGTTTGTGAGTCGTCTGGTAGCGACTCTTTATAAGAATACTACCAACCACCTCTTCCTTTGTGTGTCGTAAAAGGCGACTAATGCACTTAGAGCTGCGCAACATCCGATAGCTATAGGGGCGACGGGCTCACCACCTGTCACGCTGTGATATGTGCACTGCTTGGTGAAGCGCGGACTATGGCAGTGGACTTTTGCGGTGCTTTTGCCTATACTCTGATTTAGCGGATAAGAGTCGTGATAATATGTATGTGTGTATAAGCAGGCAATCATTATCGTATCGATTGAAAGTGAACATTGTGATCTAAGATGCAGCTATACCCTGACCCATTGAATATATTAATCAGAGTTTCTTGTATAATACTATCATTGCTATACCTCTTCCTTATCATCTCTAAGCTATCTTCATTGGTATGGTTGGTTCTGGCATTTCGATCTTGTAGCATGTAGCCTGCCGCTCCATACTTTACTTTTTGATAGTTTTTAGTTTTTTATATTGGTATAACATTTTTGGCTATAACTTTCAAAATTCTCAGTTTGCAAGAGTTTTCTCGGCAGCGTATGTCTTTATTTTATAGCGCGTATTTCATTTAGAGCCTACCCCTCCATTCTCTAGAGATTCTCTTCTTCTTTTTTGATATTTTATAGTTGTGTGACAATATCTATTTACTGTTATATCTTTCTTAAATCTCAATTTGTAATGGTATTCCGGGTAGTTCTTATATATTTAATATTCTGCTTCATAAAGATGAAAAAGTCCAAAGGATCTATCACTCATTTTATTTAGGCCCTCTACATCCATAGGAACATCCCTAAGATGGTCATTAAGTACGGAATTTGCTTGCTAACGATGAACCAGTTAAAAAACCCGACCTTCAAATCGAGGCAAGAAGGTATAAAATAGTATAAATTATAATTTATAGCCCCAAATATGGTTTCAAATTTACATAGCAGATCGATGAAATTCCATCGTGAGTCAATTAAGAATGCTAACTAAGCGAAGTGAATGTGAAATTATATTGGTGTCGTTCATGACTTAATAATATGAGCATAGAGTACAGTATCCGACCTAACTTATCTAACTGAAGTTTATCATGATAGTACATCTCAATCCAAGTTTAAAAATGTAAAGAAAAAAGCCGACTTACCGAATTTGTAATTCAATAATCACACTTATTACATGGACATTGGCGCGTAAATATAATTAACGGTAACAATTGTTGTCCGTTTCAATTGATTTCAATTACCTACAGCCATCACAAAACATTTTAGAGATGAAACATTACCTTTGTTTTGTTTACCTTTTTAGCAACTTTGATTGAGGTGTACTATACTTATTCAATACCGTGGAGAATACTACACACAACGCCCTGCGAGAAAATGGGTGACATTTGAAGGTTGGGTGGAATGGTCTGAATGACTGAGGATCGACAGCGGTGGTGTGCCAGATAGGAGACAAAGAAATATTTGTCCAGCTGTTGACAATTACGAGTAGTTGAAGATAATGCGAGATGTGTACCAATAGACTTGCATCGATGGTAATTAGCTGAACCGATTCCGAATATGAAAAAAAGGATATGATTATTAACACATATAGTAAATATTCCTATAAAAAAAGCGCCACAATATCAAAAATGCTAATAGGAAACGACTAACCCAATGAAATTAGAGATAGTGTTTATTTATAGAACTCATCAAAAATGGAATTCATTAAGAAATTGTTTACAAAAGAGTTTTTATTTCAAAAAGCTGATCATAATTAATTTAATATTCTGTGACCCGGATTCAATGTTCGTGCGACTATTATCATTTTTTAATTCTTTTATTTGGACATAGTTCGAGGTAGATTCATTCAAAGATTACAAAGATCAAGAAATTGTATAATTTATACAAAATTAACAAAAATGTTTCCTTAATTTTTTATCATCACTACGCCTAGGGCCGGAATGACAGAATAAGAATGACGTTTTAATGTGATTTTATCATTTGATATCATTTGATAAAGATTTCGTACTAATTTTAAATGTTGAATGCTGCTATTGAGAAATATCTGTATTTAATTATAACAACAAATTATTTAAATATCTTCCAATACGTGCCTAAAGAGAAGAATTGGAATGGACATCAAATGAGCGAGTTTCCAAAGAAGAAATAGATTAAGATATATGATAAAAGACAGTGTTTTGTTGTTGAGGACCTCTAAGTGGTGTGGTGGTTATTACGCTCTGGCTTTCGATATCGATAACAAAGCTACCTTCGCCATGGTTAAGTCGCGGATGGGTGACCAAAACTTTGTGATGGGAAGACACATTAAACCGTTGGTCCCTGTTGCTATTGCCACCAATTCTACCCACCAACCCACGTTGGGCTAGCGTGGTGGTGTTATGACCCATACTTCTCAATTATGTTTCTCCATGAGGAAGGCCTGTCCCAGCAGTGGGACGTATATAGGCTGAGAACGAACGATAGTGATGATTGTTTACGTTTCGTGAATGATAATCACGCAATACCTCAACGTGTAGTTTTGCAACAGACGCTGTGATTCCTTTTTTTTACATATGACAGGCAAGCTCTTGGCCTTCATCTCACCTGTTGGTAAGTGACGATAAGGCCGAAGGTGGAAGCGAGTTTCACCTGTAATCCTCAACAACTGAGGAACTGGTTACCTCTATTTGCTTATACGCAACAATGCTTTATAACATTGTTATCATAGCGACTGATTTAGGTAAAACGGTGGTAGCTAGGTGGACTTAGAAGCCCTACCACCAACCAAACTGAGCAGAAAAACCCTTGCGCCGTGGGGAACCACTAGACCAGTCAAAAATTCCTATACAGTTATCGTCAACGTCAACAGCCTATATACGTCCCACTGCTGGGCACAGGCCTTCCTCATGGAGAAACACATGAGGAGTATGGGCCGTAACACCACCACGCTGGCCCAATGCGGGTTGGTGGGTAGAAACGGTCACAAATGCGACCGGGACCAACGGCTTAACGTGCCTTCCGAAGCACGGAGGAGCTTGAGATCACAAAGTCTTGGTCTTTGCTTTCGATCGAAGCCAAAGCGCACTGACCACTACGCCAACGAGCTCCTCCACATACATACATACAGTTATCGAGTTTATCTAAAACATAAAGAAGTTAATTAATTACACTAACACAGTAATTAAACGAAGGCTTGGTCACTTTATGGTTTAGGAGATCTTCAAAGCGACGGTAGCGTATTAACTAACACTGTTCGTGAGTTGAATTCACAAGTATCAAATATTTGTCTAAACTTGTGTTTCGTAACACAATATTATACTATGTTAATGCACTAACATATAGTCTGTCGAATGTGTGATATGTATTTTATTGCATGTATACTATATAACTGTCAGTTGTAATAAATTTTAGAAGGTGTTAGAGTCCATATGAATAAATAAATGTTGTTTGCTGATTTGAAGGTGTTCTTTCTTATGTTAAGATACATAAAGTGCATATTAGATTAAGTGCGTAAACTTGATTAATTTCGGTGGCCTTAATTAAAATAAATAGTAATGTGAGAATAATATACTTGCATCTTTTGTTTGTTTATTATCAGTTTTTATATGTCCCTCTTTAAGGTTATTCAAATAGCAATTTTTTATAAACAGCTAATAAAAAAATTTGAGAGATTTATCAAACGAGCTCTCACGATTAACATTTTAGTTATGACATAAAATAATAATCATTTTTTATCCCCAAGGAGATATGCAGAGGTTGTAAGACTCGTGTTTCACCAGATAAGTTTGTTTAGATTTAAGTGGGGGCACTAAAATCTAAAAAAACTTATCTGGTCTCTTAGAATCTCTGCTTGGTCCGAAGTTTGACCGGGAGAGAGCGATGTATTATCGTTAAGTCCACCTTATGTCCAAAAGATGTTTTGGACATTAGAGATTAAATTAATAAATAAGTGTTAGTCCCTATCTATCAGAGCGCTAGCTTACAAAGTAGACATCTCTGCCAAGGTTTCAATGAACGTCAAAACATTGATTGTAATAACCATGTTTAGAGGTATTGTCAATATTTTCAAATCTTGCAAATTAGCGTCCTAATATGATTTTTTGCGATTTTCCTTACAAGCATTAACTGTTATATTTATATGAAAACTAATAAACCTTGTTTTACAATAGCAAAGGTTGTAACGAGGCGCTATACCAGTATTAGCAACTCTTTGCTATATTGCGCTCTCCTCTGGCCATTTCCCTCTTTGTTTCTTTGAAAAAAATTAAATCGATCTCGAAAGAAGTCTTGTTTTTGTAACTGAAGTAATTTAATTTTGTATTTTATATTTGGGGATTTCCCCGTAAAGGTAGACGTATAATTTTTTTATTATCTCCTGCCAATCCACGGACTGACTGACTAACATGCATGTGTTATGTTACTAGCTAAGCTTATTAAATTAACTCCTTGAGGGTCAAACAAATGCAGACGTTGGCGAACAGTGTTTATTTCTATTGTCTCTCTTTTGTGGTCGCTGGGAGGTTAATATTAAAAAAAAATCTGAAATAAATTTGAAAAATATCTTTCAGTAATTTTTACTTGTTCCTATAAAAGAGGCGTGAAGATTAATTAATAGGGAACGGGACTTTTCTCTGCAATTATATTTGCAAACAGTCTTCAACAGAACAATATTAACCGCCTCTCTGGTCTAGTGGTTCACACCACCGGGTGTTGATCGGGAGGTCGGGGTTCGATTTCCCACGGGGGCAGATTTTTTTCTGCTCGGTTTGGTTGGTGGTAGGGCTTCCAAGTCCGCCTGGGTAGCTACCACCGTCTTACCTAAATTTGCCGCCATTATAACAATGTTATTGTTCGACCAAACTCTTTTCTACAATAATATAACACCCTGGCAGTTTTTGATATGACATTTATTTGTATTTTGTATTCTCTATTATGCTGTCACATGTACATTTGTTTACTTCTCAAATATATATCTTGCAGTGCACACTGTGATTATTTTACTTAGCTATTTCCAATAGGTTATGGGCCCAGAGTGCGTAAAAACTGCAATGGAGAGTCAACCATGCCGTGCGCCTTTCGTAGCTGTGAATTCGCAAAGTTCGTTTCCAAAATTAGCTGGTCGTGAAAACTATACGACATGGAGTTTTGCTATGAAAATGAGCCTGATCGACGCAGAGTTATGGGAAGTAGTATCGCAGGCGTCAACTTGTACATCCGAGGAGTACAGACGGCGTGACCAGCGTGCGAGGGCAAAAATTTGCCTCCACGTCTGTGAGTCCGTCTATCCTGTCGTGATGGAGAGCGAGACAGCCGCAGAGACGTGGAGTGCACTAAAAAACACCTACGCCGACAGCAGTCTCAGTAGACGCCTGACACTTTTACGTAAGATGTTCAATGTCAAACTCCAGTCTTACCCAAATATGGAATCATACATAAATGATATACGTGTAACGCAGCAGAAAATATCAGCCATAGGGAAGGCATTAGAGGACGAGTTTGTGGGTGTTATTATGCTTGCCGGTCTAACAGACGAATACCGCCCATTGGTAATGGCGATAGAACATTCCGGTGCAGCTATATCGTCGGACTACATCGCCACCACCCTGCTGAAGGAAGATCAGCGTCCAAGCAGCTCAACGGCTACAAGCGACAACGTATTAGCTACAACTTCTGGCAAGAAAAGCGGTACATGTAGCTACTGCAAGAATTCTGGACACCATGTGTCAAAGTGCAGAAAACGTTTTTATGACTTGAAGAAAAATAAGGGCATCGGCGGCAATTCTAAAGCTAATTATACATCTAATTTTACACTTTCATCCTCTTTCACTTTATTTTCAGCCATTCACTCCCCTTCTTTATCACAAGGTTGGTTTATTGACTCAGGAGCCACTAGTCACATGAGTTGCTATAAGGATTGGTTTTATGACTACACACCTTGTAGACAGCCAATCACAGTTGCCAATAAAGAAGTTGTATATAGTGAAGGTGAAGGTTCTGTAAGTGTAAATATTAATAATAATGTAGTTAGGATTTCTAATGTTTTATACGTGCCACAACTTTCGACAAATTTATTATCAGTTAGGGAATTAGTGCGTAAGGGTTTTGTAGTTCTTTTTTCACCTAAAGGGGCAACGATTATGCTGAAAGATGAGTGCAAAGTGTCTGGTTCAATAATTGGTACAGGTACAAACTCAAATGGGATGTACAAACTAGACACTACCTCATCCACTCGTCATGCATACGAAGCTCATAATAATGAGCCCATATATCTTTGGCACCGACGTTTAGGTCATTTAAACTACAAATATCTCAAAATTCTAAAACACAAAAACATTGGCATTAATTTCACTGACAATGACACTCAAAGTCAAAGTTGCGTTCCGTGTTTGCAAGGCAAACTATCAAAAAGGCCTTTCAAAAACTCAACAAGGAGTTCTACCCAAAAATTAGAATTAATACACACCGATCTCTGTGGACCAATGAGTTCGCATTCATGGGGCGGATGTTTGTATCTGTTAACTTTTACAGATGATTTCTCTCGAAAAACTTTTGGCTACTTACTAAAAACTAAAAGCGAAGTTTTTTCGAAGTTTGTAGAATTCAAACATCTTGTTGAGAATCAAACGGGTCTTAAAATAAAGATAGTCCGATCTGATAACGGTCGTGAATTTGTAAATAAAGAAATGACCACATTTCTTAAAGAGAATGGCATCATTCATCAACTGTCGGTTCCTTATTATCCTGAACAAAATGGTTTGTCAGAAAGGGTAAACAGGACCGTCATTGAAAAGGCAAGGTCGATGCTTCAAGATGCCAATCTCCCTAAAGCCTATTGGGGCGAAGCTGTAAATACAGCCATATATTTAAAAAATCACTCACCTACACAAGGGTTGAAATTTAGAATCCCAGAGGAAGTTTGGACTGGGAAGCCAGTAAACCTTTCTCATGTTAAAGTTTTTGGATGTGAGGCCCATGTCCTCATTCCCAAAGAGAATAGGACCAAATTAGACCCAAAAACTAAACCCTGTGTATTTGTGGGCTATTCTGAGGTCTGCAAGGGTTACAGGTTAGTTGACCCTAATAACCCTCGCAAGATCATCATAGCCAGGGATGTAGTATTTATTGAAAATAAAACAGTTGATAACCCTGAGTCACCTGAAACCACAGTTTCAGATGGTCAGTCGATAATTATAATGACTGAAACTCCACGTACATCCGATCCTGCTCCTGCCTCAGATTCCGTGCCTTCTTCGTCGGTCACTGATCAAATACCGGAATCTCAGCAGTGTGTGCAGATGCCCTCTCCTGAACCCTATCCTGAACCCAGTACTTCCCAAGAATCTGAACCAGTACAAATTTCAGATCCTGTTGATCATCACCAACCTCGCTATCCTCGCCGCGTTCACAATCCGCCTAGTCGGTACGACGCAAGCGCCTACCTTGTGTCTCCTGATTCTGAGCCTGAAAATTTTAAGCAGCTTCAGGATGACATACACAAGGAGGAATGGCTCCAAGCTATGCAGTCGGAATATGAGTCCTTGACCAAGCATGGCACTTGGATATTGGTAGATAGACCCAATGACAGAAAGCCTGTCAAGTGCAAGTGGGTCTACAAGATCAAAAAGAATACAAGCGGGGAGGTTGTCAAATTTAAAGCCAGACTTGTTGCAAAAGGGTTCACACAAGTCTACGGCGTTGATTACGGTGAAACTTTTTCTCCTGTCGCTCGGTTGTCTTCCGTTAGACTCCTTTTAGCTTTTGCCGCTAAGCTGAACCTAAGTGCTGAACACTTAGATGTAGAAACTGCTTTTCTTAACGGCGATCTAGAAGAAGAGATCTACATGGAGCAACCTGAAGGCTTTGTTACCGACCGTAATAAAGTCTGTCTTCTCAAGAAGGCTCTCTATGGACTCAAACAGGGACCTAGACAGTGGAATTTGAAAGTCTGTGAAGCAATGACAGCCATGTCTATGATTCGTGTAGAGAGCGAACACTGCGTCTATTACAAACGACAGAGTGATAGACTGCTTGTAGTTGCTGTCTTCGTGGATGATTTCTTTATCCTCAGCAACTGCAACAACTTGTCAGAGTCTTTCAAATCAAACCTCCAGAAAAGGTTTACAGTGAAAGATCTTGGACCTGTCAAGGATTGCCTGGGGATGCGAGTTACCAGAGAAAGCAACGGTAGCATTAGTCTCGACCAAACTAAATACATAGAGAAACTCGTTGATAAATTCAACTTGCGCGAGGCTATACCCGTGTCAACACCCTTAGAACCGGGTCTTAAGCTCACCTTACCAGATAAGGATGATGAGAACCCGGAGTTACCTTATCAGCAGCTCATAGGGTCTCTAATGTACATCTTTATTGGCACAAGACCTGATATTTCCCATGCTGTATCGGTCTTGAGTCAATTCAATGAACATTACGGGGAGGTACATTGGAGAGCTGCTAAACGGGTACTCAGGTACCTCAAAGCAACCAAAGATAAAAGGCTTACATATAAAAAGGTAAGTTCTTCGGACATTGTTGGTTACTGTGATGCTGACTATGGTTCAAATCTTATAGATCGGAGATCATATACCGGCTATGTGTTCCAAGTCAGTGGCTCCGCCATATCTTGGGAGTCCCGTAAACAACGCACAGTAGCGTTATCAACTACAGAAGCTGAATATATGGCCCTCGCAGAAGCAGCTAAAGAGGCCATATATTTAAAGTTTCTTATTAAGGACGTATTTGATTGTCACCAACCAATACCCCTTTTCTGTGATAACCAAAGTGCCATACAACTCACCAAGAACAACACTCATCACTCACGCACAAAGCATATAGATGTTAGACACCATTTCATTCGCAGTTCCATCGCCAGTCATGACATTAATATTAAATATATTCCTACTGGCAGTATGGTCGCCGATGTTCTTACGAAATGCCTGCCTAAAATAAAACATGTTAAGTGTGTAAATAGTTTAGGCCTTTTGTAATTATTTTGTTTTGTAAGAATTAGGTTGTAATTATTTTATTGAATGTTAATGGCTGTGTCTTGTATGTTGTATATAGTGAGT
Organism: Parapoynx stratiotata; assembly: GCA_910589355.1. NCBI lineage: Eukaryota > Metazoa > Arthropoda > Insecta > Lepidoptera > Crambidae > Parapoynx > Parapoynx stratiotata. Next base: position 1,656,223 of record OU342472.1, read on the forward strand.
GTTAGTCGTAAGTTCTTTTATAGGTGATGTTGTTTGTGAATAGCATGTACATATATAGGGTGTTTATATTACGGGGAGGTGTTCGACCAAACTCTTTTCTACAATAATATAACACCCTGGCAGTTTTTGATATGACATTTATTTGTATTTTGTATTCTCTATTATGCTGTCACATGTACATTTGTTTACTTCTCAAATATATATCTTGCAGTGCACACTGTGATTATTTTACTTAGCTATTTCCAATAGTTATAAGCATTGTTGTGTTCCGGCAATCAGAGGTAAGATAACCAGTTCCTCAGTTGTTGAGGTTACAGGTGAACCTCGCTTCCACCTTCGGCCTTATCATCACTTACCATCAGGTGAGATGAAGGCCAAGAGCTTACCTGCCATATGTCAAAAAAAAATTACTGAAAACATGTCATACATATCATCACGCCTTATTCCCCGAAGGGGTAGGCAGAGGTGTTAAAACCATGTAACAGGTTGTTCAAGTTTCACCACCCAAAAACAATGAGAGGGTAAGTAATTGTTATAGTTAATAAATTGCTCAATAGATGGCGCTAGGCATAATTAAATCGCGGTAACGTTTGCACTTGTCTAATACAGTATAGATGTTGTAAATGCATGACCCACAAACGGGCCAACGCCCGCAACACTTTCCCCCCGGATCCCCTAGGGGACCCGTGAGAAGACCTCGAGCACCCACCAGGTATTAGCAACAGTTTGCTTGAAACCTCATTAAATGGCAAAATTTTTTTAAATGCCTTTTATTCCTATGACACCTCCCTTGGGGTTTGAACACATGTGGTGAGCCTGTTGCCATGCACCGGGCACAATGTGAGGCAAGCGATATTCACAATGAACTGTACATAAGTTTTATTCAAACTCAGTGGTACAGAGTTTATTGACGTAACGTGAATTACGATCATAAATATTCATATCATTATCAACACAGTAAAACACTTAAACTGGAAATTTTACAAAAACAATGATTAAGTACTACCTGTTGCCCGAGACTTACGGTTACGCTGGTTTTTTACCTATACCACGGGAACCCTTTAATTTTCCGGAAAAAAGGGTATCTAAGATGTTGACCAGGGATATAAGGAATGTTGACCATGCAAAATTTCATTAAAATCGGTCCAGCCATTTCGGAGATTAGCTCGTACAAACAGATAAACAGACATATAGACAGAGATCAAAAAATTTTAAATAAAACATTTTTTGTTATATCCCTTGGTTTAAAGCATTTTTTTCTATGTACCATCATTCCACCTGTACATTTTGATTATATCTATAGAATTCTATACCATTTACAACTGGTTTGGTTCCTTTTTGTTGATATAATTATTTGTGTTACAAGGTCGAAAACAAACTATAGACACGATTGTTCGAGACAGTACGATTAATCAGATTGTATTCTTTACTAAGAATTTTACCAATTAATTAATAAATTAGAGAAAAACGTATCGTATGGTAATGGTATTTAGATTGGTATCTAAATGACATCATAGAGATACTCGTATATTGTTATCTGAGAGATCTTTGGTTATTAAATTTACATGTTTTCATTGATGATGATGATTTTATAACGGTGATGGGGCGTAATATATAAAATCACGGGTTTTCTACTAATAAATACTATCTTACAAAATACTCCATAGGAGGAAATGAGTTAAATGATCCATTTTATAGGCTCAATTTACACTATTCGAAAACTTTGGCACGCTATATAACTTAGTGCCAGAAAATCGTAATTTTTTATAATGACTTATTTCATCATCAAAATAATGCGTGATGTTTGTTTTGTATAATATAACAGTATCAGCGACAGATAAAATGTTGCATGGTAATTTTTATATTACAAAAGATTATATTTTATTCTACAAAAGAAGATAACGACAAACAATTTTCAAATAAGCAGAAATACAATGTTTAAAAACATTTAAAAAAGTGGATTTTCAAACGCAAAATATTTCACGCGTTGATGTCCTTTGTACTATATAGACGCGCACGACACACGATAATTATAATAAAACGAAAATCTTGGTTGTGGTTTTAAATCTGGCTTTCGATATTTAAAAATAAAGCTCTTATCGCCGAGGCCAGTTCTTGGATGGGTGATCAAAACTTTGCGAACTCGAGTAAGAGTCGAGCTGTTTGCTTAGTTTATTTTCGTTAAAGCTTAGGAGATCCCATCGCTTCTCCACGCACCTACTGACCTCTCAATCGAATATCTCTCAAGCAATTTAAAAGTGACTGCTCCATAGAGCTCAGAGTTTTAAGAACAGCCTATTAAACTATGGTCAGCTATTAAAAGCACAAAAGGTGAAAATAGTTGTCGTCGACCACAGACACACCCCACCGTAAAAACCTAAGGTTTCGAAACTTTCTACTTTGTTCTGCCTGTTGTGGTCTAAGTGATGAGCGACGAGCTTTTACTGTTGTCTAAAGGAGTTATGAACAAGACAAATTTACGACTCATTGTGTGAACATCATAATCATAACTGTCTACGGTTGACCAAGAAAGTGATTTTAATGACTTAGAAACATTGTGTAGAATGGAAAATTTTGTTAATTAATTTTTAGTGTGGTATAGACTTGAATGTTTAGTTAAGGAAATGTGGTAAAAGTTATAATACTTCTTGTTTTGTAATATGGGCACGAAGCCATAACAGTATTTTTGAACAACAAAAGAGTAATATTTTTATTTCATAATGTCTAAAGTTTACAGCCTTCGTATTAAAATTATAAATTTTCTACATTCAATGTATGCCACCAGCTGAACTTGCTTACCAATTTAAAAGAATATGAGAATGTTTAATTTTGACAACGTTAATATGAGTTTATATTATATTAGTTAGCTTTTATTTATTTAAACTTTAATGTCCATTACAGTTGGAATATACATATGGCGGACTTAACGACTAATAACGCTCTCTACCAGTCAAACATTAGGCTAAGCAGTAACGTGCGCATGTGGCTGTGAAATGATGTTACCGTGTAACGCGCGCGTGGCGCAGTCGGACAGCATGCCTATAAAATCATCCTAAATTAAATTAGTATTACTACGAGTATTTGACTCAATTTTAGTAAAAAAATCTTTTTTTTATACATAATTATTTAAAAACTATAACTAAAATGAAATGAAAGCTAGAACGTGACATTAGGTAACTATAATGATGCCGCCATGAACTTACTGCTTAGCCTAATGGTTACCTGGTAGAGAGCGTAATTAGTCGTTAAGTCCGCCATATGTATATTCCTACTGTAATGGACATTAAAGTTTAAATAAATAAAAGCTAACTAATATAATATAAACTGATATTAACGTGCACCTTAACGTCAAAATTTAATAAAATCTCGCCGGCGCTGTTGTCCAGGACTGGCGGCCAGCTATTAAGCGTCCCTAAAATATTCCTATCTATAATTTAAACCTATACGTATTCAATCGTAGCAGCAGCATAATTATGTAATTAAATACAACAGAACTTATAATTGTAATAATATTAGCAATAGCACAGGATTAAACCTCGGTGATTTTTAGTAGCTATTAAGCAATTAATGTTTTGGTATATGTTTTTTTATTTAAAACGCTGTGAATATGGTTTTTCATTTAAAATAGAATATTTATGATGATTTGAAAAACAAAATAATGTTTCTTTAACATCTCCTTACTAACCAAAAGCTTGTTACTTACGGCACAGTTTCGTGACGTAAAGCTTGTGCGGTCTAACGTACCCACACGTTTTGTTGGAGCTGTTAATTATAGTGCGGCAGATAAGGAAATGCGTTTTCACACGTGCTGCTGCAATAATAAAAACGTTATTATAAACCACCTTACAGTTCGTAAAAGAAAAACGGCACTACTCCTACAGGTGGTCTCCAATTCCATGCTCGCCTGTGTCATTGAGTTTGAAATCTTCATTGCCCGTAGACAAGATGCCATTTAAAAATCACCATTGTTGTGTTCTGGCAATCAAAGGTAAGATAGCCAGTTCAGTTGTTGAGGAATACAGGTGAAGCTCGCATCCACCTTCGGCCTTATCGTCACTTACCATCAGGTGAGTTGAAGGCCACGAGCTTACCTGTCGTATGTAAAAAAACTTACACCTTTCGGGGATATAAACGTGGTACGTGATTATGCTGTAGGGATATAATACGTTATTGATTTGTGAATATCACTTTTGCTGGTATTTAAGATGAGCATTAATACTACGAAAGATTTTGTGTTATGAGCAGGGATCGCAAAAACTTGCGTCATTACTCGTCAGATAACACTCTAAGGCCCGAATTACGGAACAAAACTCAAGCGTAGATCTCTGCTTGAGCACTGTTAGAGAGGGATGGCGCTATTGATCCCACACAGCGCCATCCCTTTTTATCTGCGCTCAAGCAGTGACCTACGCTTGAGTTTGGTTCTGTAATACGGGCCTAAAATTAATGAAAATATTAAACAATTTTTAATTATGCTAATGTAAAGGGAGGGTAGAAACTTGCTGAGATTCCTGTCCGTTCTTCTCAGAACAAGGCCTCCTGGTAGTTTTAGTGAACGGATAGCGTTATTTTTCTTCCTTCACGAAATGTGAAACGAAATGACATTCATAGGCAAAGCTAAGACGCATCTAAACTGAATAAATGCTTTTGATTTCTGATTTTGAATGACACAATGTAATAATTTAAATTACTGGCTAACCACCCCGACGACATACGCGTGCAGTATACCTACTCCTAAAGTACTATATCTATTAATAAATCGTTTCAAAACCTGTAAACTAGTTTTAAAGATCAAGCATACAAAGTGACAAGCAGACAGCGGGAAAGTATCTTTGTCCTATACTATACTGATAGTAAACCGTAGCTTATAAAAATGTCATCCAAGTAAAACAGATGTAAATCAGGTTGAATAAAAAAATATTATGACTACACTTCTTTTCATTGTAATCAAAATGGAAACAACTAGTGTATATTTTGTTTTTATTATTTAATACAAGCACATGTTTCGTAGGCTGTTTCAAAGTACAAGAACAGGTGTACTAAGAAAAGGTAATGCCAAAAATAGGTATACCTTAAAGCGCAAGCGCCGCGGGGAGTTATATGTTTTTGTCTACAATTCTTATTAGATTCGTGTTGGGAATACTTATAGACTTATTAACGTACGTGTGCACAGTTGACAAAACATTTACTCGTATAATGTCGATTTTTTTATAACTTACGAAAGGAAATTTAGTAATTCAAGGCCAGTCATCATTTTTTTTTTAACATTATAATCTAATAGCTAAGATTAATAGGGATGTGGACATCATATGGATGCTTGACAAATAGATCAGCTGCTAACGAAGGAAGCTTTAATTTTTCTTTGTGTGTCTATTTATCCGTTTGCACGGGCTAATCTCCGAAATGGCTGGACCGATTTCAATCAAATTTTACATGGTGATACCTTATATCCCTGGTTATAGTTTTATTCCGGAAAATTAAAGGGTTCCTGTTGCCGTCTATGAGTTTAAAAAAATCATAATTATTTATCCCACACACACCAATTATACTATCAACGCGCTTATGATATAGATAGTGGAGTAGAATATTAGTACCGTACGATTTATACGTACTAATAGATTTATAATAAAAAAGGCTATAAGCGATATGCTTCACGTTGATATCATCATCAATCTAACTCCAACAAAGTGTATGTCTTGGTCTGGAGATACTAAGAGCGGCTCGAAGAAACGCTTCTGGAGAACCTGATTATTTTCTGCGGGAGGATTTGAATTGGTATATCAAAGCCTTAGTAGGTAGAGCCGACACTTCTGGTGAGTTCCATGCACGCCTACCGTGCGGGTAGATCCGTAAATGGATGGATACCTTCTCGTCAAAAAATACCATCATCGCTCTACATTAGTATCCTCGTCATAGACTTCCATTAATGTCTGCTTTTAAATAAACAGTGACAGAAAATAATTCACTTTTTATTCCTCTCCTACTCTGAAATCAATTGTCAGATCTTTTAAACTTTAGTCTTAGATGGCAATTCTTGCCTTATCTTTCATTTGTAAAAGGAGTTATTGATAACAACTAGTCTCTATAAAAGGAGTTTGTCACTCGCTTATCTTAGATGTGCGGATTAACTAGATACATAAATTTTTATTGCGCTAAAAAGGTGGTTTAAATGTGTTCACTTAACTGATGGTAGACTACCCATGCTGTGAGATTTTTTGTGTTATCGACACGTTTCCTTCCTTCTTTTATTAGGTCCTTACCAAAACAAATCAAAAGAGTTCGAAAATATGGTCTATTTTTAGAGGAGGTAATTATTTTTTAAGAATACTCTGAAACTTAATAGTTACGAACAAAATACTAAGAGAGAAGAAAAACACCAATTTCATAGGTAAGGACCCAATATATTTATATAAGGTAAACGCAGGTATTACCGCGGTATTCAAAAATCTGCATGTGTGAGCGTGGAGAAATCGGCAATCTGCATAACCGATGTTATATTGCAGTTGCAGTTTTATGCAATAACAGTCATGTTGTACTTCTATCTGTCCATGAAACGGTTTTTAATCGATCTATCATAAAAGTTTAACTTTTATGAAAGATAGCAACAACAATAATATGACTTACCTTGGTTATACCAGCAGATTTTGGACGACTGCGGTAATACCTGCATTTACTATAATATAATTATTATAAATTGTTGCCGCTTAGATCTATAAATCATCAGAAGCCAAAGTAAAGGTGATGTTACACGCGCATTACGCAAAATCAATTATACAATTTTTTTCGAACATTAATAGTGTCACACTTAAAATATAGGTAGATTCTATTCCATATTTATACTACTCGTACTTCGTCATAAATTCTACGAATTCGCGGGCAAAGAATACTGAATATGCTTGCGACACGCACATTTCATAGCTCAAAAGATACACGTGTGTTATTTATACAACGAGGAACTCACTCACTCACTCACTCACCCACTCACTGTAACCTAACACTGAGAACGGATTTTACGAAACTCCACCCGTAAGGGGGTAAAGCGGTGGTAACCCGTGCGAAGCCGGGGTGGATCGCTAGTAATGATATATAATTCTTATTTAATTAAATTAGTTTTGTTACAAATAATATATTCTATTAAGTGTATTAGAAAGATGAACAGAAAAACGGCACTACCCTGTTCAAAAAACAGATTTTTTCAATTTAATATTCATTTCACATCTTATAAATAAAAGTAAAATATTTCATTAATAATCCAAAACTCATCAAGAATATGATTAGTTGACTTCACGATACATGAAAAGAGACCAACTTTTCATGTATTGTGAAGTCAACTAATCATGTCCTTATTTTTGTACGACTTATTCATAATCCGTATGAATAAGACGTACAAAAAAAAAGAAAATTGCACTAAGGAAATTATAAATAGTTTTGCATTTAGATTCACTGACTATTATGATCTTAATCTTTTCTAACCATTTAAAAAACTTTTCTTTTGGAACTAGGTTTCTCCTAGAAAGAAATGGATGAGCGCAAATGTTACCGGTTAATTAGCAGGTTTAACCACCGCTTTGTAAAAGAATGGGTATATTATATTAAAAATAAAATTTAGTTATTGAGCCCTAAATGAATGAGCTTAGCTTATGATGGGACTGTAAATCTGTGATTTAGGTCGCCTTGCAAGAAATTAATATCGAGATTTAAAACTAGATTTACTAGATGAGCTTGGTTTTGATCATTTTACTATGGCTGAAATGTCAAAAAATGACAAAATCAAATTTTAAACTAGGTTTACGATTTCCTGCAAGTTGGCCTCCAATATAAATAAAACCTAGAAAATGAGTATGAGCGTGACAAGTTTTAGAGCTGTAATGATGATAAAGTCAAAAAGTACAATGCCAATTATAAAAAAGGTATAAAATACTTAAGTAGTAGCAAAAAAGTTTGCAAGCCTGCACATGAGCAATTCATTTCCGAAATTAATCAACAATTTAACATACAATCAATTGATGTGAACTAGCAAACCGCTAAAGAAATTATTCACATAATATTATATGAGAACAAGATGGTTTATTTTAACACTGTAATTTAAAAGTGTTAAGACTCGCAGTATATTAATATAGTTATTAAATCTATTTGCGAAAAGGCACAAGTTTTATCAACTGGATTACTTAACCTGTAACAAATCTATACATATAACAAAACTGTATAGGTTGAATGTCTGTACATAAAAAAAAATGCTTAAAACCAAACCAACCCAAAAAAAGGGAAAATACCGAAAAATGTTTTATTTTTATTTTTTGTTTCTGTTTATCTGTTTGTACGGGCTAATCTCCGAAATGGCTGGACCGATTTCAATGAAATTTTGCATGGTGATACCTTATATCCCTAGTCAACACTTAGATACTTTTTATTCCAGAAATTAAAGGGTTCCCGTGGTATAGTAAAAACTATAGTAACCGCGGACGAAGTCGCAGGCAACAGGTAGTCAAACATAAAATAAATATTATTCTCGCCAAAAGCCTTGATATGCATGCTCACTCGATTTGATTAAGCATGATGTCTCTCAAAATTAATCAGCGCTCATTAAAAGAAACTGTGTTAAGTAACTAACTACGCGTCAAGGTGAGGATCGTGATGTGGAATTACAAGCGATCGAATAAGCTTAGTAATAACTTAAATTAATCAATCATTCCCTCGTGCTTTACCTGACCTGCGCGAATGACGTGTGTTTTTTTAACAAAATGAAAATAATAACTTTGTTTTGAAGAATTTGACATTGACAATGTTAATGAAGAGCGCTTTAGTTTCGAAAATAAATGAATTGAACCCAATCAATGCGAATAAAGAATTATCAGCGTATTGCTGATAATTCTGTAATGTATGAAATTCAAAGTTTTTAGAGATAACAGAGAAAGTTTCTTTGATATAAACATAAAATAATTATGCGGTAAAGGTCACAGTGCTATTAAATTCAAAGAAAGTATTGTCAAAAACTTTTCAACAAAAAAACATACATATATTTTTAAACATACCTTGATCGTATCAGAAACTGGAGCAGGATCCTCAGTTTAAAGAAAATAATTTCACTTTTCAGCTAGGATTCGTTCCTCATTTTTCCCACAGAACACAATTTGAGCACTGGTACAACACAAACTTAAAAGAAATAAAATCGCAAAAGTTTTTAAAAAGTTCGCGTCCGCAAATTCAGAATTCGAACGCGCAGCGCTCGCGCAGGTTAAATCGCGCGGTTAGTTTTTTAAGCCGGCCCGAGCCTCACTCGGATGTGGTCCGTGTGTGACTGTATACTCATCTTGCACTTCACGATTACCGAAGAAGATACATCATCTGTCTCATTCTCGCTTAAATCCGCGCGCTATCCCCGTCCCCTTCACTTATTATCAGAGGTTAAGCTTCGCTCATCAGTCAGTCGGCACGCGGACACCGGGTTGGAAGGTCGTATTCAAAATTTACAGTTACTTTCTCGATGCGTTATAGGTCCATAAAACACGCAGTGTATGGGCGCGCAGCTATTTTGTTCGTCGCTGCGTTGGATAATTTATTTGTTTGCTGCTCGAACGCAGGTGGCTGCTCTCCCGATATTTATTGATCAGTTCAAGCTTGCGGTTTTGCAAGCTAGCCTTTGTTCTTAAGCCAATATTGTCATAGGTCATAGACCATGAACATTAATGAGCATTAGCATATAAAAATAAAAAATAATCAAAATCTGGGTCAAAGGTTAGATCGTAAATCAATTTGACATTAACGGCGTTAATTCGGTGTTGTTGCTAAAGTAGATCGCCGAATGTAGTGTGATGAAATATTTTATCGTGGACCAATCGGGCGGTGGCATGATGACAAGCGCGCTAGATTATTCGCTTAGATCATCGTCGCGCGCGCAGCATTTGCGGCGATTGGCGTGTCTGCGCAGGCCCCGCCTGTACCGTTACGGGGGCATTGGCTCTCCTAAAGTGGGGGGTTACTGTTTCACGAGGGGGGATGTGTGACATATACAAGGGGACAGTCCATTATAGCGATCAGCCTCATAATTATGCAGTCTGATACAATATTTGATCGCGTTCTGTGATTGTCACGCAGACATAGATTTAATTTTTTTTTTTTTGAGAATTCATTGAACGAAATAACACTACTAACGATGTCGTAATAATTATGAATCTTCTAATCTTGAATCAAATAATATTATTTGATATTGAATTTGTTATAAAAAATTATAATGAGAAAAAAAATTGTAAATCGTACATATTATAACTCGCAATTGGTTTGAAGTAAGATCCTATTAATAAATAAAAATATAATTATATTTGTAAGCACAACAAAATTAAATATACACTAGAAGTCTTATGGAAATTTGGTCATTGGATAGAATACATATTATAATAATACACATAACAGTCACGAGATACCTCAAATACTTGTTTTCTATATTATATTTCCCTACTGGGACTTGAACCCGGGACTTCAGACAGGGCAACACCTTGAAACCAGCGAATAAGCTCCCGAGTAGGCTTAAATAAAATACTACTATTAATTTATTACTTGTATCGTGTCGGATACACGTCCTGAACATGTGAACTTTTTCGAATTTTTATCGTCATTAATTTTATCAATTTGTAAATTACCGAATGCTTCATTATCAATATTATGTATTATCAATATTCATTATCAATTCATAAAAAAGTCCGCCTCTAACGGGAATTGAACCTGGGAATTCTTAATTCTTTTAACTTCACAGTTGAGGTCACTAACCACTCCTCTAGCGAGCTATTACTAGTAAAAATATAATTTTTTTTAGTGTGATATGAAGAATAGATCCGGAAAAGGATTTTTTATCCATGTCACTTATGTAAAAATAGGTATAGTTTTTTAAACACGATAAAATATCAGTGTAAACATGCGCAATATGTTTAAGTAAACCATGTTCATTCTTTACACAAGAAAACGTAGAAACACTCAAGAATATGATGCAAATTTTATGTCCAGCCGTGTCTTCTGCAGAACTGCACATATTATGCAAAACGGCCCGAACACGGCCTCATCATCGTGCGACCTGTGAACTAACTGTTGGGCAACTGTATTTCATTTTAGCTTTACGTTGTAACTGTAAGCTAGAATCTATCTATCTATCTAATCTATCTATCTATTACATATTTTAGGTTTAAGGAAACAATAGATAAGAAGAACTAAAGATTTTCTTGCAGTCAATAATGAGTGGTTTGGTTTTAAAGTGTCGCTTTCTCTTGAATCCCAGTCGGGTCAAGAGTTTGTCTGATCAAAACAAATCACTAAAAATCTCCTATCTTATGCTGTTGTGTAAACACAACCATAAGTTGTTTGTGTGTGCAAAGCTTTTGATCAAAAAAAAATCGAAGAAAAGGATTTTTTGGGTTTTTTGGTTTTCAGTTTAGGTGGAATTTACTATTTTATTACAACGCTTTTTTAATACTTCAATCCTACTTCATTAAATTATATAAGTTATCAGCTTACGTACATGCATGTTATTATATACTATTATATTTATTTTTTCCTGTTTTTGTATAATTTGTAACATGTGGATGAAGTTTTTTACAAGTTCTTACACATTTTGTTTTTATTATTTTGCTATAATGTTTTCTTATTACATTACTAGAATACAAACAATTTGAATTTTATTAAATGAGAGTAATTCATTTAATAATATTCTTAGTATTCTTTTATTTAGACACGACTTTTTTAAGCTGAAGTACAATACGTTAGAAAACCTGTGTTCAATGAGACTGCAATACTTTTGCAGAAAATTTACGAGATTTATTAAAAATCTAGTCCAAAGATATAATCAAATCTTACCTCAAATCTCAATTTCGAAGTAACCAGATTGTAATCAAAGTAAACTTCAGTCTACAATCGCTTTGTAGTTAACCAAACAAATTCATTTAATTGAACAAGCTGCTTCACAGATCAATTTCCTACTTCGCGAGATCCGCTAAGTGTTTACTGTTTCACGCAAAATTTAGTTTGATCCCAATCCTAAGCGATTGGTACAGCACTAACATCCGGATTCGCTAATCATTTAGCCAAGAAAGTCACTTGTTTGAAGATTCCAGCAATTTTAATCCAAATATCACTATTAAATATATCAATTTTAAAAAGTTTCACTATTTTAATTGATGAGAATAGATAAAGGGGTGCTATTGTTGGTTTGGTTATGTACATATTTATGTAAAGTTTGATGACCTCCGTGGTCGAGTGGTCTGTACGCCGGTCTCAAGGCGTCGCCATTTAAGGGGTTCTGGGTTCGATCCCCGGTGGGGGCCAATATTTGTGTGATGAATTCACGCATTTGTTGGATATTTACATATATTTATATTTATTTAGGATATTTATATGCATTTATTTATCTATTTAAATATATTTATCCGTCATCTAGTGTCCGTAACACAAGCGCGATTAGTTGCTTAAAATGGGGTTACTTAATAGGTGTGAATGTCTGAAGATATTTATTTATAGTTTATTTATTTATCTAAAGCAGAAAGGAATGATCTTGTATGTACCTTTGGTAATCTGCAATTTGGTAAAATTAGAAAATATCTTTATTTAAATGCGTTAATCTTTATATACAATTTAAAAACTCAAATAATTGCAAAAGATTTATCTGCCTACCGTTAACACCCACCCTGCTGCTGCTAGACAGAGGCGTTAACACCCACCCTGCGCCAAATACTTATAAGATTTTTTTTTTCATAACGTTTAATTCTAATAAGAATGAATCACATTCGATGTCTAATGTACAAACACCAAGTTTGAGAAACTCATAAACTGAATAACTAAATTCTTTTACTGAATACGTGGATTTTAAATAATGACATTCTACATTTTTATAAAAAAAATATTTTAAAAACTTTTAACTTGGCTCCCACAGAAGAACCATATCCATACTAATATTATAAATGCGGAACTAACTCTGTCTGTCTTGGTTTCACGTCAAAACTACTGAAATAGCATTGCATTAAATAAAGCAATGGTCCCTCTTTACTGTCACTCTACACATGTTGTTCACAGTACATCGCAGACGCATAAATCACTCAATGCTGGGTGCGGATGCCTCACGCGCCTGCCCCTTCACTTGCTAGTTCCGGGCACAACGAAGAGGTGGCGCTAGCTGTATCATAAAATCGTTCTTTTGATATTTTGAATTTATTTGTGCCAAAATGATAATTGCTCAGAGGTGGTATCCATAAAAGTATTAAAGGTAGATCTGGTAAAAAACTCTTTTAAGTAAATAATAAAATATTATTGATATTTTCTTATGACTGTGTCCTTTGAACATGCATGTCACCAGTCTAATATGTCCAAATGCTGGGCATAGGTTCCTTAATGGCGAAACACAGGAATATATAGGCATATATCGGATTATTACTTATTACGATGAACATTTATGTTCCTCATACGAGTATAAACATATTAAGAACAGATAACTATTTCTAATGATTGTATAGTTAACTGTTGTAGAATGTTTTAGATTGGAAAAAAAAAGTAGAAAAAGTTGAATTTACGAATACGAAATAAAGAAAGCAAGAAATAAACGCATTTTTCTTCTTGGTTTTCTCTCTCTTCTTCGACAAAAATCAGGCACGAAAATTCACAAATGATTACGTAAAAACTATACTGTTAAAACTAAAAATGTGTTTCGGATTTTTTTTAGAAAATTGTTTTTTTGCATTCAACTAATAACCTAGTGAACGCATAATATGACGTTTCTACACAGCAAAACCTACACTGATAGCCGACTTACTCGTAAAAACATAGCGTAACATTTTTTACAGTTTTGACTTTTATGAAAAACAGTAATCATAAACGTAAATGCATATGAAGATCATATCAGGGGTTACAGCTTTAAGCTCGAAACATCGTTAATGTTTTATAAGCGCACGCGTAAATGAATTCCTTTTTTTTAGAGCGGAAGGCTCTACGACGGTCGTAAACGCTGCACAAAGCGAAACAAATAAAGCAAAACCACTCAAATCTTGAGGGCGTGGTGTGTGGCGCAAATTGAAAACTGAAGCGGCATAATGAACTGAAGCGGGATAATTTACGTTTTTTAAAGGTAAAATATGGGATGCAGGTCTAGTATATTAAGGACTTCTTAGTAGTCGGGTCTGGCTGATTACAATTACAGAATAAAAAATAAAAAAATATTAAAACGTCAATTATTAAATGGACGTTGTGATATTTTGTTCATTGGCTACGGGGACCGGTTTGTCAGTTATTGTAGCCTTTAGCTATACAAAAGGCTAAGCTATTTTAGGCTAGGCTTTATTAAGCATGGATGTGGAGTTAATAACAAAAAATTTTAAGCATGAATGTGGAGGGACTAAGAATGAGAGGAAGACCAAAGAACCACATTGACCATTTGAATTCTGGTATATGACGGATGGAAGGGTATGTTAAGCTGATAGGAGGGATAAGAGTACAAGACAATTTGAATTAAAAGAGAAAATAGCAAGACATAAAATAATCAGCCCTCTCTCCTGACCGCCTTAAATCCTCAGAAACTCAAACCGCGTAATTTTATTATTTGTACCACAAAAAACAAAACAAAGAGCGATAAAGTTTGCAACATCTTTAATGTCGCGTGTAAGCATAATACGCATGCGTCGCCTGATCAGCGTGAAGATCTTGCCCTGGTATAATTAAAAATTTTATTACACCATGACTGCGAAATAGTTTGTAGTACAATGTCTTTGTTTAATAGTACAAACATTATAAATACCTAAAAAAATAATTTCTGAATATCATACAGAATTGTGATCATTCTTATATCTGGTCTGTCAATGTCCATAATGTATCTTTAAGAAAACTTTACCATTTTTTGCTTTTCGGACTCACAGTTGAGTCTTGCAGCAAAAGCGCTTACACAAACTACTATTTTTGAAATCATATTTTTAATGATTGATTTCAATTAAGTATATTATACACATGTGAAAACATCTTTTTCTGCACACGCATTAGATCTATAATATTGATAAAAATATCTATATCTAAACTGTAGAGGTTGAATGTCTGTACATGGAAAAAAATGCTTAAAACCAAGTCAGGGGGAAGTAAAGAGAGGGAAAATACCAAAAAATATTTTTATTTTTCATTTTGTTTCAATGTAATTTTGCATGGATACCTTATATCACTGGTCAACATCTTAGATACTTTTTATTCCGGAAAACTAAAGGGTTCCCGTGGGATAGTTAAAAAACCACAGTAACCACGGACGCAGTCGCGGGCAACAGCTAGTCGTAAGTATTTACAATTAAAAGTGTACAGTCACGTACAAAAATACGTAAACACTTTTGACAGTTAATGACTCTTATTACAAGCGAAAAAGGACTAGCACCCGTCAAATGTGCATACATATTTTTGCACGTGACTGTACATACAAAGGTTTCCTTTGAAGCAGTTTGCGTTGATGTCTAATGTATGGGCTAATAAAGACATCATGTAAAACGGTCTTTTTTGTATTGCTTCGTGACAATATAAAAAAAAATATAAATTATTAGTTAAACTTTTTTGGATGTCATGTTATATTTTATAAGTTTAATGAATTTAATTGTCTATGAATCTGTTATTTAATTTGTCGATATCGCCGTGCTTTGGAAGGCACGTTCAGCCGTTGGTCTCGGTCGCTATTGCGACTGTTTCTACCCACCAACCCGCATTGAGCCATCGTGGTGGTGTTACGGTCCATGCTGCTCATGTGTTTCCCCATGAGGAAGGCCTGTGCCCAGCAGTGGGACGTTTATAGACTGAGGACTATGTAAACATTAGATTTGTCTATGGTTGCACGTAAAAATTTCATTTTAATAAAAATTGTTGGTTGACTTTTATTATTTTAACCGCCTCTAGATCGGGAGGTCCGGGTTCGATTCCCCACGAGGGCAGAAGTTTTTCTGCTCGGTTTGGTTAGTGGTAGGGCTGGTGTGTGTACGAGCTAATCTCCAAAATGGATGGACCGATTTCAATAAAATTTTGCATGGTGATAACTTATATCCCTGGTCAATATCTTAGATACTTTTTAAAAAATTAAAGGGTTTCCGTGGGATAGTTAAAAAAAGACGTGTGGCACTCGGGGACGGCCGCGGTAAAGTTATTGCATAGCATTTTGTATCAACTTATGCAATTATAATTTTATTTATTTATTTTATTCATGCAGTATTTCTTTGATATTAATTCAAGTTACACTTTTTGAGCGTGGTGACCGATAAGAAAACAAATTTTTCTATTATTAAATAAATAAATAAAGTTAATATTGTTTAAAATATTTTTTTTTTTAATTTTTTTTTCTCATAAACAGCTGCTTATGTATTCGTCCGATTTCGGAGCAGCTCGTCTCGATTCGTGTGAGTTTCGTAGAGTCGTACAATACGTCTAATCGCACGCACACAACGCCGCGCCGTGTCGAAGACTGCCGAACTGAAACGACGTTAGACGATGCACGACCTTCAAGCCACACCTCCTTGCGCATTGGAGTGGGGAGCGTGAGGTTTTTTCGTTACGGAATTTCTGGATTCGGTCCCCGCGCTCAAGGCCCGCGATAGAAGCTATGCAATAGCTTAAAAACCATAGTAACCGTGGACGAAGTCGCGTGTAAACTACCTGAGTTTAGAATAAACTGTTTTGACTAAATGTGACAATGGTATTGTGAGTTAAGATCCAAACTCCAAAATGCCAGCATGACGATAAAAGTGTTTTATTCTAAGAAACGCAATTTTTCAGCCAAAGTTTTGGTCACCCATCCAAGCCTAAATAAAGCAAAGTTTCTTGGTTTTAAAGTAAAGTATCTAAGCCAATGCGTTCTCACCACACGCCACTGAACTCAATGGTAAAGCCTAAAGCCCTGCTAACCAACAATATTTCATCCTCTAACATTCTGAACCGTGGCAATAAAATATAATTCTCTGAATTCAGAGCAATAGATATTGACAATAACATTAATATTCGAAGCATTGCTCTATATTTTAATATTTTTATTCATGCGGGTAGCGAGCAAATAAAGTTACAAAAGAATGCAAACTTAAACAAAAAAGAGTCGTTTAGGGTTCCGTAGTTGAAAAAGGTGAATCAAAAATGAAGCGTAAGTTAATTTTATGTTTCATTATTTAAAATTTTGTACTGAAACGTCATGAAACGTCTTATTTATTTATTTATAATGATACAAAAATCTTATACTAATCTTACAAATCAATTCAGTGCAACAAAAACCAATTTAGGTTTGACTGAGCACCGAGTCATTCAACCCTCGATACGTGGTTAAAACATTAATACACAATACAAAATCCACAAACATAATGTACATAAACATAATTTTAGATTTTAAGCTACGATCACATTGCTGTAAAACCTGGTGTATATTTTTGTCAACTACCTACATTATATTAGTCTCAGTACCTGAGAAACGAGCCACACATAAACTTAACAAACAAAAGACTTTGTTTGTTAAGTAAGAAATTGATAGATAGATAGGTTTTAGGATCCTGATTATAAAAATTATTGAAATTTTTCTCACATATGTTTTAACCTCTGAATGGCTTTTTGCGGTTAGTGAAGGGAAATGAATGTTGATATGGCGTGTGATAAGGAAGAATAGAGAGAAAGACTCGTTGCGCCGACCCCAAATGAAATAGGGAAAATGGCAGGCGATGATGAATGGCTTTTTGCGGTTTCTTGTTTTATAATACATTCATTCTTCTTTTCTTTTTGTTTTTAATAACTTTCCTTTTCTGCCTTTTCTGTCATATGTTTTTCAGTTCTCCAAAATTGTTGCCACTCAAAAGACAATTTTTCTTGACCAATGTTTTCTTTAAAATATTCACAAAATACACACAAGAATCTGATACCTACACCACGCTTCTTGATTTCGATTTTTTAACATTTGAGACGACTCACGCTTGGCCCCTCCGCCCACACAGTCTTAAACTTTTTGCGACCCATATTTTGATTAATGTGTCGAATCGTGCTTATTGTGTTTTATCGTTTTAGGAACATTCCATTGTTGGACCTGACAAGCATTTTTGTTCCATTGCAATTTTTAAGAATTTTCGCCCTAAATAGTTGATATATGATTTCAAATATTACACAATGTTTCTGAGTATAATATCTAGTATTGCTATCTTAATTCCTGTTTGGTTTAAAGAATGTACATAAAAATATAGAATTAATAAAATAAAAAACGCAGGAATAGTTTATAAAATCCTTTTTTTCCGGTTTATTATTAGAGTTAAAAATTATTGTCTCTTGGACTCTGCCTATCCCTACGGGGATTGCAGGCGTGATTGTATGTATGTATGTTTAAAATTATTTGCAGAAGCTCAGCTCAGGGCACTTTATCTTTTAAATTATTTTATTGATTCATTTTAATTTTTATTTTATTTTTTTATTTTATTTTATTATTTCTTGATTATTTTATTGATTTAAGTGTCGCAATGTAATCAATTTTAAATAACAGATTGTGCAAGTATGTTTTGATTTAGCTTACACCTATTTAATTTGCTTGATATATTGTCGTGATATAAAACTCTAAGACATGTTTAATTAACTATTTTTTTAATGTCGGCTAATAAAGGCGACCAAACTAAATCATACACTTTCTGCTCATTTTTCAAACAGAAAAATGATTAGTTTCGCTGTCAAATACCAAAAGACCAGATGCTCCAGTGACCACTAAAATTATAATTCAATGTCCACTCAAAAGCACTTAACCGAAGAAAAAACGCGGCTATATGTACGTGACAATGTGACCTACAACAGCTTGACGAATGAATTTTGCGTTGTGACTTACAAAATGTCATTGTAGTAGTCAATGAAGGATAATGCAATCATTGACAAGATCAGTAAAAGTTGTGCTGCAAAATGTGCAATGGTCTGTACTGTTAGAGCGAGTTATAAGATGCAGCGGGTTTAGGTAATCTTTGGCGGTTTTATAATAAAGTTATGTGGAATCATGTTTATAAAGTTCTTCAAGGGTCTCATATTAGACCATAAAAAACAATTAAATGTGATATAAGTATCGTTTTACTCCAACAAAGAATTTCTAGTACATTTTGGGAAACTTTTGAAAATGCTTTAAATAAAAATACTCAAATTGGTCGCAATATTCGAATAATAGTTCTAAATACTTTAAAATATTTTTTTTTAAATAGTCCAATCAGTAAAACATTGATGATTGGCAATCGCTTCTTCCTTACGCTCCATTCTAACACAATAAAAGCTAAGAGGGGTCCAATTCACCCCAAACAGTTGTTGCAAAAACGTGTAAATATTTTGAACATTGTATTCAAACGTATTGTGGTCGGTAAAGATAAATGACGATTGCCAACCGACCGTAATAATGTAATAAAATTTGTTGGCGCTAGTTCAGTAAATTAAGTTTATGTGAACAATGTTGTTGTTAACCAATAGAATTGGAAGGAATGTTGATGATAAGACAAATTCAATTATATTTTTCATGTTAATGAAAAACATTGCGACTCATACGGTTTCTCCCGAACTTAAATGTATCATATACTTTATATTTATCATATACTTTTTTTTTTTCTGCACTACTTATATTTTTATATATATAATGTATTCTATACAATAATATTTATTATATTATTGCATTTGAATTTTAGTTTTTAGTATGTTTATATTTTTTTCTCTTTTGCACTGGTGTTTCTTCCCCCTCTTACTAAATCTCACACACCTGTGATAGGTTGCCTGGCAGAGATCTCTATTAGAAATAAGTATATTGGTATTGATAAGTTTATTGGTGCAATACAGAGTTTATTAATAAGTGATTTCAAATGTACTCGTATTGCGTAAAACATTATCTACAACAGTTCTCTAGCCTTCTAGCAGCAGTTTTGCTTAATTGTTTTGCATTAATAACATAATTATTATGTTAAAACCTTGGTTGGCACCGCGAACGCCGGTGTTCGAAAAGAATATATGTTAATATTGTGTCTCGTTTTCTGCCCCTTGTCTAGTTAAGAGTCATTGTAATGGAAGTGGGCTATCTCTCGATCTGTGTTAAAGAAAGCAAACAAATAACTTTGTAATATAAAAGTTGTAACAACGGGACAACACGCGACGTACATTATGTAGTATATAGATACTACTTACTGGCTGGGTTACACCAACCATGATCACGAGCTGACTTACTGGCTGGGTTACACCAACCATGATCACGAGCTGACTTACTGGCTGGGTTACACCAACCATGATCACGAGCTGACTTACTGGCTGGGTTACACCAACCATGATCACGAGCTGACTTACTGGCTGGGTTACACCAACCATGATCACGAGCTGACTTACTGGCTGGGTTACACCAACCATGATCACGAGCTGACTTACTGGCTGGGTTACACCAACCATGATCACGAGCTGACTTACTGGCTGGGTTACACCAACCATGATCACGAGCTGACTTACTTGCTGGGTTACACCAACCATGATCACGAGCTGACTTACTGGCTGGGTTACACCAACCATGATCACGAGCTGACTTACTGGCTGGGTTACACCAACCATGATCACGAGCTGACTTACTGGCTGGGTTACACCAACCATGATCACGAGCTGACTTACTGGCTGGGTTACACCAACCATGATCACGAGCTGACTTACTGGCTGGGTTACACCAACCATGATCACGAGCTGACTTACTGGCTGGGTTACACCAACCATGATCACGAGCTGACTTACTGGCTGGGTTACACCAACCATGATCACGAGCTGACTTACTGGCTGGGTTACACCAACCATGATCACGAGCTGACTTACTGGCTGGGTTACACCAACCATGGTCACGAGCTGACTTACTGGCTGGGTTACACCAACCATGGTCACGAGCTGACTTACTGGCTGGGTTACACCAACCATGGTCACGAGCTGACTTACTGGCTGGGTTACACCAACCATGGTCACGAGCTGACTGGCGCGGCGTCGTCTGCTCGGGCGGGCCCGTGATTCTTCTTCTACCCACACATTACCTACCCAGGTACTGTTAGTGTGGTATGCCGAAGTGACTGTGATATTAAGTAGAAGAATATACACAGGCTGTTACAACGGGGTTGTTACAACTTTTATATACAATGCAACGCGAAAGTTTAAAATCTAAAATAACTTTGTTTCTCTCTTTATTAAGATCATCTTTTAGTTACATACATATGTCTTGAGACTTTCATATATTTTAGAACAAGTGTAAGAGACTGGTGTCTGGTATATCCATATAATGAACCAATAAAATCTAATATTTTTTTATTAAATTTATGTAAAAATGGATTTTCTTGGATAATTAAAGGGATTATCCACACAAATCTTTCCTCTGACTACCGCACGCAACCGCAGTTTAGTGATCACCGCCTACCGAATATCGGGGCATTGTGTCAACCATCTGTTTACCGATGGGGTGTAATCGACCCCGGCCAGGTGACGATGGTTATCTGATTATTGATTACGATTCGGTTTTTTATTACCGAACATCTTAACGTATCTGACATTGGATCATCTGTTCTGGAAAAAAAATTTTTTTGGTTTATTTAAAGACAGTGATGCTGCGGTGTTATAGACGAAAAATTTGTGAAATTGTAACAAGGCGCTTTATCAGCATTAGCGACTCTTTGCTGTTATTGCGCTCTTCTCTGGTCATTTTCTCTTTTTAAGCTCACTTTTTTTGGTCTCCCGATTTTCATTCCTAATCTGTACATGTATATAATAAAACTGTAGAAGTCGAATGTCTGTACATAGAAAAAAAATGCTTAAAACCAAGTCAGGGGAATGTAAAAAGAGAAAGTACCAAAAAGTTTTTTTTTAATGTTTTGTTTCTCTGTCTGTTCGTCTGTTTGTGCGGGCTAATCTCCGGAATGGCTGGAGCGATTTCAATGAAATTATGCATGGTGAAACCTTACATCCCTAGTCACATTTAGATACTTATTATTCCGGAAAATTAAAAAGTTCCCGTTGGATAGTTAATAAACCATTGTAATCGCGGACAAACTTGCAGGCAACAGCTAATAATTAACCCTTTAATTTTCTGGAGAAAAGGATCTTAGATGTTGACCAGGGATATAAGGTATCAAACAGAGAAACAAAAAATAAAAATAACAATTTTTTTTTGGTATTTTCCCTCTTTTTACATCCTCTTAACTTGGTTTTAAGCATTTTTTTTTCTATTTACTGACATTCGACCTCCAATCGATGTAAAGATTATATTTCGGATTTAATGATAAAATCTCTACCTTAGTATTTAGCCATTTTAATAACAGAAGTACATACTTTATTTCCGCGTCGCGTTTACACGTCGGTACTGTATTTTCCTGTAGTGTTTTGTTATTAAATATTTATTTATCTGTCAATCTATCAGTGCTGTAACGGAAAATTTATATGCTACTTCGTGATGAGCTTTTTTTATTTGTATATCTGCTTTGCGCGATTCGTATGAATATTGCGTAATGCAGGACCGATTCTGCGGGGTCTGGGAATCTGCGGGTTAGTTAGAAGGTATAATAGGCGTCTTCAAGCTGATATGATGAGAGTTAAAAAAATATCGATTGATTTATTTACTTTCATTAAAAAAGAAAATGTTAAATGAGTAGGTAAATTTTATACAACTACATACATACATATTATCAAGACTATTATCCCCTAAGGGTTAGTCAGAGACTATGCAAAAGCACCGCTAAAGCAGTCCACTGCCATAGTCCGCGCTTCACCCAGCTGTGACTGCACTCAGCGAGACAGGTGGTGAGCCCGTCGCCACTATAAGCTATTGGATGATTGTGCAGTTCTAAGTCCATTAGTCGCCTTTTAGGACCCAAGGGAACAGATGACCACAAAGCTACGAGATATCAGCTCTTAAATATCTTTAGTAGATTATCTTAGCCAATTGTTCAAATACAACTAGCAAAAATCTACTGCATGTTAAATTAAATTTCTTATGTTTGTATACCACAAAATAGGTATAATACACCCCACATTATATCCATTAATAAATTTACACATAATCCTGAAACCACAGTGTAAAGACGTGAACACACCGCCCCAGATGTTAAGCTCAACTACTCATTGTCGCGCCGGCACTTAGGCACGGTACACACTATCGCTCAAGAAACAGTAGGTGATAAATTCCACATCTCTGAGACCATTGTGGATTCGTATTGAGCGCGCCTTTTGTTGAGGGTCACTTCGATTTTGCTCGGATTTGTGGGCTACGGCTTTTGGCATAAGAGCTAGCGATTTGGTAATATGTACTTGGTTTGAATATCAGTCTTGTATACATAAATACATATAATCATGCCTCTTTCCCGGTGGGCAGGCAGATATTACTTCCACTTGCTACGATCCCGGCTCTACCTCTCACTTCTTCTACTCTCATTACTTACCTCATACATGCTCTTCGGTTTAAGGCGGATTTGACCTGGCCCTTAGAACGTCCCCAATTTGATCAATGTACGCTCGCCTAGGCCACCTCCAACATTCCTTTTCACAGGTGCCTTGTATACCTGCCTTATGAGCTAACACCACAGGGGTCCGTTTCTTTTCTTTATGAAGTCGTCACGTCGTCGTCGTCGTCACTAGTCTACTGTTGGACATTGGCCTCCCTTAATGTTCCACCTTTTCTTTGGCCTCTTATGTACAGCCTCTAGCAGTCACTCCATCTCACCAAAGGATGTCTAACACCAAATTGAATGTATTGAAAGTACTTGTAGCTTCCTGATTATACTTATCACCTCTCAGTCTGTAACTTGGACCACTCAAAACACTACTCTTCGTTCGACTTTACCCAGGACCCGCAACAATGCTGCTTCGTTAGCGCATGCGCAAAACGTTTTACGCCAGTTTTTGCCGCGCCGACTAGAGATAATCTTTCATGGGGGACATTTATGATGTCCATGTATCTATGGGATCATATAAAATTATGTTGTGTTACAGCCACAGTTTTTGCCAGTATTGTGAGGTGTATCGGTAAAATATTATGTTCGACTCGAACCTTTGTTGCTCACAATGAGCATACATTGTTCGTTTGCAGCTAAAAATAAATGACTGTCGGTATTGAACAGCTTACTGATAAAAAATGTTATTGAAGCAGTGAACTTTGAACGTTAAACATTTTACTATTTTTACGCGTTCTTTCAATGTAATCAATATGTATTTCAATATACAGATATTAATTTGTAGGGCAAGGTATAAGCCTAAAAATATAGCAAAATTCCTTCACAAAACTTTTCGATGAACCAGTTTTCGATGGATTACAGAATGATACGTTTACATTTTTAAATTAATTTTATTTTGTTTCCTACGCACACAACACATCCTTAACGTTTCTTGTTATTAATGTAGTTTATATTTCGATGACAGACACCAGGAACTAAAAAATCGAGGTTGGACAGTATAATCTTACTTTTTACTTAATTACATTTTGAGGAGAAATATAGAAACACTACTAGTATTCTAAAAACGATTAATAATGAAATAAAAAAAATCGAATCGAATAATTTGTGGACTATTTGGTGAATTTAAATTATACCTTCTTAAAATTTATGAGACCTTGAGGTTGCGTCCTTCTGCACATCCTTCAGTTGACATCCTTCAGTACTCTGCCGCCCGCCGCGCCAAGGCTCGGGGGTAGTTTGGACGGTACGGCATGCTTAAGAACGCTGCGGCATCCGTATGGACGTTGCGGCAAAAAGTACTCTTAGCCGTGTGGGAGCGGCTCAGAATAGAATAAATTATACTTTATTTGCAACAAACATGAGTGTGCCCAAAGTAAATGCAGGTCTTATAACTATTACAACGTTCTTACGTTTCTGCCGTCACAAACAGCATGCAAATTTTAAATAACATTATTATGTCTTCCAAGATTAAAATTGATATATAATAAAAGTCAATTAAAAGGTAATAATAATTAAGCATTTCAAGTCACAAAAATCATTAAAACATATATTATGTCAGAGATTAAAATTTAATTTAAAAAAAAGTCAATTAAAAGGAAATAATAATTAAGCAATTTCAAGCCACAAAAATTTTTTCATGTCACCATTATCATTTAGCAAATTGTATAAGTCACTTTAACAAATATAAATCTCTTAAAAAATCGTAGTTTCTATTCCGTAAGAAATTCTTTAACGTCATTGTAACATTTTTGCACTAAATGATCTTTCAGTTTTCTCTTGAGCATTTAATTAATTCACTCATTAAAAGAATACTATCAACCCATCTCTTCCCTTGGGTGTCGTAAAAGGCGACCTAATGGACTGAGAATTGCAAAACCATCCAACAGCTTATAGCGGCGACGGGCTCACCACCTGTCACGCTCAGTGCAGTCACTGCTTGGTGAAGCGCGGACTATGGCAATGGCGTGCTTTTGCCTAGTCTCTGACTAACCCTTAGGGGATAATAGTCGTGATTATATTTATGTATGTAGTAATCTTTACTTGAGACGTGTCGTTTCTCGTGCCTTAGGTAATTAGCGCTTAGGTCATGCCAGTTATTGCCTTTATCGAAACATGACCCGAGTAAACGGCATCGGTAAACACATTCAAATGAGACCATTTGCGGCAGAGTGCAAATTTTGACGTAGGCGTGATACTAAGGTCCGGCGCACATTATCGGCATCGGCACGGCCCAGGATTTTAGGTGATAAATAACATCATATATTAACTTTATGGCAACAAAGTAGAAATTTCCATGATAATATGGCCGTAGTAACAAAAATACCGCTTCGGTATGCTTGAGGTTGCTGCATCGGCGGCTGTGGGTAATCTTTACTGTATGAACACCTAATACCTCACAGATTTAATAAAACACTTTTACAGTTCTTCACGGATATATATTCTTATAAAAACCATGAAAAACTAAATACATTAAAGAAGATTTTCTTCTAAGTTATCTGATCACAAATTGACAACATTTTAAAAATCGCGCGAGCCGTAGAGAAAACTAAATGGACATAGACAAATTAAACTTAACCTATTTATAAAAATATCAATTAAAAATAATTCCCAACACACTCCGGACCCGAAAAGAAAATGAAAAGTAACAAAGCAACCAGCACAACTTTTATAAAGCAAAATACAAAAGGACAAAAAATAAAAATTATAAGTAACGCGCAGGCACCCTGACACTTCGTCCTCCACGCGTTCTCTTATCGCCACCTGTAACTGAAAAGTCTGTCTTAGTATTTAAAAATTTGGTGTCAACCAATTCCTTATTGTTGGCTGCTGCATCTGCTTTCTGAACAAAATCGTCCGTATTGGAGACCTCCAGTGGATATAAAGTTTGACAAGCCCTTAATTTTTCACCCTTCTGAGTCTTCACTGTTGCTAGGCGCGTAAAACCATCAGGCCCGGTGAATACTTCCTTGACCAAACCTAACGGCCAATAAAGTCTCTTTGTATTCGACTCAACCAAGACTACATCCCCTGCTTGCACCTCTCTAGTTTTTCTTTTCCACCTTTCTGTTAGCAAAGATACGTATTCTTTTCGAAATCGAATCCTAAAATCCTCTCTCATCTTCTGTAAATATTTATACCTTATATTTAAATTTGTACTGTCTATTGTATCCAAATCTGGTGTATCATTAGTAGACAGTCCGTGAAGAAACAACATGGGTGAGAGAGGCTGTAAACCCTCAATATCTGTAGACACATATGTCAACGGGCGACTATTTATCACCGCTTCACAGTCACATAGCACTGTACTCAATTCAATCCAGGTCAGAGATTGACGTCCGAGAATTCTACGTAACATTTCCTTTAGAACCCGTACGAGTCTCTCCCACCACCCTCCCCACCAGGGAGCTCCAGGTGGATTAAACCGCCACTTTATAGCATACGCGGCAGTGGAGTTCTCAACCTCTTGCCAATTAACATCCTTCAATAAATTGGCTGTACCTTGGAAATTCGTGCCGTTGTCAGTATATATAACGTTCACACGACCTCTGCGAGCTACGAATCTACGCAGACTCATAATAAAACTATTTGTAGATAATGTGTCTACAAGTTCAAAGTGAACTGCTCTAAATGTTGCACACGTGAACAACACTACCCAACATTTGTCCTGATTGCGTAAAAATAACGGCCCGGCTAGATCTATGCCTGTAATCTGAAACGCAACAGAGCCTTCGATCCTGTCGACGGGTAATGGTGCTTCTGGTGCTTCATAGTGACAACTCTTGTATCTGAGACAAATCCGACACTTATTCACGACATCTTTACAGAGCCATCTTAAACTGGTAATCCAGAACTTGTTTCTTAGCTCCGACATCAAGGTCTGCACCCCAACGTGTCTCAAATGGACATGCTTCTCCTCTACTAGCCGTCGAACAACTTCATTTCTTCCCGGCAATATAATGGGACTTATGAAATCTTTGTCATAATTCCCTAAATTTAATCTGGTCTTTACTCTCTTAACACTATTACTATCTAAATATAAATACAATTTCTTGTTTAACTTAATCTTATTTGAATAATATTCCTCTTGAATTAATTTTATGAGAGTCCTCTCAGCGCTTTCAAACTCTTCATTATTTATGTATTTAGTAGGATACGCCTTTTTACATTTGTACATATATCTTAACATAAAAGCTACAACACGCACTATTCTGGAATATTTCGAAAAATATAGCAACCTTAAACTGAAGCATTTTGCGTCCGTACTTACACATGCAAGAGCTTCTTTCTTTGCTTCAGCCTTTACGACAAATTCGTCTACTGGCAGGTTACTCGATCGTGGCCACTGTTCCTCATCTGATAATAACCAAGCGGGACCTTCCCACCAGTGGCTTTCTAATAATGTTTTCGCGTTACATCCGCGTGATAGTAAATCTGCAGGGTTGCAATTACCTGGTACGTGATACCAATCTTCCTTATGTGTGTATGTACAAATTTCTCTAACTCTATTATTTACAAATGGTCTCCATGTACTCTGCCTTTGTATCCACGTTAGCACGACAGTCGAATCAGTCCAACAGTAGAATCGACAACTCGTGTCGTTCAACAACAACGCTGCTCTTACTTCGTTTAGGAGTCGTGAAGCAATAAGTGCACCCATTAGTTCTAGCCTCGGCATAGTTATAGATTTCTTAATAGGCGCCACTCTACTTTTGGCCATAACCAGTCTGACAGTTACTTGACTATTGAACTTCGTTCGGAGAAATACGCAGCCTGCATACGCATTTAACGATGCATCACAAAACAAATGCAAGCTCTTCTCACAGCTTCCCAACACAGACTCAGACAAACGCCTCGGCAATCTGCAATTATTAATATGATGAATATTACCCAACCAATTCTTAAATTCTCCAATTAAATCATCGTTGACCGGTTCATCCCATCCTGTATTATCAGCCCAAGCTTGCTGTACTAATAGCTTTGGCACTAAGGTAGTTGGTGCAAGAAAGCCTATTGGGTCGAAAATCTTTTGGGTCAGTGACAGTAGATCCCTCTTTGTAACTTTATCTGGCATGACATTGCCTAATTGAGAATTACATAGTAGTTCATCTGTGACAATATTCCATAACACGCCTAAGACAGGTTGAGAACTTATAGTATTATCTACTCTTATTGGACTGCTTACCCATCCTCTTAAGTCAAATCCCCCTTCTAACATAACTTTCTTTGACTCTTCTATGAATCTAAATAGTTCTTCTTTCGTATCAAGACTAGTCACGCAGTTGTCTACATAAAACGAATCTTTTAATGCTTTAACAGTCCGTGTGAACTTGCCTTTATAATTATCCAAATGATATTGCATAGTGGCTGATAATAGAAATGGACTACATGCAACACCAAATACAACCCTCTTATGTCTGTACGTTATCACTTTTTCTCTGGTCATCGGATTTTCCCACCACAAGAATTTCAGATAATCCCTATCAGGCTCTGATATTAATATTTGTAGAAAGGCCTGTTTGATATCAGATGTGACTCCGAACGCACCTTTTCTAAAATTGATTAGTAGCTTAGGAATTAGTTCTATGAGGTTATTACCTGCTTCGATGCAGTCGTTCAAAGATAGTCCTTGTAAATCCTTACACGACGCATCAAACACCGGGCGTACCTTAGTTGTAACACTGGGGGACATCTTGATGACTGCATGATGTGGTAGGAAATGGCCTTCCGCTGTGTTTGTTTCAGCATGCTCAATAATGTCTTGTTCAAGCCAATCCTGAAAAACATTGTGATAAGATTGTAAATGAGTGTTTTTCTTTAACTTCAAAGTAGTCGATAACAACCTTTTGTAAGCTACATTATAATTACTACGTATTTCAGGGTATCCATCTTTCCAAAGAAGACCAACTTGATAACGATTTCTAATAAATGTTATGTTTTCCTTGAACTTTTTTAAGACTTCTTCCTCCTTTTTCTGTTTACACACCAGTTCTTGTGGGTCTGAAATACCTAACACCTCTAAGTCCCACAAATCAGATATTTTCACCTGGGTGTGAAAATTATAGGCGAATGAACTATGTACCGGACTGTACAAATTTGGACCTTGTAAGGACCAACCTAAATTGGTTTTTATGGCTACTAAAGGTCCCTCTAACTGTACAATAGTACCCGTGATAATTGAACCTAAATAATCGGCTCCTATTAACATACTTACATCACTAATGCTGCAATCACTGTCATGAACTGTAATATTCAGTGATTTCAGCTTTGACATTAGTCTAGCATCATCTGCTTTTGGGAGATAACCGCAAATATTATCTAATTCTAGGGCAACCAATGTAGTAGAAAATGATGAATCTAGGCTGGATATATTCACTTCAATAAGGTGGTGGTTCTCGGCTGGTTTAGTTACCCCACTAAATAGTGAAAATCCTAGATTTTCCGAGCCTACTACTTTTAGTCCTAGTTCTTGAACAATATTTTTCTTAATATACGAACGTTGCGAACCAGTGTCACAGAGAGCACGTATTCTCTTTTTCTTTCCCTCGTGACCTATCTCTACAATCAACGTCTGTAAAATTACATTCGTACCTTTCTTAGAAAAAAGAGCTGTTGTTTCCTTATGTTCTTTTTGTTTGTCTTTATGCAAGTCTGGACAAAATATTACTACATGACGTCTGCCACATGATAGACACTTTAAAAATGCCTTGCAGTGTTTAGCTATATGCCCTCTACGTAAGCAAATAAAACAAGCACCTTTATCTTTTACAGCTGCCTTTTTCTGTTCTAACGACATTTTGAGTCCCTTATTACACTGTAAGACTGAATGCGAAGTGTTATCACAAAAATAACAAATATCTTTAAAATTGTCAGTACCTTGTTTGCTGGAACTCTTCTCCTCTTTAGACACGATGCAGGCTGCAGTTGGTGGCACATCAACGCTGCTAGAAGGACTAAGATGGTCGAAATTGCGAGTTAATTTTATACGCTCTTCTGCCTCAGCTTCCCTCTTTAGAAAATCTAACAGTTGTGCTAGTTGCCCTACATCACTAATGGTCTTAGTTCTATTCCATACAATCAGTAAGTTTTCAGGCAAAGCCGATTCAACCAGGGGATATAAGATCGCTTCGAACTTTTCTTTTGTTATCTTAAGGGACTCTAAAGCGAATAAGTACGTAACTAATTTATCGTAAAGTGATCTTATATCCTCTGTTTTTCCTCTAGCTTGACATAATACCAAACCAAGCAGCTCCCTGATGTATGTTTCTATAAGGATCTCTTCTCTAGCAAATCTCCCTCTGAGTTGTTCCAGTGCTCTTCCGTAATTCTCCCCAGAAGGTGGATAGCTTGTTACAAGTTCTCTGGCCTTTGATCCCTCCTTCATAGATTGAATTAGGTACTGGAACTTGTCTTCGTTTGGAAGAGATTCGTCTTCGTCGATCTTGCGGAACTGCCCCCAGAATGAGAGCCAGGTCTTGGGGTTGTCGTCAAACTTGATGAGTTCAATTCTCGGCAAGTTTATGCTTCTCTTCTGCCCTTCCTTAGCTTTTTCCGTCTCCTTACTGTGACTGGTAGATATTTTGCTTATTTTGACTCTGATTGCAAAATATCTTTGAATGTAAGACTCGCATTCATCAAAGTCTTTTTCGAATTGCTCGTCGGTACAAGAATCGTTTATTAAATTGGCAATTTTCTCATCAAGATATTTCAATTCTTGGAACTTTTCATTTAAATATTGATAATCAATTTGAATCTTACTCTCGCCAATGTCTTCCGATGTCGACTCTTCTATGGATGCAGCGGTTCTGCTGAAAACTCGACGGATATTAGCTCTTTTCCTTTTAA
This sequence comes from Parapoynx stratiotata, assembly GCA_910589355.1. Taxonomy (NCBI): domain Eukaryota; kingdom Metazoa; phylum Arthropoda; class Insecta; order Lepidoptera; family Crambidae; genus Parapoynx; species Parapoynx stratiotata. Next base: position 1,687,482 of record OU342472.1, read on the forward strand.
GTCCATCGAGTTCCGATTTTGCAGATTCTGATAATTTCACGGTCGCCATTTTCTGTGGGTAATCTTTACTGTATGAACACCTAATACCTCACAGATTTAATAAAACACTTTTACAGTTCTTCACGGATATATATTCTTATAAAAACCATGAAAAACTAAATACATTAAAGAAGATTTTCTTCTAAGTTATCTGATCACAAATTGACAACATTTTAAAAATCGCGCGAGCCGTAGAGAAAACTAAATGGACATAGACAAATTAAACTTAACCTATTTATAAAAATATCAATTAAAAATAATTCCCAACAGCGGCCTTGAGGTTGCTTCGGGATACTTCAGCATCCTTCACGCACTCGGGGGTAGTTTGGATGGTACGGCATGCTTAAGGACGCTTCGACATCGTTAAGGATGTTGCAGTATTCCAAGTCATAGTTGCTGACGATGTGCGCTTGCATGTAGGGATGCTGAAAGATTCCTTTCCTTGCCGATGCCGATAATGTGCGCCGGGCCTTACGCTCTTGTGTCAGATATATTGGGCCGTGTTAAATATCATATCGCCAATGATCTTAGAGGGATTTATGAGGACTGTCTACTTCATATTATGGCTGCAGATTTGCCATGAAAGAAAAAGGTAGAAAACTCGAAAAATCGAAACTTCTTTCGCCAACCCATTACACTATATAAAACTAGGCACCCACTTAATACGATTTTTAATTTCGATGATAAAAAGTTCTGCTGCCCTTCTCATTAACGAAATATCAATCGAACACTAATGAAAATAACAAAGGCGCCACGTTAATTTAATAAGTAGCGGTTATGTTCTAACTTCCCATTGTCTATATTTGTCACAAATTTCTAATTGCTAAAATTGGCTACTGTCTAACCGAAAATGACACAAAATATTAAATATTGGATTGTGTGGCCATTGTCATCGGTTATAGAGTGGTAAATTTTAGCAATTGCCAATTTGTAACGAAAATAGACGATAGAATTTAGTTCACATCTCACTGCTGGGCACAGGCCTTCCTCATGAAGATTCACAGGAGAAGTATGGGCCGTAACACCACCACGCCGGCTCAATGCAGGTTGGTAGGTAGACACGGTCTCAATAGCGACCAGGACAAACAGCTTAACGTGCCTTCCGAAACTCCGAGGAGCTCGAGATCACAAATATTTGGCCACCCATCCGCGGCCTGACCATGGCAAAAACGGCTTTGATTTCGATCGAAAGTCAAAGCGTACGAACCACTAGTCCACCGAACTCTTTAACATAATTATCTCTTAACATTGAATTAATGTGGCGCTCTTGGTACTTTTAATAGTGTTCAATGACAGAAATTCCATTACGAGTACAATCCATTGAAATTTGGTTAAAGATTAGAGCAGCATAGGTATTATGCTTTTAAACTCCTCGCCAAAAAAATGAAGTTATTAGAGGTACAAAAAGAAACCATAAAATAACAATCTATGCATATATTGGGTCCTTACCAATGAAATTGGTGTTTTTATTCTGTTTTAGTATTTTGTCTGTAACTATTAAGATTCAGAGTATTCCTAAAAAATAATTACCTCGTCTAGGAATAGACTATATTTTTGAGCTCTTTTGATTTGTTTTGATAATTTGTTGTAAATTTAATTGTGTTAAAATTGGACACGGAGACAACTCTTTTTAAGTGCCTCACGAATACATAATTTTATTTGCATTCACTTAAAAACGATAAATAATTTTTATGAAGTGTGATATTACACATATTAATTACTAAAGCTTGTCTAATGATACATGCCAAATATTATTATCTCTGGATTTGTCGTTGTGAAGAAAACTGATAAAATGTTAGTATGGAAAATGCAGAATTCCCCAAAATCTCCATACAAAACACCAATTTCATAGGTAAGGACCTAATATATTCCTGTCAGAATATCAGAAACTATATGCATCCTACATCATTGCAGTAACCTTGGCCCAATGTGATTTACATCTCTCTCACATATTAGCATACCCCAAGTCTGGGTGACTAATCTAAAGCTGTTTCTTTTACTCAGAATCCATATCGCGGTATTTGCTTATGATATATTGAATTTGCAAGACTTTAAAGTGATCCTTTAGACTGCCTCTGAACACGTCTTGACTAAATGTAAAAAAAAACTCCATGTTTATATAAAAAACAAACTTCATTTTATCATTTCATCTTTAAATGGGAAAGCTATGCGTAAAAATAATCCAAATACAAAGAAAGCTCCTTATAGAATCTCGATCGAAAACAGAAATAAAGAGTTTAAACAACTTTCTGTTAGATTTGGCATCAGTAATTATGATGATACGGTGAATCAATTTTTGTATTCATTTTGTGTCATTATAAAAAAACAAAACATTAGGTCCTTACCTATGAAATTGGTGTTTTGTATGGAGATTTTGGGGAATTCTGCATTTTCCATACTAAAATTTTTTCAGTTTTCTTCACAACGACAAATCCAAAGATTTGGCATCTATCTATATATATATATCATAAAAATTATTTATCGTTTTTAAGTAAATGCAAATAAAATGATGTATTAGGGAGGCACTTAAAAAGAGTTACAACTAATTATCAAAACAAATCAAAAGAGCTCAAAAATATAGTCTATTTTTAGACGAGGTAATTATTTTTTAGGAATACTCTGAATCTTAATAGTTACAGACAAAATACTAAGACAGAAAATAAAAAACCAATTTCATAGGTAAGGACCCAATATTAGTAATACTGGTGATATTTTTAATGAATTTTAAATTATCTCATTTTTAACTTACTATATTTTTTTTAAACACGATTTTAAAATAAATCAGCAACTTTATCGTATTAAATTATGCAACTATTAAAAATGATGCTGTCTGTGTTTCTTTTTAACATGATTAGGCCTTTACCAGACAGATGCGGCCTGTAAGTCTGGTATGAATATCTTGGACTTTTTTTATGAAGCGTTACCAAGATATTCATACTAGAAAACAGGCCTCCACCCTGGCCTCGTCTGAAGCCTTAAATATATATATTTTTGTTTCATTTATCAAGAAAGTCATAAAAACAAGTGAACATAATAACGTCCCCAACTAAACTACACAATACTAGCTACAAACAACATAATTATCGAATCAACAGCTACACTCCACAATGCGAATTCGATATTTATGATTATGTTTCGTATTTAAAGTATATTAAAGGCTAATTTATTTATGTCTATCCCAGTCTGAAAGTAGCACATTTTAAAACTTCAACAATTGGTCGCGCCCCGAACAAAAAAAGACTTTTTAAATACATCGATTGTTACAATTTTGTTCCGAACTTTATTTATCGACACTTAAAATCTACTTTAAACAAGTTATTTCTAACTTCAATAATTGTAACGTAACTTTTAGGTCATGGTAATACAGTTGAATCTCGAACAAAGAAGGTCGAATTGACGGTAAATGTATTTGAGTAACGAAAACCATTGAACGTAAGCAAGTCCTTATGGTTTAAAGATGAACATCACGGGTCATAAATAAAATTCAACAAATGCTCTACAAAATGGTTGCCACCCTAGTTAACCCGTAAATGGCGAGGGGTGAAAATATTTTGACATTTATGAAGTTCGTTACTTGGAATGTAGACGATATGGAAGTGGCAAATTTCTTGAAATATTTTTTCCTACTCAATCAACTTCCAATATTTCATGATTTATGATTTCTTTTTTTTACAAATCTTATTTTGCATATTGATGGTGATACAAATATTATATATTATTCCATAATTTAAACGACCTATTTTTAATTATAAATTATCAGTTGTGTGCGTAAACTTTTTAATATGGGTTTTGTGCCTTTATTTTACCATATTTTTACCTAAAATATAAATATTATTATTAAACTTATATTTGTGACATATTGGCACTACAAATTAACTTCCAGAAATACCACAAACTCTCTTACCACATCCAGTAACAAAATCTCTAGATTCCGTTCCGGCGAATTCATGAAAACACATAAATTTAAACACTTCGTCGCTTCCCAATAAACGATTGGGATAAAAGGAATTCACAAAGCGATGATTTGTTTGAAGCCAAAGTCATAAATATGCTGGATTCGGCTTAGAAAAAAAATCTTTATTTATTACGATTGTTCAATGGAATGAGATAGGTATTTTCGATAGTAAGTTATGAAAGACATGTCAACGGCCGGTATTCGGTCGGTATGCAGTTTGGTGTGAGATTGTAGATAGTTCTGAGGCGATTTCGAAATTTAGGGGCGTAAAAGACGGGTGCATAATTATTTTTATGCGTTAAATATCTTCACTAAGTAACGACGAATTCCGTGGCCAAGTTTTTGGTTTCAAGGTGTTATTTTGATGTTCCAAGGTCGAGTACCGGTAACCGGTAGATGTTGGTGAAATTGAGCTTCTTTTTGTGTGTGTCTTGTGTTGAGATGTTATAGATTTATTTAAAAATGTAAGTATTGAATAGACTTTCTAACACTTACATAAACTCACTATATCTTTCGAATGGATTGGCTCAATTGAATAATTCAAAAAGTTATATAATGGTATTGAACTAAGTGATTTATTTTGATAAGGATTGATGACGCAGACGCAAATAAAGAACCTTTTCTAGCATCGAAATTTTAATTAAACTTCTTTAAAAAAAATAGTTATTGCGATTAAACTATATTAGTTAGACATAATATGTTGTCACAACATTTTTTATAAATAATGACGACTGTGTTCTACAAAACTGTTTTTGACTGTTTTTTTTACATTATGGGTTACATTAACTGGGTTACATTTGGTGTGATTTAGTTTTAGTAAGGATTCCTATTTTTTTTTTCCTCGACAAATCGGCCCAGTAATTCCTGAGATTAGCGCGATCAACAACAAGAAACAAACTCTTCACCTTTACAATATTAGTATAGGTATCTTAAATTGATATTTAAGTAAGATCATTAAACTGTAGAAGTAGTCGGATTAGTTGTCAGTAGTCAAAGTCACTACATTATTTGGGTTGACTAAGGAGCCGCTTTAATCCTCGTTTGTACCATCAGCACCGTCACCGTCACAGAAATTGATAATTACTTTGTAATATATTCTGATAAAATTTGCTTGACGAGGGAATGTTGGCGCGACGAATCCACAACAACATAGATAAAGGCACGACCATCAAAGGAGTCTGGGAGAGGGAGCTCAAAGATAGGGAATAATTATAATTTGACTAAAGTATTTTTTGTTGAGGAGTAATTCATTTACAGACCGTACCTAACGCTGGCTGGATAGCAGGCGTATGTCGGACTCAGCATGGCGACACCACCCTCTAAAATTCCCCAATATACGCATTCGAACCCTACCTTGGGAAGTAATAGTCTTCAAACACTGGGAACTGTGAAGAGCCGACATTACATAACATATGATCACGCCTTTTCCCCGAAGGGGTTGGCAGAGAACTATAAAAGAAAAAAAAGACCAATGAAAAGAAAATACAACATTTATTTCTATCATTACTCTGAACAAGCTGAAGTTATTATATAACTCAAAACAGACTGCCAACTGCTGTCCCAAATAGCACACGTGCTGTAAGTAATTCGTGTTGAATTATGCTAATACCGCGATATCTCGGTGTTGCATACAGCCAGCCATTGCCATTGTCGTAGATGACTAACTACGGCATACTACTCTCCAATTCGGTGGTACTAGACAATGGCATTGATTATAATGTTGTGGCCGAAGTGGAGGTTTTATGCCTATTTGTTTACAGACTCTGAAAGGTACAGAATGATCATAAATTGATTATCTCGACGGTAGCTTAAAAAGGGGAGTTATGAATAATGTCATTGTAAATCACAGTTACATAAATATGAAATACTACCTAATAATTTTGTTAGTTTTTTATTATTATTGTTTTTATTAATTTGCTCTATTAGGTAGGTGTATTCCTACTAATGTACGCGCAAGTGCATTTTACTGACGTAAAAAAAGATGTCAACCACACTGAACAAACCTTTTTCCATGAAATCCCACTAAAACAAAAAGCCGCGTCTGCGCACATAATCTATACCACATTACAAATTCAGTATTAATAATTTATCTGGAGTCCGCGTGGGTGCGTAGACAATGCAGCGGTCTGCGCCACGATTTTTGTGAGCTGTTCTACCGACATTCATCAACCTTGTTAATGTTGTGCCCAGTTATTGCCTATTTGGTGTGATTTAGAGCGAGTATTATTTATTGAATGAACAGTAGTTTAATGCGGTATCGGGTTCACCCGAATCGTATTTCCCTGGGGTATGATCAGCAAGTAAAGTTGCAGAGAAAATATCAAATATGTTTTTTAACCTACTTCAAAAAAGAAGGCTCTCAGTTACACATTTTTAAATTTGTAATAGGGGTTATGAAATTGCCGTTTTTTTCTCTCTTAGTATTTTGTCTGTAACTATTAAATTTTAGAGTATTTTAAAAAAAATAATTAGCTCCTCTTAAAATAGACCATATTTTTGAGGTTTTTTGATTTGTTTTGATAAATTCTGGTAAGTTTATTTGTGTTGAAATTGGACACGGAGACAACTCTTTTTAAGTGCCTCCCGAATACATCATTTGATTTGCATTCACTTAAAAACGATAAATAATTTTTATGAAGAGTGATATCACACATATTGCTAAAGCTTTTCTTATGATACATGCCAACAATTTTTTTTTATCATATCTTATTATCTTTGGATTTGTCGTTGTGGAGAAATCTGAAAAAAAATAATTATGGAAAATGCAGACTTCCCCAAAATCTCCATACAAAACGGCAATTTCATACTTTAACCCCTAATATTTGCCCGCAACTATCTCGTAATTGACTGAACCGGTTTTGATGCTTTCAGAAAAGTATTTGTTTGTCACTTACTAATAAGTATGAAATAAAAAAAAACATGATGATTCAAATTATTTTACTTTAAAAAAAGGGAACCGCCTTCAATAAACTGAATTACTGAAGGCACTGACTCCAAAAACTAAGTAGCGTATAGGTATTTTTCAGAAGTTCAGCTTTTTGTAGGCGGTTCTGTTTTTTTTGAGGACCAAATGGTAGAAATGTATTATGGTATGCTGGTCAGCTCGGTGGCGTAGTGGTCAGTGCGCTTTGGCTTCGATCTAAAACAAAGCTACCTTCGCCATGGTCAGGCCGTGGATGGGTGACCAAGACTTTGTGATCTCGAACTCCTCCGTGCTTCGGAAGGCACGTTAAGCCGTTGTTCCCGGTCGCATTTGTGACCTTTTCTACCCACCAACCCGCATTGGGCCAGCGGCCCGTACTCCTCATGTGTTTCTCCATGAGGAAGGCCTGTCCCAGCAGTGGGACGTATATATGGGCTGATGACGATGCTGGTTAATGACGGAGTGGTCACAGGCTAGCGGTAGCGACTCTGTTGGCGAGAGAAATAAACGGAGGAGTTGAAATATTCTGCTTTACTCTCGCAACGATAATAAACAATAGTAGTAGAAAAACACGTCAAACGTACCTATATAAAACACAGAAATAGTAACAAATTCAAAAACAAGTAATAGACAAATTATCAAAATGTTTGGCGGCCAGCTCTACGGCCGCAGACCAGTCCGCAACAGGATCACTAAAATAATACTACCCACCAATCTCTTACCTTGGGTATCGTAAAAGTCGACTAATGGACTTAGAACTGCACAATCATCCAGCTTATAGCGGCAACGGGCTCACAACTTGTCACGCTGAGCACATGAGTAGTCACTGCTTGGTGAAACGCGGACTATCACATTGGACTGCTTTCGCGGTGCTTTTGCCTAGTTTCTGACTAACCCTTCACCGGGAATAATGATACTTAAGCTGGATAAATAATAACGAGAATCAATAACAAAACTTACTTTCACTGATCAAATATTTTAACAAAGCTGTAAATCATTCGATCGTAATCGATCGAGAATTATTCATAAGTGCGCCCCTTAATCGATTGTTAGCGCCGAATCGAATCGGCGTGATCGAGTGATCGATCGAATCGAGCCGATTGGGTGAATCGGTTGATTAATAGAGTTCATCGCAGATGATTTATTTGCTACACTTTATAGATCAATGAATATACAAGTAGGTGATATACCGGATTTATTTTACAATGGAAAACATCCTGGTATTTTGATATCCAAAAATATTGTCGAATATAATATAAAACAAAATTTTTCGGTTTTATTTTGGATCATCGAAATAGTTACACGCGAAAAATATTAGTGTTACAACATGTCTTCTTCTTCCACTCTTTCCCTATCACTCGCCAAGTCAACACTCACTTCCATCCTCAACAAATCATCATACACACAATCCATCCATCTTTTCTTCGGTCTTCCTCTATACACCCATCCTCTTTCAAATGATGTTTCATAAATATATAAGTGGAACTCGGTGGCGTAGTGGTCAGTGCATTTTGGCTTCGATTGAAAACAAAGCTACCTTCGCCATGGTTAGGCCGTGGATGGGTGACCAAGACTTTGTGATCTCGAGCTACTCCGTGCTTCGGAAGGCACGTTAAGCCGTTGGTCCCGGTCGCATTTGCGACCGTTTCTACCCACCAACCCGCATTGGGCCAGCGTGGTGGTGTTACGGCCCATACTACTCATGTGTTTCTCCATGAAGAAGACCTGTCCCAGCAGTGGGACGTATATAGGCTGATGACAAAATATATAAGTGAATAAAAAATATATATTTATTTCATGGGTCAAGTTTGAAACTTAAAATAGAGTAATACAACGGTATTTCAGTGGCCAGTCGAAAAGAAGGTCGCGTTACATAACAGTTACGACAGTGTGATTCCGCTGCACTGAAAACACGTACTGCGTTACCGTTTCACGCCAATTTCTGTATTTTTGTTTCGTGTCTGAATCTTATATCAATCAACCAATAATCAACACTCATTGCAGTGTCAACTCTCACACTTCACTATAGGGTTGTGACTTCAATAAAATGGTAACATACTCTTTTTAATGTAATGATGACCAACAATTCTAACGCTGCTTTGAAGTATAAAAAGTAGTTATATCTACCTAACCATGGTAAAGTGCCTACTCACGCAGGCACCTGGCCGTTGTCTGCTTCTAACCATATATCCTCCTCAACCTAAAATGGTTATTTCAATTATAAATAAAATAAAAATAATTTATTTCAAGGTTTACCTTCTTGAGGAGATTCGCAGGAGAACCAAGGAGTCACCGACATAGCCCACAGAATTGCGAACCTTATGTGGCGGTGGGCAGGGAACATTGCTCGTAGAACTGACGGCCGTTGGGGCGGAAAGGTTGTCGAGTGGCGACCACGTACTGGGAGGCGCAACGTAGGGAGGGCCCCGATAAGGTGGACCGACGATCTGGCGAAGGTCGCAGGAAGTCGCTGGATGCCGGCGGCTCAGGACCGCGAGGTGTGGCGATCATTGGGGGAGGCCTATGTCCAGCAGTGGACGACCATTGGCTGAAAGATAGATAGAAAGATTTCCTTCTTATAAGCCTTAACACATATTATAATTATGGTCAGTAGCAAGACATTTAGATTTAAGAAATAATGTGTTTCCCCTAAGCCCTGGGAACGGCTCGGAGAGTTGCTCTGGCGGACCCCAGGTCGCTCCCACATAAGGGCAGGAACGGGTATATCGGGGAGTTTTAGTGGGTAGTGCCAATATGGCAGGTGAGTCCCACACACGCCTACCGGCTAGCCATTATAGGTACGGTCCGTAAATGGATTCCTCATCGTAAAAAAAAAAGTGGCTTCAAGCTCGCTCCCCCTGATATATAGGGACATAAGCATACTCAGGGGAAATGTAAGTGTTAACAGTACTCGTTCGGGAGATTTAGTGCGAAGGTAATTGTTTTGTATCAGATCATCTGACAATCATCATCGGATGACATGTGAAGATAACGCAAGCTTAAAACTTTGCATACCTTAGGTTCGATTCAAACTACACGGAAATACCCATATAATGGGTGTTTTTTAATAGTTTTACAGTATATTTCAATGTGGCAGGTGCGTAGTATGGCCTGTGTCAGGGGGCGCCACTCTCTATTATACAAAGACAATTTATAGTAGTTTATGTAACTGTCACATAATATAGGTTATTAAAACACGAGCGTGGTTTTACAAAATGAGCCTTGGCGAGTTTTTTAATAGTATCACGCGAGTGTTTTAATTCCGAGTTATGTGCAGTTACATACACTACTTTATCTACACTCATTATTCAAACAAATAAAACAAAGAATATAATTAATTTTATTTATTGGTGGCTGTCTGGAAAACATTTGCCATAGTTTTGTGCGTTTTTAAGAAAAATAAGTGTTGCATAATGAGTACTGCCTGTTGCATAATGGTCATTATGTTACAGTTTCCATTTTTGAATTTTCGTTTTTGTCATCTGTATTAAAAAGTATGTCATTATGAGTTCGAGTCTGGGTTCATAATTCAAACATTATAACATGAGTGTAGATAAATTAACTGTGTACTTTTACGTACTGGCTCTATTAAACAGTTTTTTGCGATCAACGACAGCCCTGACAAAACAAAAAAACATCAAAAAACAAGGCAGCTTTCATCAAAAATCGCACATAAATTATTCGAAATTGCCCTCTGAGCACCTCATAAATTCGTTTATTAAGCTCGAATCGCACCAGATTGCAGCTTATGAAGTGAGGTAAAGGGTATTTTGGTGGGCCAATATATTCATTAAAAACGCCGAACTATAATTTGGTGGCTTATCAAAGTGCTGGGTGAAATAACCCAGTTTCTGCGTAGGAATTTAGGTGATTGCTTTTCGTTTAGCTATTTCACCTGTTTAATGGTCAATTGAAGAATGTACTTAAGTATATTATATTTAGAAGTTGATCAGTTAAGCAAGCCCAAGTAAAATCGTTTTAATCGCTATTGTAATAATTTATCAATAACAGCGTTTTACATTGGTGATGAATATTTCCATTCTATTATTATAAATGCGAAAGTAACCCTGTCTCTCCTTCTATCGGTCTCGCTTTCACGTCAAAACTACTGATCGATTTAATGTAAATTTGGTACTCAAATAGTCAAGAGTCTGGGAAAGGATATATGCTACTTTTTATCCCGATATTCCGATGGGAACGGGTCTCACGGGGGTGAAACCACTAGCCACTCACTAGTACTAAATAAAAGTCATGATGGAGTCTTGATTCTCAACTATCATATTGCAGTCCAAATGTAAATTTTGCGGTAAAAGTGTAAATAACACATTTCATAGCTTCACGCCCCTTTCCCGAAGGGGTAGGCCGAGGATTTAACACACACTTATCGTCAGACCTGTTACGTCCCTAATGTAACAGGCAAGCCTGTTGCCATGCACCGGGCACAATGTCAGGCAAGCGATATTCACAATCATCTATCTATACATGAGGTTTATAACTACAATTGCAATAAGAGTGTGTACGTAAAATATAAGCTATTTATCATAAATGTAAATATATACACACTTACATATCCCCCCCTCCTCAGCCTATATACGTCCCATTGTTGGGCACAGGCCTTTCTCATGGAGAAACACATGAGGAGTATGGGCCGTAACCACCAACCACCACGCTGGCTCAATGCAGGTTGGTGGGTAGAAACAATCGCAATAGCGACCAGGATCAACGGCTTAACGTGCCTTCCGAAGCACGGAGGAGCTCGAGATCACAAAGTTTTGGTCACCCATCACGGCCTGACCATGGCGAAGGTTGCTTTGCTTTCAATCGAAAGCCAAAGCGTACTAACCACTACGCCAACGAACTCCTCGAGCATACATATGATCACGACTATTATCCCCTAAGAATTAGTCAGAGACTAGGCAAAAGCTCTGCTAAAGCAGTCCACTGCCATAGTCCGCGCTTCACCAAGCTGTGACTGCACTCAGCGTGACAGGTGGTGAGTCCGTTCGCCGCTATAAGCTATTAGATGGTTGTGTAGTTCTAAGTCCATTGGAAGAGATGGGTTGGAAGTACAACCACAGCCACAACCACACGGTTTAAATAAATATAAAGGTATAAAAAGTAATATCCCATCGTATAAAATAGTCACAGTAATGTCTCTGTCTCTAACACCTACTAAAATAATAAATGTCCAACCGAACCAAGATAATATTTCAATATGTAAATATTCAAAGGTGCTCTTAATTCAAAACCATTGTAATAATACATCTACAGACTATTTAGATCGTGTTACTATCTCTATGAATTATTGAATCACATTAGGGCTTATTAGCACACAGTTGGAGCATAGTATACTGAAAAGCAGTATACAATGGCAAAAGTAATGTTTCTATGTCTTGGCTTGACATACCTGAAGATGAAAAGAAATTGAAACTAACCAGTGCGCAGTTACGTGAGTTATGAGAAATCGAATTTAAAAAAAGCTGTAATATTTTTATAACTTTTTATTTCGTTACCTATTTGGGTGACATATGAATATTATAGGTACATATCTAGTGGAGACCTACAACACTATGGCGTGGGTTGAAGATTTAATCTGTGTATGGATTCAAGATGTTAATCATGTAATAAATGCACTGAGTAAATTAAAATAGTTTTAATATTGAAAACATCATACACAAATAAGACAATTTGACTTTCTTCCACTTAGAATGGAACATCGGTTATTTATTTCCACAGCTGAATCTGGTGCCGATGCCGTAGCCGCGACTTGATATTTTAACTCACAGGTTGTCATCTCACTGTGAACATTCTAAGCAACTGCAAATAAAATTACACATATTTTTCTTAATTAATAGTCTTTATGTATAACCTTGGGTACAACAGGTCGCTCCTGATGGTGTAATGGAAAAGGTTCTAAATAAAAGATGCCTTTAAACCATACAAAAAGTAATAAATTATTTATTACATATAAAAAATCGGACCCTTTATACATTCGGTGAAAAAACTAAATAGCGTGATTCAGTAATGCCGTCCTTGGGAGCAGCGCCATCTATTGGCCAAATTACGAATCAACATTTAACAATGGTTTGTACACTTAATATTCTAGTGAAATGTGGGTGTCACTACCTAACGTCCCTGCTTACCTCTTAGGCGATATACGTGTAATAATATTATGTTGAATAGCTTGTAGTCCAAATAAAGTTTACTGCCGGATGCACATTACTGTAGCACGCAGACAAACAAACAAATGGAGCAGCGGAACAATGGGCGGCCGCAGAAAACAATGACAGAAAAAATCGTTTAATCCAATTACAGTGATATACATGGGAGCATTGTGTATCAGTATATGGATAAGACAGATTTAAAAAAAAAAAAAAAAATCATAAACTTATTATACGGAATATTCTTGTTCTTGAATCTAAGTGAAAGTCCTTTTAAATATATTACTAATTTGATATGTAGGAAATGTATAAATGTATCGAAGTTGATTAATTTCAGCCGATTTATACATTTCTTGGCCTTCTGCTTATTGCTTCGTTATTATGGAGTCACCCACCATTTACCATTTACATTTTAAGGTTTACTTAAGTTTTAAAAGTTACATGTCTCTAATTTTTTTAGTTTTTGTGCTTTATATATATATTAGGTCCTTACCTATAAAATTGGTGTTTCGTATGGAGATTTTGGGGAATTCTGCATTTTCCATACTAAAATTTTTTCAGTTTTCTTCACAACGACAAATCCAAAGATAATAATATTTGGCATCTATCATTAGACAAGCTTTAGTAATATGTGTAATATCACACTTCATAAAAATTATTTATCGTTTTTAAGTGAATGCAAATAAAATGATGTATTCGGGAGGCACTTAAAAAGAGTTGTCTCCGTGTCCTATTTTAACACAATTAAACTTACAACATATTATCAAAACAAATCAAAAGAGCTCAAAAATATAGTCTATTTTTAGACGAGGTAATTATTTTTTAGGAATACTCTGAATCTTAATAGTTACAGACAAAATACTAAGAGAGAAAAAAAAACACCAATTTCATAGGCAAGGACCCAATATTTACTTTTGTTTTTTCATTCTATACTTGCCACAATTCGTTAAATTTTCCTTTGGTTCGTTTCGCACCGTATTAACCCCAATCAACACTAATCGTATTTTGGACGAGACTCAATTGATTTTCTATTGTATCTACGACCGTATCAGGTTGTGACGGGGATGAATCCGGGGATAAATGAAAGCCTCGAGTCGCCACTTATTGGTATATTTCAATATAAAACTAAGGCACTCTGGAACATGGTGATTTTAAAACTGCGCATATACCTTTATTTAAATAATACTTCTTTTGGTTGCAAGTTGGAGACAGATCCGACAGACAAAACAGATGGTTCGTTTTTATTTAAAGAACCAAAGAGAAAATGGCCAGAGAAGAGCGCAATAATAGCAAGGAGTCGCCAACACTGGTATAGCACCTCGTTACATAAATGTGATGAGTTATTTGCATTAAATGTCTAAAGCAATAGGTACTGCCCTAGTAACAATAAAATCATTTTCCGTTTTTCTTTGTTTTCTTAATTTTCATAAAAAAAAATTCATGATGTCTTTAATGGAGTCCTATCCACATTATGCCCAACCTACGGTCAACTATGGTCAGTGCGCATACCATCTAATGGGTGGTCCGTGTTACCCTTTTATCATCATATGGATAGGGTTAAGTAGGTAGGTAGAATATCCAAGGATGAATGGAATGCTGCGATAAAGCCGCGATTGCTTAATATGGTTTTGGAACTTTTTATATAAATTACAGCGTTATGGGCCAGTGTTAGAAGTATGTCCTATACGGGTACAGAAATTTATATTCATAAGAATATGCGTATCTTTATCTTAATATAAAATTATATTTGAATGTAAGAAAATTTCCACCATAGTCTTAAGATTATAATACATCCTGTATAGTAATCCTTCTTGCATATAAAAAGTAATGAAGGTCAGTTATTATTTTCCTCGTATAATCTTAAACCTACACATATTTGCTAGCAATATCACCCCTATTGCAACTAATTAAGGTTGTACCTTGTAATAAATCTTAGAACAAATAACACATTTAACGAACACTGCATTAAGCATGTTATTTGTATCTAAATTATCAATTAAACGCAAGATTAGTTTTTTCAGATCAAAAGTATGTTGTAAGTAATTTTGTTTGATCATATTTTTTGCATTAATTTATTAAAATACATTGTACATTTTTGTTATTTAATATTTTATTATCTATTGTAATTTGGTATGTGCATAATATTCTAGCGGACTTGACGACTGATATTGTTATCTACCAGTCAACTAAATGGCGAAGCAAAGTCTCAGACATCATTTTATATGAATAAATAATTAATATTACTTATTAATCTTTAAGAATAATTGATATCGTTAAATTTTCATATAGAATAATAAAAGGAACTCATTTTATGCTGGATCTTTTTCCCCTTCGATAGCGGAGGTTTAGTGGACTGTATTTTTCTGCGGTTTAAAAAAAGGCTACAGCAGGCACTTGCAATAACGTACCTATGTGTAGGAGTTTATAAGAGCTGCAAAGGGCAGAAAAGAAGAAGTCACAGCTCTCTAAGGATAGGAAGCAAAATGCACACTTACTTGCTTTTCTGGCGGCAGCTCCTGCGGACGCGCTAGCGGCCCAGGCTCGCTTGGCTGATGATGAGGCGGTGTAAGAACGGCGGTAACCGACGGGCAACGGGCAGCGGAACTAGCAATTAACAGCGGGTAACATCAGCGGGTGGCGAACAGCGGATGACTGACGGGGCGCGCCTCTTGCGCGCGTTGTTAAGCTCTTCAGTGTGCATTGCGGGTAGGGAAAGAAACATTGGGAAGGATGGCCTACGTTATTTTGCAAGTACCTGCCTTTAACTAATGAACTGGCAAATACAATCCACCATATTATACAGGTGTTAAATATTTTATAAATATGTTGAAAATTAATTTAATATAACCTTATTAACTAATCTAATTAACCCGATTAAAATGCAATACTTGACAGGAAAAATAATGAAACGTTTATACAAACTCTACGAGTATGGTACAGCAGCGGGATATGAACCAAACGATCTCCTGCACAAACAATACCAATTCCTCAGTCGATTATCGCTACAATACATGACCGGATTCTCCAACCCACATGGCATTCTTTATAACCTGTTATTAAGGTTCAAACTTGCACACAACCCTTGGTGATAACGACTGCATATTTTGACAGTTGACATTTGACAGAAACACAGCCTAAAGCTCACATAAAATGAAATGGTCCAGTTCAGATAACACTACATTAGCAGGTAAAGGTGCGAAGAGACTATAGTGTTCGGTTAGAACGAACGAATTATGTGATGGGTGAAAAGATTTCTTATTCTTATGAAGGTTTCTTTCTTATTTATTATTTCACAGGTGGGCTGGAAGGTATTTCTGTTAGGAATAGGCCACACCCTTTGTACTGTCGTTCTAATTTGTCGTTTAGTTGTTATTTTATGTACAGTAAATTGCTAAATAAATAAATATTTATGAAGTCGGTGCCCAGCCAATAAAAATAGAGTAATACCTACTTACGATAAAAAACGAAGAAGTTGTGCGTTTAAAATGAACAAAAAAATTGACAAACTATGTTAGCTAATATAAAAAAGAGAATAAAAAATCACTATAAGATAAAGACAAAACATAAATTGCTTAAATTCTGCGTGTGTACCTGCTATGTATGTTTCAGTGTATCCCAAGGGTCATTATAATTTAAACGAAACTGTTTTTAAAGGGGTTTACTAGTAGTTATTGCTATAAATAGGGTTAAGAAATTATTATTTAGTTTTAATACAGCGCAGCGTAGTATTACTCCCTAGGGAAAAAATTTGGTGACCACGGAAGACCAGCGTCGGATGTCTGCGACAAATGACACAAGCTGAGTGACTCGCCATTTAGTGTCACAATTTTCTTAGATATTAAGCTTAGTACTAAGGTTAATTCTGTGTCACTAATAAATTATTTTCTTTTTTATCTTCTTTCTTTCAAATAAACAATGAATGCCCATGAAAGTAATAAACTAAAAGAGCACATTACGAAAATAAGCAGTGAATTAAACCATAAACGCTGAAGATTGAAATGAATTTGCATCAAATAAACGTTACTGTTACGTTAGAATAAAATGATCACGACCGTCGGCTGGGCACCGACTTCGAAAATTGTTTAATTTAAATATCTATTTTTCAAAAAAAAAAATTATTGTACCTGAAAAGTTACTTACTTATTTATAATTTATATTTTGGATTGTTTTCGGAGTCGGTTTTATTATTGTAAAAAAAAAAATATTCTTAGTTTTGTTGAACCCACCGCAAAATTTGTGCGTACCCTTAGACGATCACCCACGACTTAATGTCGAAATACGTGAGATATGTTATGGAGAAAACTGGTGGTTTTAGCTTAAAGTTTATTGAAATTTATCTATTTACCATTGACGATAAGCTTAATGTGAAACAAAAAGCTTGTTAGTAATAAGATAGTGGTTTTAATTTACTCGTGGTTTTAGTTTGATAGATATTTTTGTGGGAACCATACAATGATTTATTATTTCGACTACGATATGCTAAATAAGGCGAGGAATTCCCTTATGGCTTTGGCATTCACTCCGTTGTTAAACATGGGTTTCTTTAAAAAAATCACGAATGACTAAGGAGAACAACTTTTCTCTGTGGCCATAGCTATTTCTGCGTCATGTGCATCATGTCTATTTGATAGTAAGTATTAGCTGCCTAAGTTCATCTTAGGCAGCTAATGCTTACTATCAAGTAGAGATGAATAATTTTCTGTAAAATAGAAAACGGCGACGTCAGTTAGAATTTTGTCCACGGTCATTGAGATCCTTGTAATACAAATAAAAATTCGATGATGCTTAAATCAAAACCTTGAACATAGCGGAGCTAAAAATATGTGAAATAAATTGTATATTGTTTTTATGCAACATCGCTATTAAACTCCTATTAAACTCATTTGAAACTATAAATTATATTAGCCACACGGAAGCAATCATCCAATTGATTTATTTGGGCATATCCAATTTAAATAGTACAAGTGTATTATTTATTTTTTGGAGGTTGTCAATAGGTTTTTTTGGCAAGAATAATTAAACAATTATTTATGTTTTGACACTTCGAAAATTAAATACCCTATTTCATTCAAAGTTATAATAGAAGATATCTAGATGTTACCTTATCGCAATTAGCCTCAAAATATTATAATCTTTTCAAACAGACTTGACATACGCTTTTACGTTACGCTTATACGCTTTTGCTTGACTTTGACATATAATATTAGGTTGGGGAAAAAGTCTTTTCGCATTATAGTATGTATAAACTTGTAATAAAATCTCTTTGGCTATACTATTTGTATCTGGCTGGTTTTGGTATCATTGAAAGTTTAAATTTTAAAGAACATAATTCCAAATTCAAATTAGGAAAATGTGTAATTTTCATTTGTTTTTCGTACCGCCAAGATGAGTGAATCTAATGAAGAAATTCGATACATTTTAAAATTTTACTACAAAAAAGGTAAAAATGAAACGCAAGCCGCGAAAAAAATTTGCGATGTTTATGGACCTAGTGCAGTGTCTGTGAGAGTAGCACAAATTTGGTTTAAGCGTTTTCAATCCGGAAATTTTGATGTCAAAGATGCACGTCGCTCTGGTCGCCCTATTACAGATAAAATGGATGCCATTTTTGAAAAAGTGGAGCAAGATCGGCATGCCAGTAGTTACGACGTAGCTGAAAAACTGGAAATTGACCACAAAACAGTCTTGGCGCATTTGAAAAAAACTCGGTACACAAAAAAGCTCGACATTTGGGTACCTCACGAGCTCACTGAAAGAAACCTAATGAACCGTGTACTCATTTGTGATTCTTTATTACGACGTAATGTAACCGAACCATTTTTGAAGAAGCTGATAACTGGTGATGAAAAGTGGATCACGTACGACAAGAACGTGCGAAAAAGGTCGTGGTCAAAGGCCGGTCAGGCTTCACAGACTGTGGCGAAACCCGGGTTAACTCGCAACAAGGTGATGCTGTGTGTGTGGTGGGATTGGAAGGGCATTATTCATTATGAGCTGTTACCACCAGGCAGGACCATCGATTCTGAACTCTACTGCGAACAACTGATGAGATTAAAGCAAGAAGTTGAGAGAAAGCGGCCGGAATTAATCAACAGAAGGGGTGTGGTTTTTCATCATGATAACGCTAGACCTCACACATCTTTAGCCACTCAGCAAAAATTAAGAGAGTTTGGCTGAGAGGTGTTAATGCATCCGCCGTATAGTCCTGACCTTGCACCTTCAGATTTCCACCTGTTTCGGTCTCTTCAGAATTCTTTAGGCAGTGTCAGGTTAACATCACGAGAGGACTGCCAAAACCACTTGTCGCGGTATTTTGACCAGAAGTCCCAAAATTTCTATAGCAATGGGATCATGTCCCTACCCACAAGATGGCAAAAAGTTATCGAACAAAATGGTACCTACATACTTTAGTTAAATGTAAATAAACTATATTAAAAAATGTTTTGAATTTTCTTAAAAAATGCGAAGAAACTTTTTCCCCAACCTATTATAACAAAACTGTAGAGGTCAAAATCTGTACATTGAAAAAAAAATGCTTAAAATCAAGTCAGGGGGATGTAAAAAGAGAGAAAATACCAAAAAATTTTTTTTTTATGTTGTGTTTCTCTGTCTGATTGCCTCTTTGTCTGTTTGTACAGGCTAATATCCGAAATGGCTGGACCGATTTCAATGAAATTTTGCATGGTGATACCTTATATCCCTCATCTTAGATACTTTTTATTCCGGAAAATTAAAGGGTTAGTTAAAAAACCAGTAACCGCGGACGAAGTCCCGGGTAACAGCTAATATTAACAGCTAACGTTTTTTATTCTGATAATTATCATTGATTGTTATCGGTACTCTTGTGGTGATATGTGGTGTTCAAAGTCAAAACGAACCAATTCTAACATAGTTCGGTCCACAGTGTCTGCTGAATTAGAAACTCGTTTGTAACCTATTTAAAATCGTGCACCTAGCAGAAATAAAATTAAAATAAGACATGAAAAAAATGAAATGAAATGAAATGGAATGGAATGGAATGGAATGGAATGGAATGGAATGGAATGGAATGGAATGAAATGAAATGAAACCATTTATTCTGCAATTAGATTTACATGAAAAACTTTTGCACGTCAATTTTTCCTACTAGCACCTCGACGTGAATGGCCTGTTGAGAAGAAGTGCCGCAAGAAACTCAACAGTTAGCCTTTTTTAAACAGCCATAATAACAAAAGGAATTTAGAATATTTTAAATATTGTAAAATAAGTATGTGCAAAGGAGCAAATTATAGTAGCCACGAATTTTATAATACCCCTTTTTCATTAAACAGCTTTTAACAGTTGACTTAAATTTAATTGTGGCAGCCTATTATACATTCTTATGCTGATTCCTATAAAACATTTAACAGTCTTGTGAAGTCTGAGGCTTGGAACGGCGAGCTTATGCTTATTTCTGGTGTTGAGGCTATGGCAGTCAGAATTTTTAAGGAAAGTATCATAGTGTTTACGTACATACATAATACAATCAAAGATGTATTGAGACGCCACAGTTATTATATCAATTTCCTTAAATAATTCCTTGAGCGAGTCACTTGGTCTAAGGTTGTATATAGCACGAATGGCTCTCTTTTGAAGTACAAAGATAGTCTGAATGTCAGCAGCGGAGCTCCACGACATTACGCTGTGAAAATAGCTACTAATCTCGCCGTTTCAACATCAGTGAGCTGCCTTATTTTTCTAACTGCATGCGCAGCTGAACTTAGTCTTCCTGCTAGAGCCGTAATATGTGGACCCCATTGCAGTTTAGAGTCCACAGTAATTCCAAGAAAAGTTGTAGACTTAATTATTTCTATACGTTCCTCCTTAATACAAATTTGAGTGCCTAGATTAAGTCTATGGCGTTGTATGGAATGAACTGTCAAAATGGCAGATATAGCGGGCTAAGCGAGGTTGGTTGTGGTGCTCTGATGAAAACACAGGCAAAAGGAAATTGTCGTGTGATTACGGAATACTGTAGATTAAAACAGGTAGTACTTGTACTAAATTAATTGTAACGGCTTATTGTCAATTGGTGGAAAATGTATTGTTTTGATTATGGTGTAAATACAATTACTTTCTAACTAGATAACTTTGTTTTTCATTCAAACACTTACTAGGACTATTACACATAGGAACTAAATATTGGGTCCTTACCTATGAAATTGGTGTTTTTATTCTGTCTTAGCAATTTGTCCGTAACTATTAAGTTTCAGAACATTCTTATAAATTAATTGCCGCTTCTAAAAAAAGACCATATATTTGAGCTCGTATTATTTAATTTGATAATTGTTTGTAAGTTTAAGTGTGTTAAAATTAGACACAAAGACAATTATTTTTAACTGCCTCCCGAATACATCATTTGATTTGCATTAACATAAAAACGATAAATAATTTTTATCAAGCGTGTCACACACATATTGCTAAAGCCTGTCTAATGATACATGCCAAATATTATTATCTCTGGATTTGTCTTTGTGAAGAAAACTGATAAAATGTTAGTATGTAAAATGCAGACATCCCCCAAATCTCCATACAAAACACCAATTTCATAGGTAAGGACCTAATATTTGCATGAAACATCTCAGAAGTAGTGTTATGATTTTTGAATAAAATTTATGGAGACTTTCTTACATTGTACATTCAGAAAGCGTTAACTGAACGGAAAGTAAGATAATTTTAACTGCCAAATACCAAGTCCGTGACACAATCGCTCTAATAACAAAACAAAAAGTTAAATAGAGCCCGAGTATCGCAGTAATGATGCTTCGGTAATGGCGACTAACGTGTATTATGTCAAATTATTTCACACCGATCGGGAAGAGTCAAGGTGACTGATTACGGCGGTAATGACTGTGGTCGAACGTGGGAGTCGGATTTGTCGGGCTGTGGACACGGCAATTATTTAATTTTTAATTTTTTTTAGAACTGCACAACCATCCAATAGCGGCGATGGGCTCTCTACTTGTCACTGCTTGGTGAAGCGAGGACTATGGCAATGGACTGCTTTTGCGGTGTTTTGCCTAGTCTCTGACTAACCCTTACGGCATAAATAAATAAATATTGTAGGACATCTAACACACAACGCCATCTAGCCTCAAACTAAGCAGAGCTTGTAATATGAGAGGTAGATTAACTGATAGAATACTTATATAATTTTTTTTTTGTAAATACATACTTAATATACATAGAAAACATTCAAACTCCGAAACAAATATTTGCAGATCGTACAAACATTTGGTCCGACCCGGGAATCGAACCCGAGACCTGTGCATAGCAGTCGCATACACAACCGCTGCACCACCCAGGCAGTTAACGAGGCAGTTAAAAGCCGTGATTATACGTATTTATGTTTTTATTTTGTGTTTGTTATTCAAAAGTGGAGAACAGAGTTGGTTGTATAGATCGAAATCGGCTTTGAAATTAAAAGCGTAATAAATTTTGCTAGCATTGGATCCTAAAATATCCAAGCCTTCAGGATCTCGAGTCACTTCGTGCTTCCATAAGTACGTCAAGTCTTCGTTAAATCATAATATCCACAGCTTCAGCTTCTGCTTCTCTCCCCAATTTCTACTCAGACCATACAAATCCTTAACTATGAGGGACGAATTATATGCGTCCGCGCGACCCAGCGCCGGCGGCCCAAATTACAAGCAAATATGAAAAAGTAAGCCGGATCAATTTTTTAAATAAAAAAAAACGTTGCTTGTAATTTAATAATGTTAATTAAATTATAATAATTATATGAGAGATTATAAAATAGTTGCTGTACTAGCCTAACATTTATAAAAAACAAGAATTGAAAAAATGAGAAAAAAAGAGTAACCTCGAGTTTCTGGCTCGCTGTTCTCGGGGATGTCTGCGTTGCGAGCGAGTGGTAGATTCACTTATTCATAAATTGACGTTTTTAAGTGTTTGTATATCAAGCCTATAAAATAAAGATATTTTTGATTTGATTTTCTCGCGCAAACACAAGAATGCACTGGAATTTACATGCCACCTCCATTCTTCGTGCTCCTTGAATTCTAACATCTACAAAGCCATTGAAATCATAATAGTGGTATAAAAAACCACGATCTCCGGCAAAGTGTTGTATGTCCTCAATCTTGATTCGTCATCAGGTTAACGGCAATTCTAAGGACGTTCGACAAGAATTTAGTTTTACATTCTATTACTGATGTTATAAATGTATTGTGCGTGAACTGGACATCATACATACATAAGATTGATTGGGCATAGGCCATCCTTGTGGAGAACACCTGAGGAGTTTGAGCCGTAATTCACCACGCTGGCCCAATGCGGGTGGGTAGAATCAGTCGCAATAGTGACCGGGACTAACGGCTTAACGTTCCTTCCGAAGCACAGAGGAACTGAGATCACAAAGTTTTGGTCACCCATCCACGGCCTCACCATGGCGAAGGTAGCTTTGTTTTCGGTCAAAACCAAAGCGTACTTAATACTACGCTCCCGAGGTCCTAAACAACCGAGTGCCTCTTTTAATGGGTAATTGTTGGGATATTGTGTACCTATCAATCTTCTTTTTATATTTTACCATATTTAGATCCTCTTTTGCGTGGAAAGGAAATCGTGGAAATGTCGAAGTTATACTGGAATATGTTTAACTCTAGTAAAGACGTAATTTCAACAAATAGGAAAGAGTACTAGTAAAGTGATTAAGCAACATTAATTAAAGCGACAGACAAACAAAAATAAATAAATAACTTCAGACATTCACACCTATCAACTAGCCCCATTTTAAGCAACTAATGCTGCTTGTGTAACGGACACTGGATGACGGATAAATACATGTTATAGATATGTATATATATATAAATACTCAGAACATCTACAGTACATAATATAAACATCCAAGACTGGAGAACAAACGCCTGTATTCATTATACAAAATATTACGTCACATATCATTACGTCTCTTTTTTCGAAGGTGTAGGCAGAGGTGTTTACACCCACAGTTCCAAGTCCCCAAGTAACAGGTGCCGAGCCTATTTCCATGCCCGGGCACAATGTGAGGCAAGCGACAGACATACAATCTTGATATATATTAACTAACATCAATAATATTCTATCCATAAAATATTGGGTCCTTACCTATGAAATTGGTGTTTTTTTTTCTCTCTTAGTATTTTGTCTGTAACTATTAAGATTCAGAGTATTCCTAAAAATAATTATCTCGTCTAAAAATAGACTATATTTTTGAGCTCTTTTGATTTGTTTTGATAATTTGTTGTAAGTTTAATTGCGTTAAAATTGGACACGGAGACAACTCTTTTTATGTGCCTCCCGAATACATCATTTTATTTGCATTCACTTAAAAACGATAAATAATTTTTATGAAGTGTGATATTACACATATTACTAAAGCTTGTCTAATGATAGATGCTAAATATTATTATCTTTGGATTTAAAAATATTAAATAATATATTAAATCTGTGGTCAACGGTGCTGATTTCACAAATACCTACTCATTGTTTCAAATTCATTGTTTATATTGCTTTGTGAACTTGTTTGTTGATCCAAATAAATAGAAAAAAAAAAATATTTCATAAATTCAAACTCATATTTCAACCAGCAAATCCTTAGTTACGAAACCAATTCGCCAAGCTTAACATCGAAATCTGATTTTCTTCGCATCTCTCATTCGTCATCGGCATAGCACTAACACATATTTCCGTCCAGTATAACATGATCTCTTATGTTACGATTACTTCAAGCTTAACCTATCTTGCAAATGTTAAAGTTTAATTTCGAATGGCATTTGCACAATCGGTTGTAATCTAATTTCGAACATGAATTTTTAATTACCTTTAAGGCAGTTAGCAAATCTTAATAAATTAGGTACAGTTTTTAGTGAGACAATACGTGCGGTCCATTTCTAAAAGACATAGTTATTATCATCACAGTCTCTATATGTCCCACTTTTTACATGTGAGAAATATGGGTCATACAAACACACTGACCTATAGGACTATACTGCATATTATTGTCAATTACATCCTATATGTATGGTATATGTATTTAATCGGCTTATGTACATACTGGAGGAGGCCTATACCCTGAAAGGGACCATATCAGTCGATCAAATAAACTAACTATACTAATACTAGGAATAAGTAATAATAAACTAACAAATCACTTAAATGTAAACAGCTCAGATATGGAAAAATAAAAGGCTTTATATTATTATTATGTACATACAATAGTACGCGTTATATACTTGCAGCGTGAGTCTACTTTCATTTTTTGTCGTAGCGTCCATAGGATATGAAAATGTAAAAATATATATTATAGCTCCTAAAGATTTCTATGAAAGGATATAATAAAATGTTTTGAGATACGAGAGACGATACGTGCTATAATATGCGTTAATGTACGCTTACATTATAGCAGACATCTTTCAAGTCCTTAACTCGTGGATTCATTGTAAGAAACAATGCAAGACTGCCGGGACCAACAGCCTGAAACAGCTTGCTGAAGGTTGCTCTTTCCTAGGTTCATGCAATTACAACACAAAAATATCTGCCTTGACTTAGACTCGAACCTTTAACAATTTCTTTGACTTTTTGAAACAATTATCGTGATCAGGATAACAGAACTATTTGCTCTCTTTTCGTGATAAGCCTGTTTATCATGACAAAACCAACGCATAGTTGATTTTGTCATGATAAACTGAAAGTTAGAAATATTAAAACTCGTTTCTCTTGATATCCGAGAACGAATAAGATGGGTCAATGTCCAACGTAAGGAGTAAATTAAAAGAAAGTGACTCGTCCTGAGCATATAATAATATACGTCTCACTGCAGTGCTAGGCCCAGGCCTTCCTCATGGAGAAACACATGAGGAGTATGGGCTGTAACACCACCCCGCTGGCCCAATGCGGGTTGGTGGGTAGAATCGGTTGCAATAGCGACTGGGACCAACAGCTAAACGTACCTTCTGAATTACGGAAGAGTTCGAAATCACAAAGTTTTGGTCACCTATTCATTGACCATGACGAAGGTTGCTTTGTTTTCAATATCAAAAGCCGAAGCGTACTAACCACTACGCCATCGAGCTCCTCAAAAGAAAGTGAATGTCTCCTGACAATAAGAAAGTTATTTTTTTTCAATAATTATGTAAGAAAAATCTAAATACATATTACCCCTCAGCGAGCACCGCGAGCACCGGTGTTCGTTAACAATAAATGTTTCTATTGTGTCTCGTTTTGTGCCCGTTGACTAGTAAATAAATCAATAAAATACTAACTAATGAACGGTTGTCATTTTTTGACGTTCACAAGAGTATCGTAAAAATGCGTAGATTGATTATAATAATTAAGATTTGAGCGGTGGATTTGGTTTAGAAAAATCACATATCTATTTTACCGTAACATTCAACATTTTTATCTTGAACCTTACATAACAATACAAAATCACTCGTATTTGTAGTTTTAATTTGTCAATCAACACCTCCAGGGGTCGTTTTACACTGGCCGACTGGAAGGCCGCGCGACTCCCACGACCTTGCGACCCGGGGTCCCCAGTTCACGTGAGCAAATGAAATCAGATGTATCAATCATACAACAATCACAAGCGTATGTGCCGTTCGTACATCTGTCTATAATATTGCGTCTAGGGCTGCCAACTGCTAGATGAAATATTTTTTATGACAATTGTGTGATTGTTGGACGCTTAGACTAATTACTATCTTTATCTACATGTGATTGTAATTTATCTGCAGATGTATTCAAATAATATACTTAACTCTGAGTACCTTTAATGCAAATTTCTTTTCAATGAAACTTTTTAGTGTACTAACGTTCTGTTGTGTATTATCATCAGCCTATTTACTTATTTATCTGGTAATATAGTTACAATATTATAATTTCTAAAGTAAACATAGTTTCCGTATTCTGATTTCGAAACATTATATTTTTATCAAAAGTTTGCTGTACCCACCAGTGATTGCATCACTTGAGCAATTCTCTCTACAATTTACTCGTTTATTATATGATTTATAGAGGTATGTTTTACGACTTTATATGACTTATATTCATTAGTTATTGAAAAATAAAGTAAATTTTTATTTACAGTGATCATTATTTTGTTTGTTGCTTACATTGTCAGATGATGCGGTTTTTTTAAATAAAAAATATTACTATTATCCAGTAATGAACTAAAGTCGATAGAAAAATTAAGCAAAAAAATAAATGAACACGCGTGTAAAATTAGAAGACCGACCTTGAATCGAATAAAAACGATACAGTTAATGATCACGTTAATACCAATAAATTGTCTTGACGCCAATAAAAAGGAACACCTAATGATATTATAAAATCAATTGCACGCCAAGCAATAAAATTATTTCGATCGTTTATTTATATATTAGGTCCTTACCTATGAAATTGGTGTTTTGTATGGAGATTTTGGGGATGTCTCATTTTACATACTAACATTTTTTCAGTTTTCTTCACAAGGATAAATCCAAAGATAATAATATTTGGCATGTATCATTAGACAAGCTTTAGCAATATGTGTGTGAACACGCTTGATAAAAATTATTTATCGTTTTTAAGTGAATGCAAATAAAATGATGTATTCGGGAGGCACATAAAAAAAAATATGTCTCCGTGTCCAATTTTAACACAATTAAATTTACAACAAATTATCAAAACAAATCAAAAGAGCTCAAAAATATAGTCTATATTTTTTAGGTAGGTAGGTAGACGAGGTAATTATTTTTTAGGAATACTCTGAATCTTAATAGTTACAGACAAAATACTAAGAGAGACCCAATATTAGCGTCGAACTAAGTATTAGATTATATAATCGAGTGCTAAGTAAAACGCTCACTTTTGACAGCAAATCATGACAGCAGGACGAAAGCTAAGGTTGTTATCATCATAATTTCGGCCTAGAGATTCTGGATAACTCAATCCCAAAGATTTCCACATTGAGTTGTCCTGCAGCTTCCCAAACTCATCGACTTTTCACGACCTTCTTTACATCGTTATCCTCATAGGATGTACCAACGTTGCACCTCCCAACACATGACCACTAATCGAGAGTATTTCCGCCCTAACTGTAGTCTACTAACGGTACACTACTAGTTCTACAAACAACTACACAAATAAAAAATTATAACTATTTAGATTTTAAAATATTAATAAGCGAAGACAGTTTTCATATCTATAAATTCTTTTAAAGAAACATACAACAATTTAATAAATAAGAAACAGTTACCAGCCCTATCGATGTGGATTTAGACTGAAAGAATAGGTGAAATCGTGTTCTGTTGAATTGCAACGTCAATCTCTCTAGGAATATATGAAATGCTAATTGGTAACGTACACCGAGCCCGAGATTTTGGTAAAAGACCGCCTCTTTTATGTAACTCGTTGATAATGGTCGGCATTGTGGTACAGGCCTGCGTAAGCCGGTAAGGGTCAAAACGATTTTGAAAATAAACTGAGGGTAGCAGTTTCGAAACTTTATGGTTTGAGTTCCGTTAAAAGCAGAAATTTATGTGCTATACTTAAATAATTATGTTTATAATACATAACGATATTTATATTGTGATATTATCGGTATACCTTAGGTCTTTCGTTATTATACCTTTACAATGATTATGTTACACTAGTTTAACGTGAAAGCTGCTAACTTTAGACTATATAGTTGATACATACGTACAATCACGCATGTAATCCCCAAAGGGGTAGGCAGAGTTCAAGGAGCTCTGTGTTCCTTAAGATCACATTTAGCCATATAAAAATTGGATTTGGTCAGATGAAAAACTTGAGAGTCACAATCACCGCCTACACAATCACAGACCCAATACCCAATACGCCCTGAGTCGCTTTTTACGACATGCTAGGCAAGAAAAGCGGTTGGTACATTCATTTTGTATCCCGGACCAACACGGGACACAAAAGTTGATATGTTGATGTGGCAAAAAAATCAAAATCAAAAGAATTTATTTAGTTTAGATGCGTCTTAGCGCATGCTTACGAATGTCAAACAGAATGAATGTCTTTCAGTAGCTATACGTCGTACTCCTGGGCACTTTCTACTGTACCTAATAATTTTACTTTTCATGAAATATGATGACTATTATTTACACGTTTTCAAGACTTTTTGTTAGTATATATTTCATTAGGTACCGAAGTTCCGCAGGTATGTGTTCCAGCCTCGCCTCCTTGCGCGTGAGTTCTGCTCATCTTTGCCCTTTCCCAACGCGTGGGCCGGACCCGCTGTAGCGCTAATACATTGATCACGGAGCCAATAAACGTAGAAAAGGCATTTTCAGACATATTATGTTTAATTTAATAACTAACACTTTAATTTAGTCGTGTGGTAGCGGCTCATTAGAAGAATACTACCAACCAATTTCTTCCCTCGGGTGCCGTAAAATGCGACTAATCGACATAGAACTGCACAACCATCTAATAGCTAGTAGCGGTGACTGGCTCACCACCTGTCACGTTAAGAACATGTGCGGACTATGGCCATGGACTGCTTTTGCGATTCTTTTGCCTAGTCTCTGTCTAACACTTAGTGGATTATAGTCCTGATTATATGTATGTAAGTAACTAACAAAATATTTTTGCGGAAGCTACGAGATTAGATTGATATCAAGCGTCAAGCAGCTATTGAACCTCGCGAGAGACTGGTTCAAGTTTCCAGAACTATCTGCCGACCTACACTGGTTGGAGAGGCACTCTTAAAGATGAATAAAACATGTCATCACGTCTATTTTATTGTTAAGTGGCTGGCAGACGCGTAAACCTATAGTTCGTCGAATATGTTTAAGGACCTATGTGTAAACAAGCAAGCATGATGCCGTCCACTAGACACAATGTAAAGGGGGACAAAACCGTGGCAAACTCTTTGCTACACGCGCGTAGACTTAGGGTTGAAAAAAGAAAATAATTTAAAATTATGCAAGAACAATAGAGGGCGCATAGGAGAAAAACAGTGTATGACAGACCGCAGGACGATTCAAAGGCACATGTAATGTTAATAATTCCAAATATAGTCAGTCAAAAGAGAAGATCTTTTATTTCGTAGTAGTAGTATTTCAATAACGCCCCCAAGAAGATCCCGAGTGAACGTTAGCGCTGCCTGGATTTAAGAATAGTTTACAAAAAATCTCGTACGATAAGCCCTCAAATTGCAATGATAAATCTTGAGTAACATTACTTTACAATGTGACGTGTTCACTGATATTTTGTTCCTCAATTCTTAAGCTTGACAACCTGAAGCTTCATACCCATAAAACTTGTATCTTCCTGTGCATGGTTGTGTACTAAGCACGCCTCCATGTCTTAGCAGCTCGTTGTGTGTGGAAGTGAACTTGAAACACATCGAAAGGGCCTAGATACGTTAGTATATTCCGACAAAATCGAGCGATAGCCCGACGACCTGCCCTAATAATAGGCTTACGGCCGACGGAATGCGAACTCTCGATAGGAATGAATAATGAGAAGAGAACCACCTTCTGTATTATGTATTAAAGTCTATGTTCTAACAAATAATTATACACATTTTTTTCTCCTTCTGATGTTAGCACAGGTTACATTATAACTGAAAAACGCTTCAATCAATTAATTGACAAACATAGATAAACGGTTAAAATAAAAGCTTACTTTTAAGTACTTGGTTATTAATAAGTATTGTTCTAATGAGAAATAAAGTTCTCTAAGCATGATAAGTATTTTAGATTTCGGTTAATGTGCCCTGATTGAATGATTTGTAATTTGTAATTCTTCGTGTTTTTAACGTGTAATAAGCCGATGGTATCACCATACTATATATACGTCGGATCAGCTCAAGGTCCGTACTACGAGCTCTTAATTCCAGGCAGTACTCCGTAAACTGAACAGCCTGGATTTTTTGTATTATGACCGCCTATTGCCAGCGAGTCACGCCGACTTCTACCTGGAATTAGGCAGACAGTTTCCTAGAACGCCTATTCGACATATTTGAAGCATTGTAACTGTCAACAAAGTTGACGAGTAAGCTTTTCAGTTTACGCTAGTTAGTGTGTAACTTTTATTGGCTGGATTTGTGTTTTTGTGTTATATAAATTTTAAATATGTGTGTATATGAATTATTTGAGTTCAGACCAGCGCATCTATAAAATCAAATGGAATGACATGTTCCTGGCTGTGTAGGTAATCATTATCGAATGGTGATGACGATGAAAAAAGCAGGCTCAATGAAAAATGCACTCCTCAAAAAATAGATCATATAAAGTAATGACTAAATGTTAATTCTTCACTTGAACAAATTACGAACCCACTCATTTCTAAGGAAATTGCTACTTCGCACATGCCGCCCACTGTACGTCAAT
The DNA here is from genome assembly GCA_910589355.1 of Parapoynx stratiotata. Classification (NCBI taxonomy): domain Eukaryota; kingdom Metazoa; phylum Arthropoda; class Insecta; order Lepidoptera; family Crambidae; genus Parapoynx; species Parapoynx stratiotata. Next base: position 1,718,925 of record OU342472.1, read on the forward strand.
AAATTCTAGCAAATAACCTCCAACCGTATATCGGGGCGTATAACAGAATTTTATCTTTCCGATGACCCTGCAACCTTATTTCTAGCAGCGCAAAGTCGAGATTAGAGTATTTTGTGTGACGACAAAGTATTTTCATAGTCACTTAGAATCAAATGCTCCATATCTTGTTTGTGTAACAAACAAGTACTTTAATAAATCGTTTTAAGAACATGAATTGACAGGGCAGTGTGAAGTCAGGGAATGAATCTAAAACACTATCAATTTACCAAGAAAATTAAAAAAATTTAAAACAAGATACTCTTTTAGCCATAGACATACTATAAATATTGGGTCTTTACCTATGTAATTGGCGTTTTTTTTTCTCTATTAGTATTTTGTCTGTAACTGTTAAGATTCAGAGTATTCCTAAAAAATAATTACTTCGTCTAAAAATAGACTATATTTTTGAGATGTTTTGATTTGTTTTGATAATTTGTTGTAAGTATAATTGGACACGGGGACAACTCTTTTTAAGTGCCTCCCGAATACATCATTTTATTTTATGACATGTGATATTACACATATTACTATAGCTTGTCTAATGATAAATGCCAAATATCTTTGGATTTGTCGTTGTGAAGAAAACTGAAAAAATTTTAGTATGGAAAATGCAGAATTCCCCAAAATTTCCATACAAAACACCAATTTTATAGGTAAGGACCTAATATAACAAAACTGTAGAGGTCGATTGTCTGTACATAGAAAAAAAACCTAAGATCAAGTCAGGGGGATGAAAAAAGAGGGAAAATACAAACAAAAAATTCTTATCTTTTGTTTCTCTGTCTTTTTGCTCGGGCTAATCTTCGAAATGGCTGGACCGATTTCAATCATATTGCATGGGCATACCTTATATCCCTGGTCATCTTAGATACTTTTTATTCCGGAAAATTAAAGTGTTCCCGTGGGATAGTTTAAAAACCAATAACTGCGGACGATGTCGCGGCAACAGCTAGTGTTCTGATATTAGCAAAGCTCAAAATCCAGTCTACAAAGCCGTAGTTAAGCTCGCACCTAAACCAGACCTAAATAAACCCTCAAGTAATCTTGGGCGGGTTTATGCCTGTTAACTATGATGTTTAGCCGAGATACTAAAATTTAAATTTATGGGAAGTCCGCTTTAATGATATTAGCGTTGGAAAGTAAAGGTGGACACAGTATGTCTTTACCACCTTCGAGCGGATTAAAATTTACGTGTCAAAGTAACTCTCTTGCCTTGTCCTAAGCCTATATATTAGGTCCTCACCTATGAAATTGGTGTTTTGTATGGAGATTTTGAGGATGTCTGCATTTTACATACTAACATTTTATTAGTTTTCTTCACAACGACAAATCCAGAGATAATAATATTTGGCATGTATCATTAGACAAGCTTTAGCAATATGTGTATGAACATGCTTGATAAAGATTATTCATCGTTTTTATGTTAATGCAAATCAAAGGATGTATTCGGGAGGCAGTTAAAAATAATTGTCTTTGTGTCTAATTTTAACACAATTAAAGTTACAAAAAATTATCAAATTAAATAATACGAGCTCAAATATATGGTCTTTTTTTAGAAGAGGCAATTATTTTATAAGAATGTTTTGAAACTTTATAGTTACGGACAAATTGCTAAGATAGAATAAAAACACCAATTTCATAGGTAAGGACCCAATACGTCCCACTGCTGGGCACAGGCCAACCTCATGGAGAAACACAGTATGGCGTAATCACCACGCAGGCCCAATGCGGGTCGGCGGGTAGAAACGGCTGCAATAGCACGGAAGAGTTTGAGATCACAAAGATTTGTCACCCATCCAACGCCTGACCGTGGCGAAGGTAGCTTTGTTTTCGATATCGGGGGCCAAACTTACTACTTCACCACCAAGCTCTTCAGGAATTAAAACATCTATTTTCTACATATGACAGGTAAGCTCTTGGCCTTCTGTAAGTCCTCAACAACTGAGGAACTGGCTGTCTTGCCTCTGATTGCCAGATCACAACAAATGCATAAAGAATTGTTATTATGGCGACAAATCGCCATCATCTTAAACGTGCTCTCATATTTGTAATACTATACGCATGAATTGTGAATAAAAAGTATACTACTGACCATTCGTAAGCCAATACAAACATTGTCTACCCTAGCATTATCTTTCAGTAATTATGTGCATGTAAATTATCAATAATGCATGTCACAAGTGGCAGTATTTTAAATTGAATTTTTAACGGTACCAGTTAAATATCAAATTTAAGAATTTCATTGCGAGGTTAAGGTCAAAGTACAGTGGTTGGGACTCGGTGAGACACTGAACCATTTTGGATTCAATACTAACTATTATCATTCCAAATAAATAATGATTAAAATTTAAATTATTTTTTGAAAAAGGGAGGCTATAATCTAAAGTTCACTGCTTGGTGAAGCGCGGACTATGGCATTGAACTGCTTTCGCGGTGCTTTTGCCTAGTCTCTTAATAACCCTTTGGGGATAATAGTCGTGATTATATTATATAAAATTTGCTGCAAGTGGGCTGAAATAAATCTAAACTTATTTATATCTCTCTACTCACTCAACATATTACTATTAGAAAAAGACAGTACCAAAACACATTCAGTTAACTAAATTCACGCAAATACCGCGCTTCTAAAATTAAATACGATTCTCATTCATGGTCTCGGTATTAATAACAGACTAACCACAGGCTAGCGAACAAATAAACCTAGCTGATGTTATCTGGGCTCGTCACGACTGTTCATTCATGGTATTTGATATACTATGTAATTTGTGTTGAATATACGAAGATTGTTAACGAGATTTGCGTTATCAAAAATTTTAGATTGCGAAGTTAATGATATTTTTAAATATCTGCTATCTACTGGGGACGCTGTCCTCTAAGTGCTTATAGAAGACTTCCTGCTGCCCACGACTTCGTCCGCGTTTACTATGGTTTTTTAACTATCCCACGGGAACCCTTAAATTTTCTCTCAAAGTCTCAGCCCGATCGGTTTAAAATTGACCAAGTTTCATAGAAACTTTCATCCCCTATTTTATGCCCTTAGGGGTAGAATTAATCTAAATCCTTTCTTAGCGGATGCCTACGTCATAAAATCTACCTGTATGCAAGATGTCAGCCCGATCCGTCCAGTGGTTTGGGCTGTACGTTGATCGATCACTATGTCAGCCAGTCTTTCGCAACTTTGAGTTACGAGTGTATATAATATTATATAGATAGATAGGGAATGTTTCACCAAATTCACCCGAGCTGCCAGGCAAGGGATTTAAGAGAGCCGAGGACGTATAGTATAGTCATCAATACATACGTGTATCATATGACGTTTTTCAACTCACTTGCGAAGAATAAAATACTACTCTCTATTCGAAAAGTGAATGAAATGTATGGAATTGCATTAAAATTCATGTAAGCGCATAAAAGTGTATACAAGTGTATATAAGTATATAAAAGTGCGTAAAAGTGTGTAAAAGTGTATACAAGTCTATAAAAGTGTATGAAATGTATATAACTGTATGAAGTATGAAAATGCTTTGTTGACACATTAGAATTTGATATGTACATATTTTACGTCATTGGGCTACAAAATATTACGCACTAGTGTGGAGATTTTTTACGCGCACCCGTGTTTAATTTATGCCCAGGAATAAAGCTCACATTAGAAGCAAGTTTGTTGAAAAATTAAATTAAAGTACTAACAATTGCTATTGAATCGTACCATACAATTTTCAAATTTCAAGTCACCAAAATCATGCCCGAAAGCTGCTTTATTTTCCATAATGATTTTATTATACCACTGTTTACCAACTAATCCAATATAATTTTTCTATTTACTTGATCTTAAAAAATCTATAGAGGAATAGACCTCCGAGGGACTAACTAAATACTTTAAAATGTCGCGTGGCTCAAGTGATAACAATGTGCGAAATATAATTTTTTGTTTGTCCAGCCAGAACATACCTTCAGGATATAATTCAAGAAGTTCCGTTCTTCTTCTAAAGTAAATTTGATTACGAAATAGAAAAACAAACTATATTTTGTATGTCAATAGAATTTTTTTTTTGTTTTTGTAGGTGCAAACATTTTTTGTTCAAGTCTGCTTGTTTATTAATGTCGTATATAATATATATTGTGTGTAAGTGTATATTATATTCATAAATATATTGTCGATTTATATCTTTTAGTGTAATTATTAGTGTATATTTCATAGTATTGTTCTTCTTCTAAAGTAAATTTGATTACGAAATAGAAAAACAAACTATATTTTGTATGTCAATAGATTTTTTTTTGTTTTTGTAGGTGCAAACATTTTTTGTTCAAGTCTGCTTGTTTATTAATGTCGTATATAATATATATTGTGTGTAAGTCTATATTATATTCATAAATATATTGTCGATTTATATCTTTTAGTGTAATTATTAGTGTATATTTCATAGTATTGTTTTTGTTGTTTTTTTTTATTGTACCGTCGTTTTAGCTCTCCTCACTCCGCTTTCCAGTTAACTGGCAGAGAATGCCTCAAGGCATTAAATCCGCCATTGCACGTCGTGAAAAAAAAACCCCGCTTTTCCTTAAAGCTAACAGATTTTTAAAAAGTAATAGATATCATATTCCCCTTGTGACTTGTACCAAGCCCAAGAAACAGATATACAAAACCTAGCTGCGTGTTAGCGCGATGAATGGAACATCGTCCATTGAGCGGGAATCAAACCCGATACCATCCATACCGGGCTGAAACATGCGAGGGAAATACTTTATCTGCTTCTTCGTTTAAAATGGGTAAAATACGGTAAGGAATAACTTGAGGTCCTTTCATTTTGCTTGGAATAGATATAAAAGTAATACATAGTTGACAAGCTACATAATGTCGTTGGAATAAAAATATTCAATCACTTACCATGGTATATTAAGTCCCTAGAGGAGAGACTATTTAAAATAAAATTAAAAGAATGGCTAATAAATAAATGTTTTTATAACCTAAATGAATATTTTAGCTTGAGTCATGAATAGAATCAATAAAACCTATTTGTATTAAAGACCTATTTTTGTGTAAACTTAAGTATGTGTCTAATGTAATAAATGAAAATTGTAATGTGATTTTATTTAAATATTTTACGCCTGAAAACGGCAATCGGTTGATACGAATTTTAAATGTAACATCCATTGTACACAGAATGACAATAAGTCAGCGCCAAATTGATCGAAGAGTCCAAAGTAGTCCAAATTATCTCATGTGCATTTCAAGTATGCTATCAAAGAAACCGTATTGATCTAGGCAAAAGCACCGCAAAAGCAGTCCAATACCATAGCTCGCGCTTCACCAAGCAGTGACTGCACATGTGCTCAACGTGACCGGTGGTGATCTCCTTGCCGCTATAAGCTATTGAATCGTTGTGCAGTTCATTAGTCGCCTTTTACGACACCCAAAGGAAAAGACGGGTCGGTAGTATTCTTTTAATGAGCCGCTACCACACAACAATCTGACGACGACGACATTTTTGTCAATTTCATGTTTAATAACAAATTGACAGATGCATTGCTTATATATTAGGTCCTTACCTATGAAATTGGTGTTTTGTATGGAGATTTTGGGGAATTCTGCATTTTCCATACTAAAATTTTTTCAGTTTTCTTCACAACGACAAATCCAAAGATAATAATATTTGGCATCTATCATTAGACAAGCTTTAGTAATATGTGTAATATCACACTTCATAAAAATTATTTATCGTTTTTAAGTGAATGCAAATAAAATGATGTATTCGGGAGGCACTTAAAAAGAGTTGTCTCCGTGTACTATTTTAACACAATTAAACTTACAACATATTATCAAAACAAATCAAAAGAGCTCAAAAATATAGTCTATTTTTAGACGAGGTTATTATTTTTTAGGAATACTCTGAATCTTAATAGTTACAGACAAAATACTAAGAGAGAAAAAAACACCAATTTCATAGGACCCAATATTTTGTCCACTTTGAATGCATTTAACAATATGGTTACAATGATTGCATAGATAAATACGAAATATCGCACATGAGGTAATTTTGACTACTTAAGACGCTTCGATCTCTTTAACGCTAACTGTACGTCCACCTAAGTCATTTACCCTCTCACTCACCCTCAAAATCATCCCTCTATTTGCGATTTTTGTTTCTACATCCTCTTTCACCCCAAATATCATTCTTATTTCTGTTACTAGTTTTATACACAAAAGTCATGCTTAGAGTAATTCAGCCTGTATACGTTCGAGATCACAATGTTTTGGTCACCCATCCACGGCTTGACAATGGCGAAGGGAGCTTTGTTTTCGATATAGAAAGCCAAAGCGTGTCTCCTTTTTAAGAGTGAATTTAAATAGTTCAAATGTAAAGTAAAACAATAGGTAATTATTACGGGTATATCGCAATCATAACAATTAAAGATGCAGAGAAAATTGAGAAATTCCTTCTCTTTAATATCGATAAACTATTAATGGTAAAATTTCATTACTAATCTAAGATTGTGTTACTTTGTATCATTTATTTCTTCTATAAAATAAGCGAAGTAAAAACTAGTGAGCGGACTGCGAAGATCTCCCGATAGTAAGGGTAAGGCCACACTAATCGACCGAGATAATGTCGCGATATCTCGTCGGTGCCGCCTTATCGCTAGCTATTAGCGAACATTGGTTATTACCAACTGCCACTACAACTATGAACGATTATAATAAAATTGTATCTATAAATTAACAAAAAGGTTTAATATTATACTGAAGAAAATATTCGTTACTGGCTTATACAAGGTGTTTTAAAATCCCCCTAATGTCAATAGAGGTTGGTAGGGTATAAGAGCATTGCCGAAGCATGAGGACCGTAGCTTGATATTTTTAATCGATCCTCGAGGATTTGTTCCACCAGCAGAGACATTACCACCAGGGCACAACCTGCAGTGGCCGATTTGGAAGTCCCTAAACCGTCTGCGGGCGTAGGTCGACCGCTGTTGGGAGGATTTGGCAAGATGGGGGTTCATTGACTTGGAGAGCACCAGGTGCGACTGTGGAGCCCCGTCACAATCCATGCCACATCTGATGTTGTGTCCACTCCTTCACCTGTACCATGGCGGAGTGAAATGCGGCAGCACCAAGAGCCGTCGCCGAGTACTGGCGTCATAATATTTGAGCCATTGACAAGAAGAAAAAGATCGCCGATTGCCAAAATTTAGTTTAGTTTATCAGGAGAAATTACCTCCTAAATTTTAACTCTGTTCCTACTCCTAGTAGCTAGTACTGGGCAGTATTTACTTAGGTGAGTTTTGAAACACCGTGTAGATGTTCCACTGCTGGACACAGGTCTTCCTACTTGAATAAGCACATATAGAATCGTTACATCATCATTCATCACACTCTCGTTACATCATTACACTATCCACTAAGGCTATCCAGGAAAAGATGCTAGTGCAATCGAAAACAACGTCTTAACATGCCTTTCGAAGCACGAATGTTGTCTAGCAATGCCAGGACCACCATGGGAAAACTTTATTTTTAATTTCGAAAAGTCAAATTCATAGGTCAAGTAAAGGCGTTAAGTTAAAAGGTTATTCTACAAAAAACAGAATCTAAATCACTTCATGCGTTTGGGAGCTACGATGCTACAGACAAACTTACAGACATACAAACACTTTCAACTTATACCACCCCCCTTTTTGCCGGGGGTTAAAAACAGTCCAAAACAACAAGAATCATCACGTCCTAATCCCCACGAGGATCATTACACACTTGTCGCAAAAACGTCCAATTCGCTACAATCCCAATCAAAAGATGGCGAAAGGGAAGACACCTTCACGACTTAGGTCCATTTGTATCCAGCGGGAAGACACAAAGTGTGTGCACTGCGACTTGTAGTTTGGGAGAGCTCATTAATTTGCCATGTGGCGTATTGTGAGAAAAGGCCCTTATCTTGAGGAAATTAGGCGATGATTATACAATAAAGAATAATGTTAGCGACTGACTCCTTTTATACTTTGTTTTTACATTATTATTATTATTATTATTATATTATATTATTGTTTTTGTATTGACATTCTTTGACATACTTATACTTATTATGTGGTTGTATCTATAGTTTCTTTATAACACATTTGCTCGTAAAGGGTCTCTTATTTCACTAATTTCAATATCATAATCTATCACATTACGTACTTGTGCGATAATGTAAAGTAAAACGCACAGTTTATGATGTTCCGTCTAAAAACGAACGATACTTTTTTAAATCTTAGCAAGGAGTTTTTATGTCAGAAAGGTAGTCAACATTTTCTTAATAAAATTACCTTTGGGAGATGAAATATAATAAATAAACATTTAATACTTTAATTTCATTTACAAATTGTTAAAAATTTTATAACTGCTTTAACAAGTGATTAAAGATTTATTAGTTTAAGTTTTATTGAGGTTTATTTATTTCCTCGCAAATGGGTTATAAAACGTCCTAAGACATACGTGCGGTTTGATAATTATAGTACGTCTCAATCCAAGTTGCCAAAAAGGTAACCAAAACAAACGTAATTGAAATCAATTAAAACGGACAACAATTGTTACCGTTATATTTACGTGCCAATGTCGATGTAAAAAGTGTGATTATTGAATAACAAATTTAGTAAGTCGGCTTTTTTTTTATTGAATAACAAATGTGGTAAGTCGGATTGCTAGCCCTCACCTACGGCTCGGGCTAGCAATATCGCCTCGGCTGTAATTTTTAACTTACCGCACTTATATCATAATGTACTATTATATAATAATATACCATTTTACAGCACTACTGGTGTTTCCCTCATCCTAGCATTCAGTCCACCTCGCTAATTATCAAATAGTGTATGTACAAAGAATAAATAAATAATTTATAAACTTAAATATAATAGTTTAAATTTGTTTTGATAATTTGTTGTAAGTTTAATTGTGTTAAAATTGGACACGAAGACAACTCTTTTTAAGTCCCTGACGAATACATCATTTTATTTGCATTCACTTAAAAACGATAAATAATTTTTATGAAGTGTGATATTACACATATTACTAAAGCTTGTCTAATGATACATGCCAAATATTATTATCTCTGGATCTGTCGTTGTGAAGAAAACTGATAAAATGTTAGTATGGAAAATGCAGAATTCCCCAAAATCTCCATACAAAACACCAATTTCATAGGTAAGGACCTAATATTCAGGATATTTATATGAATTTATCTATTAAATATATTTATCCGTCATCTAGTGTCCGTAACACAAGCAGCATTAGTCGCTTAAAATGGGGCTAGTTGATAGGTGTGAATGTTTGAAGATATTTATTTATTTATTAATTATCTACTTTATGGAAATAGCAAAATAACATATCTTTTATTAACACTTACCACCTAATTACAAAGTCTGCCAGGAAATTATCAAATGCATCGAGTCCTTAATATGTTCATGTCCATAACAAATAAATATATAGGATAAATCGCAAAACTGCGCAACTAATTGCCTATAATGAGACCTGTTTAGTGCTTCTTATGAGATAAACCCCTTTGAAATATAAAAATGGCTACTTCATACAAAACAAAATTAGTTTTGCTTGCTATTTATTCTTGATGTTACTAAATTGTACTCTATTTCTCTTGGAACAGGAACTATTCATGTAAAGACTATGCGAAATAAAATTTATATGAGTGTTGCTATCGAAACAGTTTCTCGTGCTGACTTTGTTGATAATCAAGGACCTTTATCTGAGTCACACAGTCAATTAAAACCGCGAAACATGCCAATTCACTCGTGTCTTGAAGATTTTCACATTATATTTGTTCGGAACCAGGGACGCAGGAAGATAACATTAGGCTTTTTTTTTATACCACCAGGGTGGCAAACAAGCATACGGCCCACACAGATGGGCAGTGGTCACCGTAGCCTATGGACGCCTGCAACACCGAGCGCATCACCAGCGCGTTGCCGACCCTTAAAAAACCTTTTCACGCCCTTTTTGAAGGACTCCACGCTGTAGTTAGGTAGGTATATCTTGTTTCACAGGCTAGCAACTTATACTGTGATTTTCAAGTTGCAATATACAGTGTATATACACTTGACACGTAAGAATTGCATGTGATTGCATGTGATGCCAAAAAATATATGTTTAATAAAAATATACAAGTTTGTTAGTTTAGTAAGCCGTGTGTATCAAGAAATAGAAGGCGAAAATTATCTATGAAGCAATAGTAATACCTCCAGGCCGTATAGACGATACGCTATCTTCTAGATTTGTGTATTTAAAGACAACGTAAAATTGTTTTTATGAACACTTGCTATCTGTAATAAGAGCAAGAAATAATTAGCATTGCGTTTTAATTCATTTTAATCTGCTCCTCTAAGGCCCGTATTACAGAACCAAACTCAAGCGTAGATCTTTGCTTGAGCGCAGTTAAAAAGGGATGGCGCTGTGTGGGATCAATAGCGCCATCCCTCTCTCACAGTGCTCAAGCAGAGATCTACGCTTGAGTTTGGTTCTGTAATACGGGCCTTAATGTAATAACACCGTTGAGGGATACAGTCGTAAACCATAAAAAAAAACATACTAGCTGTGCCCGCGACGTCGTTCGCGTGGCTATTGATTTAACGCCGATAAAAGTTTACAAAAAGTTTTTGTGTGTTTGTTTACTCTGCATTATTTTTTTACAAAGTACTCAACATTACATTCCTACCTCTTATTAGCAAAATGGTGATTGTTAATAGTTGAATTAAAATAATGAAAATAAGTATGGATTACCCTTTTGCCACTTGTTACAACTCTTTCACGATTTTCCATTTGACCAAACCCAATATTTGTATTGCTAAATGTGGTCTTAAGGAACACAGTGCTCCTTGGACTTTGCCTACCCCTTCGGGGATAACAGGCGTGATTGTATGTATGTGTGTCAGTAACTTTCATTAAATAAGGCTTTAGTGGTGGCAAGTATATAGAAAGATGCTAATTTAAGGCTCACTTCTAAAATTAGCATCATTTTTTATATAGCTATGTGTGTTACATTGGATAGGTATTTTGAGGTGAATAAATGTTACTACGGCGCTAGTTCTAAATGGATGGTCTAGGTCATTCCCTCAAACATTCTCAAAAGGCGATTAAAATAGTTAAACACCAAATAACCATAGCTAAAATGTTCATGGTGTATAAACTAAGCCCTTTTATTTGAGGTAGATAGTAAATAAATACTCACATTTTGATACATATTTCTATGTACAATTAATTTATTTAGGAAAACAATCAACCATATACAGTTATATTTACGTATTCTTAAAACTAAAAGACCTACGACCTACCTACAGTTCCATTAAAAAAACATACAACAATATTGGGAAATTGACAAAAATTGGAGAGCGGTAATGCTCCACAACAACAATACAATAAAAAAAACTATTTTACGCCGTACATTGTGATTGGCCATCATCTTTAACATGTTAGTTCTAATTCTGACTCGGTGATTGATAATTTGATTCTGGCCATCGCATGGTTAGTTCTAATTCTGACTTGGTGATCGATCATTGTCGTTGGCTATCGCATCAGTGATCACGAAATCAGAATTTTAGGAAACAAATCACCCTTGTTCCAAATTCGTTCTAGAATTGCAGTCGAAACAGATTTTTTCAATTGCAAATAAAGATGTTCACACCGCGAGGTCGGGGTTCGCGACATAAATTATCGACAGAAGCGTGAAGTGTCCCCGTATTAAAACATTCATGAGTTATAACGCTTTGGCGCTGAGCGTCCCACGATCAGCCGGATTCAGAGGGGCACGACATAAGTTAGGGCGGTTCTGCAATGGATGCCTCAGAAGCTTAGGAGAGCCATATTGAAATGTTATAAGATTTAACATAACATAAAATGACATGACATGACATGACATGACACGTCATAAAATCACGTCTCCTTCCTCGAAGGTGTAGGTTAACACCCACGTTCCACAAGATAAAAAAATAATGTTAAATGTAAGATTTGACTACTGTCTGCATATTCTCAATATGCTGTTTTAAATGTTACGACAGGAAAATAAATAATAATAAAAAATATCTTCAGACATTCACACCTATCAACTAGTCCCATTTAAAGCAACCAATGCTGCTTGTGTTACGGACACAAGATGACGGATAAATAAATTTAATAGATACATAATTAAAATAAAATAAAATAATAATTATAAATGTTCAGAAAATATACAATACATATATAAACATCCAAGACTGGAGAACAAACGTCTGCATTCATCACACAAACATTTGCCACCACTGGGGATCGAACCCAGAACCTCTCGAGATAGCGACGCCTAGAGACCGGCGTACAGACCACTCGACCACGGAGGTCGTCAAATGTCAGGATTGTATTAAAGACCTGAGTACTAACTGACTGACTGGCACATACGCATGTTATTTTCAAATAAAAATTCTATTCTATTCTATCATGGTGATGTATATTATGTTGGTTGTAAGCTGACGAAACAGTATCTAAATAATAAAATGTCAGTTTCCGGAGAAAATATTACTATAGTGCCCAGATGAGTAACATTTTGTGCGTTGATATCTTTTTTGCGCAGTATTTGCTGCGCAGGAGACACAATTACGACGATTTTTTACTGAACTTATTTTAGATTGTTTATAAAATTTTTGTAACTGATAAAGGCTGACGTAATGTATTCAGGCATTCTCTATCAGTCAACTGGTTAGCTGAGTGAAGAAAACTGCTGATTTTGCTTTCATTTTTTACTGTAGTCATTCCCAGACTCAGGTAACATAATGACACGAACTCTAGGCGATTCCACTGCTGAATTTCAAGGCTCGACATTATATTCCCAAATTGTAGTAAAGTTTTAAATTCTGAAGTAGCTATATTAATTTACAAAGTAAGCAAGTCTGATGTAGTTATACATTAATCAACGACGGTAGCTAAATTCTATTCTTTTATTAGGTTAAGGTAATTTTTTATAATCTTTATGAAAACAATATTTGTGTCATCAAAACACATAATAAACAATTTGGCAGCAGAGAAAACATTTTAATTTGCTGCCCAATAAGTTATTTTACTGACTAATTAGAAATATCTACTACCCGTAAGTTGCTGACCAATTAGTTATTTTAGCTTTCCTTGTTGACCAAATTTCGAATATTTTGCTGACCGTTTAAATAACACCCATAAAAAATACTTAAAGCAAACCTGACAAGAGAATTTGATGTAATTTCACACCAGAACTTTAAAATTATAACGGTATTGACAACAGAGGATGTCTTATAACTCCAGCCATTCAGTGGTATTTAGAATCACCATAAAATTTTATTCATTATTCAAATATTGGTAAAGCATCAAATATAATATCCGTCTTGTGGATTAAGCTTAGTGAACACGAATGTCGCGGGGCTTGTCGAATATTGAATTGGTAATAAGTTGACGGCACGAACGGTTATGGAGCTAAGGAAGTAAGGGGGTGTATACACGAGGAGCAAATGCAGACCGATTTGGGTTCCTTTTCTCATGTTCATTAATATTGGGTCCTTACCTATGAAATTGGTGTTTTTTTTCTCTCTTAGTATTTTGTCTGTAACTATTAAGATTCAGAGTATTCCTAAAAAATAATTACCTCGTCTAAAAATAGACTATATTTTTGAGCTCTTTTGATTTGTTTTGACAATATGTTGTAAGTTTAATTGTGTTAAAATAGGACACGGAGACAACTCTTTTTAAGTGTATCCCGAATACATCATTTTATTTGCATTCACTTAAAAACAATAAATAATTTTAATTAAGTGTGATATTACACATATTACTAAAGCTTGTCTAATGATAGATGCCAAATATTATTATCTTTGGATTTGTCGTTGTGAAGAAAACTGAAAAAATTTTAGTATGGAAAATTCAGAATTCCCCAAAATCTCCATACAAAACACCAATTTCATAGGTAAGGACCTAATATTAATGTGTATCAATTTAATGGTTTTGTTTTGCTTTTAACTAGTTCTTGTTTTTTTATGCACGAAATTAGGCAACTCTATTTTACCACGTTTTTATTAACTCACTTTCAATTTTGTCTTTTTGTCTCTTTATTTGTCCGGTTGGATTTGTGTAACTCAATTTTCAGGCACTTGGTGTTAAATCACCAATCAATGGATAGCGTTGCGCACAGCGCTAGTTAAAAAAATTAAATAATATTAGATTAAAATCTAAAAATACCAAACATGCGGGGCCAAGTGAGGGTTCACTTAAAACGTGGGGGCGCATCATACACTTACACTTATGATCTATAATGGATGCATTATATTATAAGGATTTTAATGGAATACATGGCATGCATACATGCATGCATGCATGTAAGTTATACAGATGCGCCCCCACGTTTTGAGTGACCCCTGATTCATTTGTTTGTTTATTATTATTTTGCTCTTTTTAAAAAAGTGGTATTCTTAGTTTTTTAATCTAATATTTCAGTATTATTAATATACACAACTTATACAGTTGTTAATATTTCATATAATATTTTAAAGTGATTTGCAATTCTATCCTCACCCTTAAACCATCTCGATAGTGTAGCAAGTTCACGACGTCTTATTAAGCGAATATCGTTATTGTGCGAAAAATTGTATAATACGCGATTGACAGCGAACTGCGACGTAATTGGGCTCGGTCCGTTGGGGACACGGCGACGACAGGGATTTATTGTAGGTTGTTATGTTAGATACATGTTTAATGGAGAGAGGTAATGGTATATGCCCTTATTTGGATGGAAAACATAAAGTTTGTCATGGTCATTTCATGAATAATAGTTACTTGTAGATAGCAACAGGCAAAATTTGGTTACCACCGCTGCCTACACCTTCGAGTGCAGGTGAGAGGATAAAGAAAGAAAAGAAAGAAAAATATTTATTCCGACACAGGCACAAGATATTGTACGGACATAAAAGAATATATACATGGCCATGTTATACATAAATAAAGAAAAATACAGGAATACATATTATCTATATATTTGAAACTGTCTCACGATTGTGTCATAACAGGTAGCCAATACGCTGGATAAGTTTATGTTAATGTAGATAGTCTACAAATTTGAGCTTGCATTGCTGTGTTTAGGCTTGAAGGGTACATGAGTGAAATGACTGTGTACTCTACCTTACGTCACAGGTCGGCAATGTACTCTGTGATCACTCATACATATCATCACGCCTCTTTTCCCGAAGGGGCAGGCAGAGGTTTTAACACCCAAATAAATATGATTGAATTTTTTTTTTCAATAGCGAATGACTCAGTCGTGAAGCAATGGAAACAATACTAAATACTGTTCACACCAAAATTACGTAGGATAAACTCTTGTAATATGCAAATCCGTCGCTACACAGACATCAGCAGGATTGTTTATGTTGAAATTAACATTATAGCTGCATTTTGATACCTATTTCTTATTAATAAATGTCAAATTTGACAACCAATAATATTTTTTTTATAATTCGCGCAATCCTGGGATGTTGACGGACCTAGAGTGAGAGGAAGACCAAAGAAGCGATGGACTTAATGCGTGAAGTTAATATTAGAATAAAAGAACTGGATGTTGAGCTAACGAGTGGCAGAGAAGAATGGAGGAAGAAGAAGTAGTGCCGACCCCACCTAGAGTGGGAAAAGGGCAAGAAGAAGAATTGGCGCAATCCTACCGATTGTTTTTATTACAAATTTGAATATTTTCTTGCCGAGGGCGCTCGCTACTCGACCTTGGCTTTGCGCTAGACCTATCGTAGGCTAAGAGCTATCCCTTCAGTAAAAGGGCTGTAACAGAAATAATGTAGTGTGAAAAGGAACACAGCCCGTGCTACCATAGCTGTAAATCTGACAGCCGCTGAAACCGAAACGTTTTATTATGTGCAGAGTGTCGATTTACATAGATTGGCTGGGTTGAATGAGAACAGCTGAAAATTTAAACATTAGGTGCATAAAGTACCTAAGCCTGTGTGCAGCAGTGGACGCGTATTATAAGACTTATTATGATGCGGAAATATTGACATATTTGGTTACCTTTCGAATCTGATTTGCTCCTCAAAACAGCACTTGTTTTTATAGAAACACATTTCCCGTACTCTCAATGACATCATTATAAACACCGGTAGCTTCACACAATTGATTTTTAATAGAATCCAATTTTTCAAAACTACCCGCAGCTGGAGGAAGTCGCGGTGACCGTTGACCTCTTTCCGGTTTTGTTTCTCACAAATAAGGTGATGATGAGTTTTTAATGTCCACCCATCGGCTCTGATTCCACGATGATTGCGCTATCATTACGTCGTGTTAAAGAGATCGAATTGTTGGGAATGTTTTTGACTGCTCCGGATAAAGGGCGTAAGATTTTTACCGTTGAGGAATTAAGTCATTTGATATTGGTTTGTCAAGATTTTTTTAAGTAGCTAAAAGATTTCAATTATTCTTCTCGGTATTGTTAAAATTAAAATATAAGGTTTCGTCAAACAGAATGCGTACTTAGCGCGATACTTACGGCACGTAATGACGCCAAGATTGTTGTACTACGATGGTAATATACCATCAAACAGACCTAACACCGTGATAGAGCTTACCTTTATACCTTTACCTTTACTTATATTTACCATCGTAGTACAACATATCTCGGCGTCACAGCAGCACGGCGTTTAGCGCTCCGGGGACACAAGGCACAAGGAATAAGTAGGAGTAAGGTGTATGGGAACAAACTTCTGTCCCCATGGGGAATCAAACCCGGGCCTCCAGGTCAACACTCAAAAGTGTGAACCACTAGACCAAAGAGTTTCATTTAAAAAACTACCAAGAATACTCGTATTAACGTTAACTTGAGCAAAAATATTAAATGTATATTAAACTTATAGATCAGCAATGACCAGAACCTTACTACTGCAAGCTCAAAGTAACTTTCACAGATCATTGATACGACATCAATGAAGGCATGTACAGGGTGTACGAGTATTTCATTTGAATACGTGAAAGTATCGCAAACGCATTTTAACCAACATCTTTATTTTACCAATCAATGGAAAAATATGGATTATAATTAACAACCTAACTCTAAAAACACCCACCAAAAATATTGTTGTTTGTTTTAATAAACACACCTTGTGTTTAACAAACAACAATATTTTTCAACTAATGTTTTAAAGACAGTTCAGCCCAATATTCTAAACTGTGAATCGGAAAGTCACGTCCCGTCTCACTCTAATTCGCTGCAATAAAAAGTGACAGGTATAGAGATTCTGTGTTCGTTTAGATTCCAACAGTTTAGAATAGCCAGTGCTTCACAGTGAACTCTATAAATAAGCACATTAAAAATGTTTTAAGCACGTACCAATCGTTTTGCACTTTTTTAGATATAAAATTATAATGTTTTTATTGTCATCTTTGATAATGTGAATTGTTAAACCAAACCTATTTTGATTATGACTTTTTAATATATCTGGCTACATTTTATACGACATATATTTTTATATTTTGAATTGTTTTCTTTAATATTATGTAATTAGTCCTTTATTTACTTTCTGTCGAAACCACACTGTGAATACTCTTGAAGCTTATACATCCAATATTCTTAGTATTCATTAATTGTCATCTTTGAAATAAAAAGGTGCTTCAAAAATGAAATATTTTAACTATCTTGATTATTTCTGCGAGCAGCCTGTATAATTTTTGTGTACGTACAGACTTTATTCGAGTCTAAACTTTAATAATGCTAAAGCTATGTGAATAGCAATGTACGGAGACGAGCAAGCGAGGACGGCTCAGATAGATCGGTATCCCCGTTCACGGTTTATTAGTAGCAAAAGAATATTGTGGATAAACCTCACTTTTTTTAAATTAAAACTTTACCCCCTCGCTAACAAACATTCTTCTTTCTCATGTCTCTGGGAACAAAAATCCATTTCTTTACAAATAAAACACGATATAATGAAGTAATAGTTATAACAAGATTTCACAGTTTAAAAAAACAGCAAAATAAAAGTTCTCAGCTCATAATTGGCCCCTCTCCAGCAGAGTTCATTCATGAATCCTAGATTATTTTTTTCATTATGATGTACCTGGGTCCATATTGGCGCTCATAAAGTTCCTAATCATATTTTTTATATAACTACCGATTTGTGTTCACAATAATCACTCTTCATAATTTTTATGTTCGTACTTTTTTATTCAAAATTTTCCTTACTAACAATGGAGGTCACAGCAATTAGTGATCATAATTTTTTTATTCATACTATTACATTTTGATGGAACATTGAACAACATCTTTTACAATCACGTGCTACGTAACAAATTACTAAAAGCTTGTTTATTAGAAAGTTTTTTTTTTATTTTTTTTATTAATAATGTTGTTACGAAGAACATACTTCAACTGATAACGTCGACGTTTAAAAAGAAGATTATAAATCTATTAATCAGTATAATTACATCAAACGATGGTATGATGATCATTATGATTTTAAATGCTATGAGAAATATTTTTTGGGCTTCCTATGTTATGAGTTGAAAAGTTATGTAAGGCAATGCACTCCCGAACTAAGAACATGGCTGTCCAAAATGACCTACCAGTAATCTACCAAATCTTCGGCAGTTAAATATTATTATGGTTAGAATAGTTTATTGAGCTAATTTTTATTATTATAATTATGTTTCTCCTTTACTACTAATCTTCACTATGAGCGTCTAACCTGGTGCCTTTCATTTAGGGCTCACAATTCAGTAGGGAAGCGTGAAAAATAAACGTCAAGCAGGCATATCCTCAGTAATCCAGCGCGCAGACGCGTGGGTGTTGATACGCGATGCGCATCTGCACGACTCGGCTGCCGCTGCCGACTGATAGCATTGTCGGAGACATTGCACCACATCCGGTGCTCAGCTATCGGGAAAGGGACACATTAGTATGAACTGAGGTTTTATGGGAGTATTTATTTGTTAGTCTTTTTCTATTTATTTTTCAAAAATATATCTTTGTGTTAACTTCTATCAAAAAAGTTGTGATACTATGTGTTTTATGTTTTTACATGTTAGGAACATTTCATAGGTACGCAGGCCGCCAGCGCTGGCCAACAGCGCCGGCGAGATTTCCATACATTTTACCGTATAAGCGCGCACGTGTGTCTGTGAAACGATGTTAGTAGCCCCGTGTAATTAAAAACGCGTGCGGGTCGCCGGCGCTGGCGGCAAGCGTACCCATGAAATGACCCTTAGGGCAGTACCTGGTTTAAACGGAATCTCCAATAAAACAGTTGCGTTAACATCCTCCCCCACTTTTCATAAGTTTGGTCGGAAAATAATAATATGTATTTTTTCTATTCTCGCTGCCAATCATCAGTTCAGCACATGCTCCCACTTTTCCTATAGAACTCTTTATATAATAAGGTCTTTAAATACCTATATTTTTTCTCTCGCTTCATGCCTCTCTTCTTTTCGATTTCGCTGCCTCACTGCTGAAGATCGTGAACCCTTGTGCTTACTGTAATATCTATGTTGCGTCTTTTTATTTATAGACATAATTTTGCTTTTTCAGATATAATTGAATTTTTTAGGGGTTACATATAAGAGCTTGGTGGCGTAGTGGTCAGTGCGCCTTGGCTTCGATCGAAAACAAAGCTACCTTCGCCATGGTCAGACCGTAGATGGGTGACCAAGACATTGTAATCTCGAGTTGGTCCCGGTCGCATTTGTGACCGGTGGTGGTGTTACGGCCCATATTCCTCATGTGGTTCTCTATGAGGAAGGCCTGTCCCTGCAGTGGGACGTATATAGACTGATGACGATATATAACTGCAGTTGCATCTGCCAGAACCATAAACTATAATAAAAATGACATAACCAAGGTGACATAATTAATGGTTCCACAGACATTCCTTTACCGTGTTTACGTGAACGTTATCTAAAAGACCTCTTAATGTTGTTATAAACGAGACCTTGTTCTAAAACGTGCGCGTGCGCTGCTCAAACGATGTATCGCGTTATTACGAGTATATTATAGTAATCTGATAATTGACAGTGCTATGAAGTAATATTAAATAGTATTTAAACCTGATAAAGGCAGTATACTAGTCATATTTAACAGGACCTAGTACTTTTAAACGCGTTAACCATTTCAAACTCGTGTAATAATATTTCGATTCCATTAAAAAAAATATACTAAGATAATATATATACTTTGTCTACTTTAGTACACAACCAAATAATCTAAATCAGAATATGATCACCTCAAGACTTGATTATAATATCGAACCCACTACTCAGGAAACAAAAGATTTCTTTATTGTCCCCATTCTAGCAACTGACACATCTATTTTTCTTGAAATAAGGTTTTTTTTTAAAATCAGACATAGCTTACTCAACCAGTTTGAGAAGAGCTATTGTGTATAATTAATCAAGCTTGTTTCTTATCAGTTTTCTTCCGTGAGAGAGTGGAAGGAGGTCGTGATAAATTGGATGAGCACTGCTTTCGACGGACCAAACTATAGTATCAAATTGCTTGCCATTAAATTGATTTGATAAGCGATAAAAGGAACAGTGAGTTAACCAAACCTGTGTGGTTCTGTACTATAAATAAATCGACATATCTTGTGAATGTTATAAAGTTTTATGAGCCAGTGAGATTATTAGTGATAAGTACCTTTTAATAATAATTGTGTTCTGTGTGATTAAAAAAGACGCTTATAATGATGGGCATCGAAAGTGAGAAAGAGATGGACGTAATAAAACTGTATGCAGCAGGTACGTCGTTGCGATGAATTAACCATCAATGTGTGACGTCATCAATCAATTCACTAAAGTGAACAGAATGTAGGGAGTTTTAAAATAACGTCAGAACAGCAAAGGTGGAGCAATTAACATGGTTCAGACATGTGATGAGGAGCTCGGTGGCGTAGTGGTTAGTTCTCTTTGGCTTTCGATCGAAAACAAAACTGCCTTCACCATGACCAAAACTTTATGATCTCGAGCTCCTCCGTGCTTCGGAAGGCACGTTAAGCCGTTGGTCCCAGTCGCTGTTGCGACCGTATATACCCATCAACCCACATCGGGCCATACTCCTCATGTGTTTCTCCGTGAGGAAGGCCTGTGCCCAGCAGTGGAACTTATATAGGCTGAGGACGACACATGTGATTAGGAGGGATAAACACTACACTAAAAGACCACACAAACACACACACACACATCTCAGACACATTGTAGATAATGTAAGGATCTGTACTACATCTGATATGCAATAAAAGTATATAAAATATGAAAACCAAGCATAGCTGTAGGTCTTTAAGGAGCTAGAAGGACAGGAAGACAAATTAAGCTATGGTTTGAACTTGTGAATCCAGAAATCCAAAGAAAAAAAGGGTGTTGTGCTGAAAAGTGGCAGAGGACAACGGAAGTGGAATTTTGTGCAACTTATAATGTGAGAAAAGGGCAGAATATAATTTTTTTTTTACATATGACAGGTAAGCTCTTGGCCTTCATCTCACCAGATGGTAAGCGACGATAAGGCTAAAGGTGGAAGCGAGCTTCACCTGTAAATCCTCAACAACTGAGGAACTAGCTATCTTACCTCTGTTTGCCGGAACACAACAAATGCTTATAACATTGTTATAATGGCGACAAATGGAGGTAAGACGGTGGTAGCCAGCAAGACGGGCTTAGAAGCCCTACCACCAACCAAACCGAGCATAAAAACTTCTGCCCTAATGGGGAATCGACCCCGGACCTCCCGGTCAACACCCGGTGGTGTGAACCACTAGACCAGAGAGGCAGTTAAAAACTAATTTGCTATCAGCAGCTGTAAAGATTGATACACAAGCAGGCTTTACGATATTTCTCACTAATGCACAATGGAGGATTGGGTGTAGAGTCATATAAGTAAGACTTCGCCTTTTCATTACCTTTTTACCGCATAATGTCAATTGTTATGTTCTAGCTTGAATGGTGACATTAAATAATATTACTAGCTACTATGACTTAATTAACGTCTTGTAATATAAATGTGCAACGACAATTTTATGTTGAACTTAAATGCAGATGCAATAAGGCGCACAATTAATTTTATTTTTATTCAGGGCGACTGAAGCCACTAATTATCAAGTTTAATAAAAACTAGAGAATTCATATACCGTTAGAACCTTTCAAGTGCTACTTGTTTTTTGTCAACAAAATTATTGTTAGTACTTACACATTAACACCCTGTCAAAATTAATAGCCTATTTATTAGAAAAACATCTGCATTATTAACTGAAAGGGAAATTAAATGAGTACAATGAAACCTGTCGCCACTGGATTGTTACGTTCGGGCGACCAGTAAATGAATAAAAATATTTTGTTTAGCACTAAAATTATAATATTGGGTCCTTACCTATGAAATTGGTGTTTTTTTTCTCTCTTAGTATTTTGTCTGTAACTATTAAGATTCAGAGTATTCCTAAAAAATAATTACCTCGTCTAAAAATAGACTATATTTTTGAGCTCTTTTGATAATTTGTTGTATGCTTAATTGTGTTAAAATTGGACACGAAGGCAACTCTTTTTAAGTGCCTCCCGAATACATCATTTTATTTGCATTCACTTAATAACGATAAATAATTTTTATGAAGTGTGATATTACACATATTACTAAAGCTTGTCTAATGATAGATGCCAAATATTATTATCTTTGGATTTGTCGTTGTTAAGAAAACTCAAAATTTTTTTGTATGGAAAATGCAGTATTCCCCAAAATCTCCATACAAAACACCAATTTCATAGGTAAGGACCTAATAATAAATCTAGCGCCAGCGGTGGCCGGGTTGGGACGGACAGACACTACTCTTTCAAGAGACCGCGAGACTCACGGGTTCCCACCGCCTGGTCCACTGAGTTTGAATAAAACCTAAGTACAGTTGATTGTGAATATCGCTTGGCTCATGTTGTGCCCGATACATGGTAACAGGCTCACCACCTGTTACAGGGAGACTTAACATATCTGGCGAAATGTGGGTGTTATCACCACTGCCTACCCCTTTGGGTAAGACGCGAGATGATAGTTATGTTATGTGATACATTCATAGCATCAACTAGTCCAAATTAAACCAGTTAATATATAAATTCATACATACATACATAAAATCACGCCAGTAATCCCCGAAGGGGTAGGCAGAGTCCAAGGAGCACTGTGTTCCTTAAGACCACATCTAGCCATACAAAAATTGGGTTTGGTCAGATGGAAAATCGTGAAAGGTAGTAACAAGTGGCTAGCTCATCGCCTACACAATCACAGACCCTGTACCCAATACGCTCTTAGTCGCCTTTTACGACATGCTAGGTAAGAAAAGCAGCATGCTAGGCAATATATAGCTTATAATAATAATATAAATAAATAATAATAATTCTCGTACATATAAAATAATGCACCACCTGTCACACTGAGTGCAGTCACTGCTTGGTGAAGCGCGGACTATGGCAATGGACTGCTTTTGCGGTGCTTTTGCCTAGTCTCTGACTAACCCTTAGGGAATAATAGTCGTGATTATATGTATGTACCTATAAAATAATGCCCCTATTCATCACGCATACATTTTACCCCCACTGGAAATCACCAGAACCATTTGAGATGGGGACGCCATGAAACCTGCGTACGGTCACATTCAAAAGTCATACTAACTTAACTTAAGACATAAACTGCCTCAGATAAATTTCAACATAAAGTTAACACAAATCAGGACTCATATCTAATATTATGTTTGGATTTGGATGTCTGCTCGATGCAATATTTTTTACCAAATGTGAATATTAGGTTGGGGAAAAAGTCTTTTCGCATTATAGTATGTATAAACTTGTAATAAAATCTCTTTGGCTATACTATTTGTATCTGGCTGGTTTTGGTATCATTGAAAGTTTAAATTTTAAAGAACATAATTCCAAATTCAAATTAGGAAAATGTGTGATTTTCATTTGTTTTTCGTACCGCCAAGATGAGTGAATCTAATGAAGAAATTCGATACATTAAAATTTTACTACAAAAAAGGTAAAAATGCAACGCAAGCCGCGACAAAAATTTGCGATGTTTATGGACCTAGTGCAGTGTCTGTGAGAGTAGCACAAATTTGGTTTAAGCGTTTTCAATCCGGAAATTTTGATGTCAAAGATGCACGTCGCTCTGGTCGCCCTATTACAGATAAAATGGATGCCATTTTTGAAAAAGTGGAGCAAGATCGGCATGTCAGTAGTTACGACGTAGCTGAATAACTGGGAATTGACCACAAAACAGTTTTGGCGCATTTAAAAAAAACTGGGTACACAAAAAAGCTCGACATTTGGGTACCTCACGAGCTCACTGAAAGAAACCTAATGAACCGTGTACTCATTTGTGATTCTTTATTACGACGCAATGAAACCGAACCATTTTTGAAGAAGCTGATAACTGGTGATGAAAAGTGGATCACGTACGACAAGAACGTGCGAAAAAGGTCGTGGTCAAAGGCCGTTCAGGCTTCACAGACTGTGGCGAAACCCGGGTTAACTCGCAACAAGGTGATGCTGTGTGTGTGTTGGGATTGGAAGGGCATTTTTCATTATGAGCTGTTACCACCAGGCAGGACCATCGATTCTGAACTCTACAGCGAACAACTGATGAGATTAAAGCATGAAGTTGAGAGAAAGCGGCCGGAATTAATCAACAGAAGGGGTGTGGTTTTTCATCATGATAACGCTAGACCTCACACATCTTTAGCCACTCAGCAAAAATTAAAAGAGTTTGGCTGGGAGGTGTTAATGCATCCGCCGTATAGTCCTGACCTTGCACCTTCAGATTTCCACCTGTTTCGGTCTCTTCAGAATTCTTTTGGCAGTGTCAGGTTAACATCACGAGAGGACTGCCAAAACCACTTGTCGCGGTATTTTGACCAGAAGTCCCAAAATTTCTATAGCAATGGGATCATGTCCCTACCTACAAGATGGCAAAAAGTTATCGAACAAAATGGTACCTACATACTTTAGTTAAATGTAATTAAAGTATATTAAAAAATGTTTTGAATTTTCTTAAAAAATGCGAAGAAACTTTTTCCCCAACCTATTAGAATTTTGAATGTGACCGTTCCTACCACTGGACCATGGAGGTCGCAAAATTAAATGAAAGTGTTAATAATTCTACGAAAGTGCTGTTAAGTGTTAAAATAGGAGCTGGTATACGACCAGGAAAGTTATGAATGAGTGAAGTGTAGGATATGAGAGGTGTAGGAAGAAGCCCGAAGTTTGTATCAAGTTGCGAGGCTGATAGATGCATGACTAAGTACCGAGTCCTCTGGTTAATTTCGGTTACATCGCACATTTCCTCATTGATTTGCAAAAAAAAATACTGGCTTTATACACATCTTACGAGCAAAATTAATAAGCTTTACTCATTCAGTGACATCAGACTTCACAGACAACTCTCGTTCCTGGATGCCTGCAAATGTCACCTTCCTGGCAATCACAGAATACCTCATAAAGCTAAATCACGATTTCATTAAGGTGTAGTCGACTCATAATCTAACTGGCTTCAAATAAGATAGTTGCTCCATCAAGATATTTACCTAGTAGGAACCGTCGCTAAGTTATTTTATGATTTGAGATGTCTTGTACTAAATTACTTTCAGAATATAAGTGGTGTTTGTAATCGCTATAAATTACTGAATTATATCGAATGAGTTTTGCTTCTACTTTAGTTATATTATTTTTCACTTTATTTAAATAATTCAGAAATCCGCATACTACAATGAACTAGATAAGGCATCGCGGGCTGCGCCTGCGCCGTTCGCACGCCCACGCGTCGTCAGATCCGTCATTAGGCTCGATTTAGCAATGTGAGTCACATGAACTAGTGTTTTAGGAATCCGATTTATAGATATTAGTATGATATTTTTTGCAGATAAACATTGGAACTAACCAAATATCCACATAAAATGCCGACGACGCATTTTTCCAGTTTTGCAGTGGTGGTGGTAATCATTTACTATCATCAGGTGATCTGTTTTTCGTCTGCCTCTTACACTATAAAAGCTTACCTTTTTATAAAGGAGCCCTCCACATATAATGCCGGCAGGCTGCATAGACGGCGGTGGAACGGAAAATGTTCGTGCTCGACCTAGTCTCAATTAGATCATTTTCTGCAGTTGCATCGTTATCCCGTATCCGGCTTTGTGTCTATAGCACTTAAGATCGGTGTAGGAGAAGTACAAAAGCTATTAATTGTGCCCAAATCTAGTGCATGAAGATCCCTCCCTCCATCCTTTTTCCCTTCTTTAAGGGGGGTGAAAAGTTTCCGTATTGCTCAGCAATGTAGTGGTGATACTAGAATTAGTCCACGGGAGACACGATGGGGGTCTTTTTATATGACCGTTAAGCTCTTGGCCTTTGTCTCACCTGATGGTAAGTGACGATTAGGTCGAGGTGGAAGCGAGCTTCACCTGTAATCCTCGACAACTGAGGAACTGGCAACGACAATGCTGCTGTTATTATGGCGACAAATTTAGGTAAGATGGTGGTATCTAGCCAGGCGGGCTTAGAAGCCCTACCACCAACCAAACCGAGCAGAAAACCCCTGCCCCCGTGAGGAATCAAACCCCTAGCCTCCAGATCTACACCCGGTGGTGTCAACCACTAGACCAGAGAGGCGGTCTTGTTGTCTTCACGTCTACACATTTTTGTCGAGTTTGAGGAATATGGTAGAAATTTAGCTGCAGATATTCACCGGAACCAGATAAATTTTGAAACCACGTTTAACTTTAGCTTTAGCTATTGTCGCGTAGGAACTCCTCTACAGCTTAGCTTCAAATGTTGAAAGTGCCTCTTTGTTATTATAATCACAAAAATATGAAGTTGTTTATTGACTCAATAATTGGAGTACAGTAAGCTTTTCATATTATAATAATAATAACTTTATTCATATAACTTTTCACAATATCTGTTCAGATTGCCTGAACAATTTATATTGATAGCGTTACATATCGTATAAACATAAGTTTGACATTTTTAACTTCACACGGGACTCTCTAAAGGTTAATTTATAAAACTAATACATAATCCGTTTAGATTAATAGGCGCATGGTATTTGAAACAAATAGGCACCTGAATACGTTCAATTGTTATGATATGTACATGGCCGTGAGTCGTGAGACAGGGTGCGCGGGCGCATACGACGAAGTAGGGTTGTCGCGTGAATATCAATTAGTATTCTTCTAATTTAAAAAAAAAATGTTTTTATTTAAAAAACATTTATAAAAAGTTTTAACTGCGCATTTGGCAAATCTAACTCTTACTATCACTAATTACCTCTGTATCAAATTATGAACATAACATTACATAATTATTATTAAGCCTACACGCCCTCAATCCCTGTGACAAAGGGACTAAACCCGCAGATGTTGATCTTGTACTGCTTGGCACAAGACTTCCGTAGATAACATAGAGAAAAATATGAGAGTCGAAAAACAGTTGTAGTTTGCGGGTAGAAACGGACGAACTTGACATCTGTATCTTTAGTTACGTTTTACCCATGAAAATTTCCACTAAATTGCTGTTTTCAATCGAACCCAAAACCGAAACATTCAAGCCACTACGACACCGAGGTTTCTCCACCCCCAGTTTTTATTCGTGCAGAAAAAAAATCAACCATATTTTTAACGCACACAACCCTATCAATAAGTCGTTGACTCACTCGCGCAATGATCACGAGTTAATTGTTTCGTCGGGATGGTATTTTGCACTTCAGACAATATAATATATCGGTATATTGAAGCTAACACTTCTAAATACCTTTTATGAACGAAGATAATCATCCTTATCGATTTAATTTAACAAGTCAGTCTTTTCAAGAAAATACCTTGTTTGGAATATGAGATTGGTATTGATTGGATGGCTGTTTCATCACATTTTATACACGTCTGTCAGGATTAAATTTTAGCTGAAACACATGAAAATATTGTGGGGAATAGCACCGCCACGATATCTCAATGTGGATTGGTGGATTATGTTTGTTATATTTATAAACCATGACCAGCGGCATAAAGTTTTTGTGATTCATGTAGGGTTCAACCATTTAGAAACGTTACTTTGATTTCGACGCCGAAGCATTCTAGCCTCAAGGTAACAGAGCTCGCTAGAAATATATTTGAACTCATCGCTTAGACATAGACCTTCTCAAAAGACCTCCACGCCAACCAATCATACGGTACCTGCACCCACCGGCTTCCCAACTCCTTTACTTGGACATTTACTCACCTATCAAACTTGAAGACAAACCGACATTGCCAACTAATACAAGAGTGCCACTCGATAACCATTTTTTTAATAGGCACACAAAACAAATTACATACAGAGGAATATCACGATAAACAGGTGAATGTAAATATGGTACAAGCACCCCAAAAAAAATGTACGCATCATTATTTAAATACAAAAAGATGCACTTCTGAACTACCTACACTAAACTAAAGAAGAAAAAAAAAACATTGCTTTAACGTGAAAAGTGGATGGCGGTGATTTCTCTCTTAGTGTGAAAATTTTGAAGAAAGTATATCAACCTCGATGCCTTCCGCAACAAGCTGGTTATATAATCTGCACCTTCTAATAATAGGGTTGTAAAAATGGGTATTGTTTTTGTACTCGTATAACATGAATGTTTTAGGAATCCTGGATCTGTATGTGCTAAAGTTTGTGGACGATAACAAAGCTGGTGAATCATTCAACGCGTGAATTATTTTGTAAAGATGGATCAAATCAGATTGTTTTCGCCGAACGTCCAATGAATCTATCCTGAATTTCGCTAACTGTTGTTCGTTTTGGAGTCTGTGACCAAGATTGCAGTAGGACGATAATATTCTTTAAAAAATTCTGTATACGTTCTATACTGTTAATATGAACTGAGTAAAAAGTTAAACTTATAGAGAAAGCTGTTATATAATTTATTTTAGTTATAGTTCTTAAAATTCTTGGTCGATCTCGTGATAAACTAAAGCAGCTGGTTACGTTTCTTAAAAATCGATCGTAGTCCGGGCGAAATGTTAGTTCATTTCTGCTACAATGGCCGTCACTTCCGCTAGCAATGTGCATACTACCCACACACTAATAGTTACTCTACCTACCAATATTACAAATACTCAATTAAATCTTTTATTTTTCTGACATACTAAACTGATGATGACACAGACCCTTGGCTTAATTAAATTGATGAACGCAACTTAATCCAAAACAAAAGCAGCTCGAAGGCCACGCCTACTTCTTCTCATTACTTACTAATCAGGGCATCACCTTGGCGCTTTGTTCCCATTGGAAAGTAATTATTACTGCACTGACATAACAAAATGTTGAACAGTACTACAAGTGCAGAATTCTGAGCAACCAACTTAAACTCTAACATAACATCCTAGTGTTGTATTTAAGGTGCACTTACATTTTACATACCTAATGACCCGTCCACAATACCGTTACAAAACCGTAACCGTGACAAGTACGTGTGTCTATACTGATAGTGTGGACGACATATGTTTCTCGTACAAATGTCACGATCAGTATTCCATCTCAAACATTCATACAAAATATTTCAATCAATAAGTTCGCCAAACATACGTACGTACTAATTGTCACAGTGCAAAGTGGACGGTGTTTGGTTTTTGTTACAGTCGATAACATGTATCGATGACAAAATGGATTAGTCGACGTCGTCCGTAGGATTCTACCTTACGATTTTTGGATTCTACTATCGATCGATGCTCTCAATCGACGATCATTCGATTGGTCTGGTAACTTCATTAAAGGTGTGCGAGAGACGTCCACACTGCCAAACTTGTTACGCGCACAAGTTCGCGTGACATCGAGTTTGAATTTAGAATAGATAATGGATCGGGCAAACATGTCATATCTCTCTGAAATAGATCTATGTTATACGATAAAGCCAGGATTCTAATGAATCTATTTTTGTTGATTTGGAATAAAATAATGTCTTTTTTTGCAGAAAAAAAAATACTACTATTTATGAACTGTTTTTGATTATTCTTAGTCTCAAAGCACATGGAAAGATGCGCACGTTTAATGCAATGTTACAAGCTTTATTTCAATATTATTAAAACATTCTCCAGTCTTTGTTGTTTATATTGGGTCCTTACCTATGAAATTGGTGTTTTTATTCTGTCTTAGTATTTTGTCTATAACTATTAAGATTCAGAGTATGCCTAAAAAATAATTACCTCGTCTAAAAATAGACTATATTTTAAAAAATAGAAAATTTTCACACGCAAAGCATACGTACGCAGATTGAGATTTATTATATTCTTATACGTAACTTAAAAGTTCCAACCACCTAATTGGCCACCCAAAAGGTAAGTAAGCTGTCACTGCCTGAAAAAAATTCAGACATTAGCTAGTACTTTCTTACTCTCCTGTGTGTTTACTACTCGTATGTTGACTATGTCACCTATGACTCAACCCACGACCTAAAGTTCGCGCTCCAAGACGTTCAAGTGCCCTCTAAAAGACGTGGGTTTGATAGCTTTGCTGTTATGAATCAGTCCATATAAGGTGATGTACTCAGGTTATTAACGAGAATATTATGACGATTACCCATTCATTCACAAAACGACCGTAATGAGGTAATTTATAGTTATTGAAAATAAGAAATAAATAATACACTTGTATTTATTTAAAGAATGAGCCGTTTTTGTGGAAACTTCTATTATTGGTGACCAAAACTTGAAGTGCCGATATTTTATGTGTTTCTTTCGAAGTAACATGAAGCCCTACCTGCGATTGTAGCCAACATGCATTTTTATTAGCTCTATCGCTATCGCAAACCAACTCTAAATTGTGATTTGACAGAACTTTTCTTAGTTCATTTTCATCATCATTTTCTATTTAGTGATAACGATAGATAATTTCTAAATAAGAAATCCTGTCGCAATGTATGGATCTGAATGATGGGCAACGAAAGCGATGGATGAAAGAAAACTGCACTCAGCAGAGATGCGAATGTTACGATGGATGTGTGAAGTCACAAGAATGGACAATATCAGGAATGAATATATTAGAGGAAGTTTGAAAGTAGCCCCAGTGACAGAAAAGATTAGGAGCAATAGGTTAGCGTGGTATGGACATGTGATGAGGAGGGATGAATGTCACATTACAAGATGGATGCTGAGCATGGATGTGGACGGACCTAGAGTGAGAGGAAGGCCAAAGAAGCGATGGATTGAATGCGTGAAGAATGATATGTGAATAAAAGAGGTTGATGCTGAGCTGACGAGTGACGGAGGAGAATGGAAGAAGAAGACATGTTGTGCCGACCCCACCTGGAGTGGGAAAAGGGCAAGAAGAAGAAAATTTATCCTATCTACGTCGTGTTATTGTTTGTACCTAACAATCCGGTTTCGGCTACAGTAGCTTTATATTTAGTTAATCAAGACGCTAATTAAAATACGATGGCCATTGCCTGGAGGCAGGCTACCGTGTATGTTTTTATTTATTGCGTAGCTTCCTGTTATTTAGTAGTGACTAAAGATGAGTCAGATCGTCCAAAAGAAATTTTAATCATCTCGGTTTTTAATATTGCCTGTTTATACAAACATAAAATCACGACTATTATCCCCTAAGGGTTAGTAATGGACTAGGCAAAAGCACCACAAAAGTAGTCCACCGTCTTAGTCCACGCTTCACCACGCAGTGACTGCACGTGACAGCGTGACAGGTGGTGAGCCCGTCGCCGCTATAACCTATTGGATGGTTGTGCAGTTCTAAGTCCATTTGTCGCCTTTTACGACACCCAAGGGAAAAGATGGCCTGTTTATGTATACGGAATATTGCAGTAAGGTTTGTAGGGCAAAATGAAAGATATTTATAATATCTTGGTGTCGAGAAAAACTATGAAAACTTGGGAAATTGAATATATTTTTAGTAAATGTCGTCTTTACATAAGAAAAAGAGAAACAATGGACTCTTTATTGCACTAATAAACACAAATAAAGGTCATTAATAACAATAGTATGCAAAAAGGGGCTTATCGCTAATAGATATCTCGGCCAGCCAACCCATCACAGGTGTGTGCGATTTAGTATGTATTGAAAGGGAAGAGGCACCAGCACAAAGGAGAAAAATTTTAATATATTTAAAACAAAAAAAAACTGATATGAAAAATAGTGTTTATTCCTCCGGCAGTAGTCTAAGTCAATAGTCGCTCGTCTGTCTTCAAGAAGTCCGTAACAATTGGGATCATAATAACTCTTTACTGTAGTTCCTTACCGCAATCGGTTCCAATACCGCACTAATCTAACTAATGGTAGGTAAAAGTTTTTGACGACCTCCGTGGTCGACTGGTCAGTACGCCGGTGGGGGCAGATATTTGTGTGATGAATACAGGCATTTGTTCTCCAGTCTTGCATGTTTATATAAGTATTGTATATTTATCTAATAAATATATTTATCTGTAATCTAGTATCCGTAACACAAGCAGCATAAGTTGTTTAAAATGGGCCTAGTTGATAGGTGTGAATGACTGAATTTAATTATTATTTATTTATTAATAGTATCCGCCAATGCGGAGATAGCTAGGACAACAGAAAACTGCCAACATATATACTAGCCTACTACACCTTGCTAGTCAATGTGGTGCCTTTTACAAAGTTGCGTTATGAATGTTAATGGGCGCTTATCACAGTTCCCAAAGAAATTTAAACGCAAAGTTACACTTGGGGTACGGAAGGAATATTCGATCTGCTTTTCCTGCCCTGTTCCCAATTCTATTTGGGGTGGCGCAACATGTCTTCTTCCACTCTCTTCTTTTACTCGCCAAGTCAACACTCACTCCTATCCTCATCATATCATTCACACAATCCATCTTTTCTTTGATCTTCCTCTCCCCACACGCCCTCCACTTTCAAATCAAATCAAATCAAAAAAATCTTTATTTTATAGGCTTGATATACAAACACTTAAAAACATCAATTTATGAATAAGTGAAACTACCACTCGCTCGGAACGCAGACATTCCCGGGAAGAGCGAGCCAGAAACTCGAGGGCTGCTCTTTTTTCACATTTTTTTTCATTTTTTTCAAATGCATAACTTTCCTGGTGACATGATTATTCTCCCTCCTCATTACATGTCTATTCCAAGAAAGACGAAAGGAATTTTCGATATAAAAAATAAAACAATTCACCATAATTGTTGCACGAATTATGAAAACCTTTTCTTCTTGATTTTATCCACTTTTCAGTCAAAATCGTTTTCTTCAACTATCTGAAATGGAAAAGTAGTCCACGATCCAAACTCCTAAGGTATTTCTTTGTTATACTAAACCACGTGATGTCTAAAAGCTTTTTGCTTTCGCAACTTTCTAAGACCGGTGATTTTACATTTAAATTTGATTATAACGAAACCAGATTATTAAAAAACAAAACAAACTGACACGAGCAAGTATTATTGTCTAATTATTTTCGTTAAAAATTGTACAAACTTCATGCGAGATCTAACATATTATCGATCACCAGACACTCGAGTCTCAAATAGCAGGTTACGATTTATGACATCAACAACTTTATTTGAAACTCAATTTAAAAGTCTTTATCTTTAAGCCATTTCAATAAAGTTCAATTTAGTTACTAGTACCTGCATTTATAAATTTGTTTGAGCACGTACAATAGGAGTAATTAATCTGAAGTTAAATTAAGCGAAGGTCATTTCGTAATGATTTAATCGTTAAATTCGATTCGATTTTACATGTGGGTGGTGCTTTGTGATAGTTCAATCTGAATTACGCCTCATTGACCTTATATCAATTAAGGAAGCTCACTCGTTAGGAGTAAAAAAACGTTTTTGTGTATAAGGTTTTCAGTGGATTACTAAAGAGTTTCATTTATATTCAAATTAATAAATTATTAACTATTTCAGTTTGAAAAATTTAAGATCACAATTACACTACAATATTAAATTAATTATTAATGTAACTGTATTTTTTAATCGCATGACTTATGTTTAATATTAAAAAAAATCAGAGCAATGTTATCGTTAAATTACAATAACCCGTTCAAACCAATACACTACAGGCTTTCATTTACAATCATGTTTAATACTGTAAAATAAACCTACGATCATCTGTACAACCTACAATAAAAGTAAATCACAGATTTGAACCGTATAGCCATATAAATAGGATTTAAAACACAGGAAACTATTACTGCAGTATTAAGGTAATATTCTCAAAATTTACGATGTGGCGACCACAGCGACCACTTCTAGTGCGAGCCTAAATTTTAATTACTGGCAAGACCCAATAAATGGCTGGATTCCTCTTCTAATAT
Organism: Parapoynx stratiotata; assembly: GCA_910589355.1. NCBI lineage: Eukaryota > Metazoa > Arthropoda > Insecta > Lepidoptera > Crambidae > Parapoynx > Parapoynx stratiotata. The sequence continues at coordinate 1,753,273 of OU342472.1, forward strand.
CTAGACCTGACCTGTTGTACGTGAGGTCACATATTACAAAATATTTCACACACACCTGGTGCATAGTGAAAGGAGGATCCGGTAGGTAAATTTTAAAATGGTCCTCTCATGGTGTGGATATGTAAGAGTCAGCGGTGCAGAGACGCGATGCGGCGCGACAATACGCGAACATTTTGATAGAGCGACTTAATATATACTTTATTTACTACACGAAAAGATAAAAATTTCTTGTGACAAACCCACCACCAACCCATGGTCTTGCCAGACTTACGGCATACAGACCGAATCACGGGATAGCGCGGTGTACTTGCGAATGTTCTTACTTACGAATACACCGCGCTTGTTCTATGCTCCCTACAAACTCTTCTTCCGTCCCCATTGTTGCCAACTCTCCCCCTTCTGCACTCTCTGCAGCACTGCGCCTCGAGATGACTCGCGGCGTAGCGCGACGTATCGCGACGCAGCGGAACAACGCCGGTGCGCGCGGCTAGAGCTACGATATCTTAGATATTTACAGACCCAGTAGCTGTCAGACAGTAACTGTACTTCATTGACCCCCAGCCACTGGGCCTGTGAACGACTCATCGACTCAAACTGCCGACAAACTGTATCGCAGTTTGGCAGAAAATAAACAAGTAACTTTGTATTTTTATGACAAATAAATGAAAAAAAAATAAGCCCTGCCCTTATCCCAATTTCATATGGGGTAAACGCATCGTGTCTTCCGCCTCCTTTGTCCTCTATCACACGCCATATCAACATACCCTTCCATCCTAGCCATAATTCACACAATCTATCCATCTTTTCTTCGGTCTTCCTCTCCCTGCAGTACAAACTCGACTACTGTCTTTAAAAACATTACAAAATGCATTCCTAAGGAGTTTACCTACTGACCACATGCAACACTGACCCAAGCTAGGATATTACAAAATATTTCACACACACCTGACGCATCCACAATGGCGGACGCTCGCGCCATTAGGGCGAGTGCGCCTGCGCAGCAATTAACGCATAAACCCATCCAAGTGAACTATGGCTCTATTTAGAGGCACATGTGAAAATTTACATGTCCGTTAACTGAAGATGGTATATTACGTTCATGTTATAGTGATTGTAAACTTATTGTTGCGGTGATGCGAAATGTACTGTTTTTTGCGCAGAGCACTGGGGATTGTTGAACTTGAGCTTTATAGAGGTCAGGAACAAGCCGACGGTCTAGGATAATTAGAATTACTGTCGTATTTCAAAGTATTCGTAAAATACAACCGAATAAAACCTTCTTCTGTCGACCTCTGTGGTCGAGTGTTCTGTATGCCGGTCTCAAGGCGTCGCCATCTCGAGAGGTTCTAGGTTCGATCCCCGGTGGGAGAAAATGTTTGGGTGGTGAATTTTCAGGCATTTTTTCCCTAGTCTTAGATGTTTATATATATTTATTTAGCGGGATATTTATGTTATTTATCTATTAAATATATTTATCCGTCGTCTAGTGTCCGTAACACAAGAAGCATTAGTTGCTTAAAATGGGGCTAGTTGATAGGTATGAAAGTTTTAAGATATTTATTTATTTATTATTCTCCCCGACAAAAATTATATCAGTTAGAACGGAAATAACTTAGAGCAAAGATAAGTTAAAAAACAGCTGCATTTCAATACCAATTTTGCATCATCTGCAATAATTAACATAACATAACATTCATCACGCCTCTTTCCCCGAAGGGGTATGCAGGGGTGTTAAGCACCCGCAATATTAAGCAAACTATCTTATTATAATTTTAACTTTTTTTAAGCTTTGAGCAATGATAGCTTTTCCTCGTCTCAGCCTGGAAAATCTATTGTTTTGTTATAAGTCCCAGATCTTGCATAAAAGGGATTTTTTTGTCTTGCAGAAGGCCTAGCACGGGCAGAGAAAATGTCCCCGGAGATAAAAATGCTCTTGCTTCTTCGTTCGCGCGGAATCGAGAGGCAATGAGTAATTTTGTCTCAGCGACTTTTTCTCTCCGGCCTGTGCTAGCCGTACAGGAGTGTGCACTATCTTATGTGGGTATACCGATTATATATCACAATCACAGATATACATTTACATAGAAAACGCAAGTATAACGATTTGTATTGGAGCCAAGCGTGTCAAATTTTTAAACCTCTGTGGTGACGTCACAGCCGTATTTTGAGACGGGAGACCTAAACTGATTGAAAGATACCGATGCCGCCGATGCCTCTCCTCTAATTATCTGACAACGAGGCATTTCTTTTAGTTGTTGCAGTCATTCGGACGCGCGCTGTCTAGTTAACTGTGGCCATCGCGCAGTACATGCATTCACGTCATATATTTAAATGTATATCTGTGACCAAGTAAGCACAAAAATGAAGATACCGCTTTTTTTTCGCGATTGAAAGCCAAGCATAAAACATTACGAACTCCATCTCAAGCTAGGCTCATTCGACCCCGTCCATCACGAGGCTCGAAGCCGAGACTCCCGATCCAGCACTTGACACTTCATAATTATGTTTAGCAACTACACGTCGCGAATTGCGCTCAATTTTACATTTATTTTGAGCTTTGATAAATAAATTGCGTTAAGTGCTTGGGTGACCGTGTCGGTATTAATATTAATGTTTATTTTTTAATTCAAAAGTCCATACTGGCCTGGTGCATATTTATATATTTACAACAACAGCTCACATAATTAACATTCTTAATTAACATGGTTAACAGTTAAGCTCAATTACCGTATATAAATCACATTGGCACCTGTATAAAAACATGCATTATGCTGACTTTTAAGAATGTTTTAAACTATATACGACCTTAGATATTCTAGCATTGGACTGTGGCGGACGAAATTTATATTTCAATAATTATTTTATTGTTCTGGAGTGGATTTTGTTACGTAAAATCAGTGTAGTAATAAAAAATAAGCGCTAAGTGGTGTGAAAAATATTGAGTTTTCTATAGTGGTAATCCATCTCATCGCAATAGCTTCACAGTGTCTACCATCCATCATTTGGCGCCAAATTTTCCCAAGATGCATTGAAATGTTTCTTTTCAATAGAAATTCTGCGGACATATTAATACGATAAACATGGCTGTATGGGCTCGGTTCCCTTTGCCTTCCCATAATGAGAGAATACAAATAAAAAGAGTTTTTGGCGGCATTCAACTATGGCGGACGTGATTTTTATTTCAGTGATTGTAATATTGTTTCGGAGTAGATCTTGTTGCGTAAAATCAGTGTAGTTTTGTGTAATAAGTGTCAATAATGATGAGCAATATGGAGGATCATTGAAATAATCGTCAAGTGGTGTGAAAAACGATGAGATTTTTATTGTGGTAATCTACCTCATCGAAGTAGCACCACAGTGTCTGCCAATGATCGTTTGACGCCAAACTCTCCTAAGAATGCATTGAAATGTATTACACTTGCATTTCAATGCAAATACTGAAGAAATATATACTGAACACTTGGCTGTATAGGCTTCGTTCCCTTTGCCTTCCCTACGGGAAAATTAAAAAAAAAAAATAAACAAGAAGTAATAAATACACCGTTACGTTCCAAATATGTCTCAATGAGTCAACAAAGAAAAATAAGAAGAGATCTTTGCGAAAAAAAAAAGGAAAAGACATTCTATTTGATGCCTTCAAAACCTTTTCGTTACCGCCTAATAAAACCCTTCCGACCATTCAATATTTACTGTAAACATTATAAATAATTCCCACCACAAATGCTTTCCGCGCATCCGAACGTCCCTTTTAAAACTTACGATTTTTGTTCCTCAAAACGTGACCGCAGTATTTGTTATATGGAAATTAGCGATTTGTCCAGAGTCCATTCTCAGGCTTCTTGTGATGTTCAATTTTTTTATCCCGCAAGCTCGCTGGCCAAGCAAAACTGGACGTTGGCTCAAGGGAATTCGGCTTGGATTTGAATGAGCTGAGCTTAAGAATGGATGGCGTTGGCATTCTAGCGAGCTTTGGTTTGAAAAAGGAATTATTTGGAAAATTGTTCCTTTAAATAAAATGAAATTAAATAAATAATTACTAATACAATGAGGAGCTCGGTGGCGTAGTGGTCAGTGCGCTTTCGCTTCGATCGAAAACAAGGCTACCTTCGCCATGGTCAGGCCGTGGATGGGTGACCAAGACTTTGTGATCTTGAGCTCCTCCGTGCTTCGAAAGGCACGTTAAGCCGTTGGTCCCGGTCGCATTTGTGATTGTTTCTACCCACCAACCCGCATTGGGCCAGCGTGGTGGTGTGTTGTGTTTCTCCACGAGGAAGGCCTGTCCCAGCAATGGGACATATATAGGCTGATGACGAATGCAATTATACGTTGTTTATTGATTTTCTAGTAATTTTTTCCAAAATTTAAATTTTTTATATTTTTGTCGTCTTTATTTTATTGCATAGACACTATGCTAGTGAGTAGAAACGTAAAAAAATATTAAAACGCTATTAGGGTTTAAAATTAATTTATTATTAACTAAAACAATTTTAAAATTATGTTTTTTACTATAAAAAATGCACATACTCCGGCTAATGTGTCTAACATTTAAAAAAAATACAACTTTACAAAATCTACAATCATTACATTATCTCACCTCACCTACAAGAAAAACTCTACAAGCTTTCTTAATTGAGCATGACGTACTTTTTCCTGGCACAGAACTTCATGCCTTATCTCAAATAAAAAAGAAACAATTATTCCACATACAATGTTCACGTTCGTGTTTTAAAAGTCGTTTTGTTTGTAAACGAGTACACAGAGCCTTGGGGAAAGTTCCATTTTCAAATTTAAATATTTGACTGTTCAAAATATGAACGATTATCTCGTTTGCCGAAAACAAAACTGCTGTATCAAATGTACTTGAACTATCTCTTACTTCACTAATAATAAAGCTCAATTTTAAATAATGAGTAGCAAAAATAAATTTGCCCAGATCTTCAGCAATTTGTTTAAGTTAAAATGGCGTCATATTTTCGAGTCGTGAATAACTGTATCATCGGTTTGACGAGATTTTTGCTGATTGCTTAATTATTGTTTAAATGCGAAAGTAATTTTGTAATTATGACATGTGAGGCTGAGTTTCTTGAACGTTGATGCTGTAGGTAAGTATTTTACTCGAATTTAATTGCAATGTTTGTAAAGTTAATTAGGAATAAAAGTGGCCTCACAGGTATAACCTATTTTCTGGCTGTAACAAGACTCGGTAACCATAATTGTCAAAAAAAGCTTTTGAAATAAAAAAAAACAAAAGAGTTTTTGGCGGCATTCAACTATGGCGGACGTGATTTTTATTTCGATGATTGTAATATTGTACGGAGTGGATATTGTTACGTAAAATCAGTGTAGTTTTGTGTAATAAGTGTCTGTGATGATGTGCAATGTGGAGCATTATCGAAATAAACGTCAAGTGGTGTGAAAAGTGATGAGTTTTTTATCGTGGTAATCCACCTCATCCAAGTAGCACCACAGTGTCTGCCATCGATCGTTTGACGCCAAACTCTCCCAAGATGCATTGAAATGCATTACACTAGCATTTCAATGCAAACTACTGAAGGAATGTATACTGAAGACTTGGCTGTATGGGCTCCGTTCCCTTTGCCTTCCATGCATGGGAGAATTAAAAAAAAACAAGGAGTTTTTGGCGGCATTTAACTATGGCGGACGTGATTTTTATTTCGATGATTGTAATATTGTACGAAGTGGATATTGTTACGTAAAATCAGTGTAGTTTTGTGTAATAAGTGTCTGTGATGATGTGCAATATGGAGGATTATCGAAATAAACGTCAAGTGGTGTGAAAAGTGATGAGTTTTTTATCGTGGTAATCCACCTCATCCAAGTAGCACCACAGTGTCTGCCATCGATCGTTTGACGCCAAACTCTCCCAAGATGCATTGAAATGCATTACACTAGCATTTCAATGCAAACTACTGAAGATATATATATTGCAGACATGGCTGTATGGGCTTCGTTCCCTTTGCCTTCCCTACGGGAGAATTTTACAAAAAAAAAAAAATACAACTTCTTGTGATTAATTTAAAATCTACAACTACAAGTTCCCCAGGACTTGAGAAATGTTAGGATTATGGGCCTTAACACTATGCTGTCCTTGACTCAATGCAAATTAATGACTGGTCCCAAATTGAGGAGAATCTCGATATTAAAAAAAAACAGCGAAAAAATATTGCTTTGTTTACAATATCGAAATTGAACCGCTACCCCATCCCTAGTCGAAACTAGTTTGAAATTGCACATGAGTCGACTATTCGAGACATAAATCGAGTATTCATGCTCCAAATCGATACAGTTATAATCCCACCCATTGTACAAAACATTGCCCAACTAAGAATCAATCGAATCGATTAATTACTCGAGTATCCGGTCTCACGAAATTGTAATAATTAATATAATGATGAACTTTTTGCCTCTTGTACAAGGAAGAGGCGGGTAGTCGAGTGGAGTGTAAGCGAGGCTAATTTGTGGTATGTTTTTTAATTGATTTTTGTTTACAGTTTTGAAAATTGATACAGAATTGCCTATTTATCATCGACTTCTACAAACATAACATAACAAACCAAAAGATCTATGGCTACGTTTTTGCAGTTTGATAATAATTGTGGAATATGTTTTCGGGATTTTGAAGTCATCGATATATATTATTATCGTTTATAGTTATTAGACATTGAAATTCCTTTATCTTATAACCACCTCTCTGGTCTAGTTTAACCGCCTCTGTGGTCTAGTGGTTGACTCCACCGGGTGTAGATCGGCAGGTCCGGGGTTTGATTCCCCACGGGGACAGGAGTTTTTCTGCTTGGTTTGGTTGGTGGTAGAGCTTCTAAGCTCGCCTGGGTGGCTACCACCGTCTTACATAAATTTGTCGCCATAATAACAATGTTATAAGCATTGTTGTGTTCCGGCAATCAGAGGTAAAATAGCCAGGCGTATTGGATACTGGGTCTGTGATCGTGTAGGAGATGAGCTAGCCTCTTGTTACTACTCTTTCACGATTCTTCATCTTACCAAACCCAATTTTTGTATAACTAAGTGTGGTCTTAAGGAACACAGTGCTCCTAGGACTCTTCCTACCCCTTCGGAAATTACAGGCGTGATTATGTATGTATGTATGTATTAAAAATATCAAGCTACGGTCCTCATATTTTGGCAATGAGTTATGTAGGGTATGTATGTACCCTACAACCCCCTTTGGGCTTTTTTTTGTTTTTGAAACACCTTGTATAGCCTACACCGTGACTTCTTCAAAAAACTTATGGAACGCATTACCTTGCGGCTACGGCTATATGCCTTTCAGAATTAAGTTTTCCACCTCAGAAATTCCTACCAGTGTCAAGGAGTTAAAAACAAAGTGGAGTGTGCATCTTACGAATATTACCAGACGGCCTAATTTTGCTAGTATTATTTTCTGTATCACATCTCTGCTGCCTTGACATTCAAAAATTAATGATTTTATATATGATATTATGTATGTTTATTTATAGTAATTTATGTTTATGTAACTGTCACACAATTTAGGTTATTAAAATACGAGCGTGGTTTTAAAAAAAAGGAGCCTTGGCGAGTTTTTTAATAGTATCACGTGAGTGTTTTACGTTTTTGTGCGTTTTTAAGAAAAATAAGTAATGCACAATGATTCCAACCTGTTGCATAATGGTCATTATGTTACAGTTTCCATTTTTTTATTTTCGTTTTTATCATCTGTGAATTCGAGTCTAAGTTCACAATTATGAATTCGATTATGAATTCGAGTCTAAGTTCACAATTCGAACATAGATGTAACATTAGTGTAGATAAAAATATTATATTATAATCATGGTGTTCATCCGTCACTTATCACAATCGCGTGGGCTGCATACTTTGGGGTATTTGCTGGGATTTCAGAAGTTTATTTTTTATTTTTCAGCAGATAGATTATTTTAGATTAGAGTTTTCTATTAGTTTTCCACCTAAGACTTCACAAACCTTCTTCTGTAGATTTAAACCTTCTCCACCTATTCATACTTCTGAAATCCTAACATATTTTTTTACCTAGTGCGAAATAGTTGTGTTTGTGCGCATGCGCTGTTTGTTTTTCCGTAACCGCTAAAGCTGTATTTGTTTATAGGCGGTTAGCGCAAAAAGTTGTTGGTTAAATTCGTTTGATGTTCAGAAATTGTATCGTGAGTTGTGGTCACTGTGGAGACTGAAGAACTATTCGTTGGTTGAAGAAGATATGTGCTTTTGTAAATTTGCGTGAATGATATTATTACATATATTATAATATTAGATAGTTAAAAATGTATTTATATTTTTCCCTTAAACATATATTAGGTCCTTACCTATGAAATTGGTATTTTGTATGGAGATTTTGGGGAATTCTGCATTTTCCATACTAAAATTTTTTCAGTTTTCTTCACAACGACAAATCTAAAAATAATAATATTTGGCATCTATCATTAGACAAGCTTTAGTAATATATGAAATATCACACTTTATAAAAATTATTTATCGTTTTTCGCTCGCACGACTCTTGGCGATCACGTTGTTGATGGTTCGTCTATCGCCAGCTAAAAGACAACACTTATTGCATGAAATTATCAGTGCTTTACACTTTTTAATGTTTAAGTCGCTGTTAAACGTGAGAATGATTAAAATAAAACGTAATATTCCTACACTAAATTCGCAGCAACATATATTTTAATCTCACTCTTATGCTTGAAATTAATACATACATACATATAATCACGTCTATTATCCCCTAAGGGTTGTGACGGGGTGAAGCCGGGGATAATGAAAATGCAGTTGGGTCGTCACTTATGTATCGTATATTTTATAATGAAGAATTAAGGCACAACTGAAACAATTATACAAAAAAAAGGTAAATTACACAACACAAAACAATTTCACATTTAACACTTAAATATAATTATAGAAAGGGTAGGGCTACTTACAATAGTGCCTTAAATAAACTTATAGTCTTTGTTATTAATTAGGAACAGGTTTGTTGTAACTTTTGTTTATGCTTATAAAAATTGATTATCACTTTATAAATATATTACAATTATTGTCAGTAGGGAGTCAATCGCTCTACGCGCTGACTCTCGAAAGAATGAGCTTCGAGAACAAAACAAATAAAAAGAGACAGACAGCAAATTTAAAAACGGAAACCAAGAGAAAAATGGCCAGAGAAGAGTGCAATGACAGCAACGAGGCGCTAATATAGCTATGGCGCCTCGTTACAGGGTTAGACAGAGACTAGGCAAAACTTAGAAAAAGGATGATATAGAATAGACATACGCGTACACCCGTAAAGGACAGAAATAAAGTATGTGTCAAAACTATGTTGCTATGCTAATAAACATTTTCCCAATAATCATAATGTTAATAAATAAGCAGTAACATATTTGGAAAAATAAAACCTCTTTTGTATTGTTGTTATTATTTATTTTTTATTTTATTTTATTTTTCTTGGGAGAATAAACATTATCACAGTACAATAATATTACTTAAGATTAAAATACATAAAAAAAAAGTAATTGTGGAACCCATAACATTCTCCACAAAATAAGTTGAAAAACATGCCAAAGACGTATTATTAACAAATATAAGTATATATCCCGTCCCGTCCCGTGTTGGTCCAGGACACAAAAAGAATGTAGCAACTGTTTTTCTCGCCTTTTTTTTTATTTTTCACCATAAAAACAGTCCTTTGCCATAGTCCGCGCTTCACCAAGCAGTGACTACACTCATCGTGACAGGTGGTGAGCCGTCGCCGCTGTAAGCTGTTAGATGTTTGTGTAGTTCTAAATCCATTAGTCGCCTTTTACGACATCCAAGGGAAGAGAATATTTTAATTTTAATAAATACTTACAGATTTTACAATAACTACAGCTTCCCTTTCTTAAACAGAACTATTGGTGTTATCAGCTGTACTAGGACTCTGAAAACAGTTTTGAACAAGCAGTTTAATAAACAAAATATATCCAAAATTTTAATTCCATAACGCTATTTTAATTGTAATGAATTTACCACCATCAGAATATCTTGTTGAATCGTAGCATCTAGGGGTTCATTAAGTACTTTATCATCATAATTCTGAAAATCAGAAAACAGACATAGAATTCAAAATATATTCAGTTCATTTTTAGTTCTTTGTTTAAAAATACACAAGAATTTATTTTCAACTATTTTTCAAAAAAAAAAAAATTGTTGAAATCAAAGAACTTACATGTATCCACAATTTTGGAAATGCACTTTTATCCAAAAATACTTTGCGTAGAGTCTTGCGAAAGAATCGGCTCTCAAAATGCTTAGAGCATATGCGCGTGTTTGCTTCCAATTGTTGGCTTCCAATTTAGCCTACCAGTCGCTTTAACCCATACATCACGCACTTTCTCATCGTTAGGGAACCTTCAATATAGATAAATAATATTAGCATTATAATGTTTGTATTAGGGTGCAGTCCAGCATACGGTGATAGTTCGATTCCCGCCTGGTGGCAAAATAAAGTTTAAAAATATTTTTAATGTACCAGGCTATGTTACTAGTGTGCAAAACGTGCAACGTAGAAAATCTACAATTATTTGTTGTTATTTAAAAAATATTGTGAATAATAAGCATAGATTACATACTTTTCAAACAGTCCGGCATAACCCAAATGTAATCTGACTTAAAGAATCTATAGGAGTTCTTATCACACCCAGGATTAATTTATAAATATGCAATTTCACAAACAACCTAAATGGGGCTAATTAATATCTAAGATAGTCATGTTTCAAAATGTGACTTAGCGCAGAATTTACCAATTAAACAATTATTTGCTATAATTGATATAACAAAGAACTATGTATATGAAGTAAATTGTAAAAATTGGCAGGTAATCTATTAAAAATATTTAAAATAACTAATTTTAAATATTTCCCTTTAAGTATGGGTAATTTACATTTTCTTCGACAGGTATCCCTAAAACGCATAAAACCCGGCAAAATTCAGATAACACTTAAAATGGCAGCCTACCTTGACTTTCGTTGACATGTTTTCTTAGTCGGCAAATACGATAAAGCAACAAATTTTCATTAGCTATTTATCGTATTTTTTCACGCTATTTTGTACACGATTTAATGTAAATAAGCGGTAACTAGTAATAGTACACTTAGTGATTTAGATAAAACGATGAAATATGGGACTTACGTGTGAAACGTTATGTTTTCGTGTTTTCGTTCAGTGCGACTTTTGCAGCCGATAATACAACACTGTACCATTGCTTATAAAGGTAGTGGAGTAAAACCCAATAAATACTTGTATGATTAAGCAGTAATCACAGTCCAAAACGTAATATTTCACGACGACACAAAGAAACACACATTACTGTTTGGCACATACGGTACGTGTCAGACACATAAAAACACGAACTCTAATAAGGACAGAAAATAGTATACCTATCTCTACCGCACTTAGGAAAACATTGTTTAACTAGCTTGTTCTCTCTTGACATTGACACAAGCATGTCATTTCTATATAATTCTTTTTTTAAGAGGCAAAAGCACCGCAAGCAGTCCATTGACATAGTCCGCGCTTCACCAAGCAGTGACTGCACTAAGTGAACTATTGGATAAAACAAAAAAAATGCAGTTACTTCATTAAAATATCAGACTTTAATAACAACATAGTAAAGCACAACAACAAATACATTCACAAAGGTACATTATTTCTGCAAAAACTAAAAATAAACCTCAAAGTTGTACACCAATTAATCTCAAAAAGCCACGTCTGTTATTGCACCTTTAGAGAAATCGTTCATAAAACTGATTTGCAGTTTCAGTTGGAACATAAGGTGAATCATAAATTGCACAACTAAATATCGAAGACGGTACGAACACCACGGGTGGTCCCATAACGATTTGTTCAGAAAAAAGCAGGCAAACATTACACTCCACCTTGGGTATGGTTCCGTATAATTTTACATTGAAAAGTCACTTGTTAGGTTTGAACTTATCCTTTGTACTTTTTTTTTTTTTTTTTATACAACTAGGGTGGCAAACAAGCATACGGCCCACACAGATGGGCAGTGGTCACCGTAGCCTATGGACGCCTGCAACACCGAGGGCATCACCAGCGCGTTGCCGACCCTTAAAAAACCTTTTCACGCCCTTTTTGAAGGACTCCATGCTGTAGTCTCTTGGGAAAGCCTCACCAGGGAGTTCATTCCACAGCCTAAGCGTACGAGGAAGGAAATTCCTCCTAAAACGCACGGTACGCGACCATTTTGGTTCTATTTTGGTACTTCTTATAATATCTAAAATACTAGAGTGTTAAGATCTCGATTTCAATAATATTGTGAGAATGTTTACAAAAACTCCAAAAAACTCTTACGAAGCGTAATTAAAAGAAAGAATTGGTACCACAATTTTAAGAACTGGTTGACTTCACCACTTTACATGCGCCCTACTGCTGGAGATGGATCTGGAAGCCTGGAAGGATGGTTGGAAGGCCTTAAGGAAGTATGTAAGACCACCATATTTTGTCCATTGCGGATTGATGGGTTATTGATGTAATCGTGTATTTCCACACAACCCACAACCACCAACCCCAACTGCACAACCATCCAATAGCTTTTAGCGGCGACGGGCTCACCACCTGTCACGCAGAGCGCATGTGCAGTCCCTGCTTGGTGAAGCGCGGACTATGGCAATGGACTGCTTTTTTCGGTCATTTTGTCAAGTCTCTGACTAATCCTTTGGGGGTAATAGTCATATGTATGTATGTGTATGTGAATTTAGCTTTATAAAAAAAAAAATTCTTTCAAATTTTAATTGATGTTTATTTTGTCTCTACAGCAACATGTATCTGTACTCTTTAAGAGAATACAAGCGTGATGATAAATGTTGTCTCTCTGTCTTACCATTCGTGGATATGTTGTTATCTTGTTTAAATATTTTTTTAATCCAAAGAACCCTAAAATTTTACCATAAATATAACATCTATTCCAACAATTAACCCGCGAACGAGCATCGACAATAAATAATTGGCCTGTATAAATCAGAACGTAATTGCTTGTCTATTGACAGGTTATAGTGATCTAGATCGATGGATAGATAGCTGAAGGCCTGAACGAGATATATGACACTCATTTCATTTTATATCGTGTTAAATGATTAAGCTTTTTCTTGCTGATTGTATATAGAAATCGCTGGGATAAAAATGGACGTTCTTGCGAAGCTGTTAAAGTGGTGTTTTCTTTCATATACATTCTAAATGCGCGATTTGATTAAACTTATTGCTTACTAGCTTAATTAACGACCTCCGTGGTCGAGTGGTTTGTACGCTGGTCTCAAGGCATCGCCATCTCGATAGGTTCTGGGTTTGATCCCCGGTGGGGGCAAATGTTTTGGTGATGAATTTTCAGGCATTTGTCTCCAGTCTTGGATGTTTATATATATTCAGGATATATTTATATGTATTTATTTATTTATCCGTCATCTAGTGTCCGTAACACAAGCAGCATTAGTTGCGTAAAATAGATCAGATATTTATATTTATTATTAGGTACTTACTGTTACAATCGGCTTCGCTTAAATATTATAGTTTCCACATACCAATAAAACTCGAAGAGAACAGACCAAAGTTGTTATTACTCATAATTATTTCGTCAAAAATTTTTCCAATTAACACGGAACAACTCTATTGCCTTCACCTGACTTGGTGTAAGCCAGTCCTCAGTCTATATACGTCCCACTGCTGGGCACAGGCCTTCCTCATGGAGAAGCACATGAGGAGTATGGGCCGTAACACCACCACGTTGCCCAATGCGCGTTGGTGGGTAGAAACGTCGCAAAGCACGGGGGAGTTCGAGAACAATGTTTTGGTCACCCATCCACGGCCTGACCATAGCAAAGGTAGCTGCACATTAGACAATACATTTCAGTGGTGACTTTCTTATTTTACATTGTGCCAAAAATATTTTATTTTTGTATTACGTCATATAATTTTATTCCCGTGCTGGTCCGGGCACAAAAAGAATGTACCAACTGCGTAAAAGGTGACTGAGGGCGTATTGGGTTCTGGGTCTGTGATCGTGTAGGCGATGAGCTAGCCACTTGTTACTACTCTTTCACGATTTTTCATCTGACCAAACCCAATTTTCGTATGGCTGAATGTGGTCTTAAGGAACACAGTGCTCCTTGGACTCTATCTACCCCAACGGGGATTACAGGCGTGATTTTATGTATGTAATTTTATACCAACATTCTATGTTCCTTTCGTTTTCAGTTCAATCCATTGTAATACACCTTACAACCTTCGAGTTCAAGGGTCAGTTTCACCCCTCATTAAACCCTTCACGGCGCTCGAATAAGCCATAAATAACGAAATTCCCAAGGCGCATGCGCACTGTAACAAATAATACTAATTCCGAGTAATGATAATGTTTATAGGTACATCGGAAGCGTGGGGCGCGGGGCATGGGTCAAGCTATAGGGGTGGGACAAAGGTGGGACGCACCTTTGTTGGTTTCCTTTCTATGGCCCGGAAACTACGAAATTGTTGGTAAAAATGTGTGGAGGGCTATTCGCCTACCTTCGCCTTACTTCGTGTATCTTCGCCGCTTTGTATAGCGACAGTGGCAAAAAATGTAGACGAAAAACCTCTCCCAGTCCCAGGGCTTGCAACCGATTTGAAAACACCGGTTTTTTTAAAAGGTTTCACTTGTAGCGTATTTGAGAAAAGAGCGTTTCAAACACCAAACTAAACCGGTTTAAGCCAAAACTGCCAGCAGTATAAACCTACGTCACAGGTTTCAACTAGTTTATATGTGCATGCTTGCATCATTAGTTCGTTCATTGCATTTTAAACATTTAATTTTATATATTTAACTATTTATTTATTCATTTGATTATATGTATTTATCTATTAAATATATTTGTCCGTCATCTAGTATCCGTAACACAAGATAGGTGTGAATGTCTGAGGATATTTATTTATTTAATTTGAAGCGTGCGAATATAGCTCAATTATCAATTTGTCCTGCAATATATTGGGTCCTTACCAATGAAATTGGTGTTTTTATTCTGTCTTAGCAATTTGTCCGTAACTATTAAGTTTCAGAACATTCTTATAAAATAATTGCCCTTTCTAAAAATAGACCATATATTTGAGCTCGTATTATTTAATTTCATAATTTATTGTAAGTTTAATTGTAGACACAAAGACAATTATTTTTAATTAGCATTAACATAAAAACGATGAATAATTTTTATCAAGCGTGTTCACACACATATTGCTAAAGCTTGTCTAATGATACATGCCAAATGGATCTCTGGATTTGTCGTTGTGAAGAAAACTGATAAAATGTTAGTATGTAAAATGCAGACATCCCCAAAATCTCCATACAAAATACCAATTTCATAGATAAGGTCCTAATATTACTGGTAAATTGAAGTAAACAAGTGCCATGGGTCGTAAATGGAAAAGCATTATTTATAGGTATTTTTTTAATGATTAAAACCCTTAAATATTGCTCTATTGACGTAGCCGGTTTTTTAAAGTTACGGTAGAGCCACACCTTTTTAAAACGTTCAATACATACTTGTGGTGATTTAGGTTTATAAATGAACCGGTTAACAAGCTCTGAGCTCTCCACATTTAAATATTCGTCTAAGTTTGTGCTAAATGAAGATGGAACAAACTCAATAATAAATTGGAAAATGCAACGAATTGGACATTCTTGGAAAAGAAAACTGAAATTGGAACTGAATTGGACTTTTTGGATATTGGATTGGAATGGATTGAAATTTTACAAAAAATCCATCCATTTCATAATTCCATTTTTTTCCATAATTTTATTTCA
Organism: Parapoynx stratiotata; assembly: GCA_910589355.1. Classification (NCBI taxonomy): domain Eukaryota; kingdom Metazoa; phylum Arthropoda; class Insecta; order Lepidoptera; family Crambidae; genus Parapoynx; species Parapoynx stratiotata. Next base: position 1,769,114 of record OU342472.1, read on the forward strand.
TTTTTGTTTTTTTTTTCAAACATAATTAATGGGTACATTTACCTAATCGGATCTTGATGGACGAACTGAGGTACATCCAAACAGTACCCCTAGTGTAAGTTGACACTTTAAAAAACTTTACTTTTTTAGTTGCGTTAAGAAGCACAATTTCTATGGAAAACGTAAAAAGCGCCCCTAGCGGAAAGTAGCTGTAATTTATATCCCATAGAAATTAAGCTTCTAAACGCAACTAAAAAAAGAAAAGTTTTTCAAAATGTCAACTTACACTTTGCGTAAGGATGGTGGCTCGCGTCTTAGGTTGTGAACAAAACGCTTTCGTTTGATTTTTACACAGTATATTCATATTTTGTTTATATCAGGCGAAATGTGCTCAACACCTCTGCCTACACCTTTGGGGATAGAAGCGTGATGCTACATTATGTAATGTTATGTCTTTTCATGGACTTATCCATGTCTGTATTGTATTGTTTGTTATGTCATTATGTGTCTTTGTCTATGTTTCATTATTTATTATGTAATTTCTTACTAAGTGTGTACTGAATAAAAAATTATTCTATTCTATTCTATTATGTTATATAATTTAACGGCATTTTTCTAGTTCACTACAAATCAGTCTAAGATTTTAAACTATGATCATGTTGATCATCCATACGCTATGCGCATCCTTAGAACACGACGCATTCGCGCGTTGCCTTAAGTAATAGTCTGTGAAATTTTAAATCAATTTAAAAACTGTTATTACAAGCGATCGGAGCTCGCCGCTTATTGTTTTTAATAGCCACGTTTAGGACTTGACGGAAAATAAGCGATCATTATATAAGCATGTTCACCACGCTTCGTGATAGCGATTTAGAACTTTGTCCAGTTGACCTACCAAAAAGTGAAGATTTTGTGCAGGAGGTAGTTGAACGAGTTTATTCTGCTAAGTAAGTACCTACCTATATATGGTTAACTTCAGTTTCATTATACAATTATATTGGGTCCTTACCTATGAAATTGGTGTTTTTCTACTCTCTTAGTATTTTGTTCGTAACTATTAAGTTTCAGAGTATTCTTAAAAAATAATTACCTCCTCTAAAAATAGGCCATTATTTCGAACTCTTTTGATTTGTTTTGATAATTCGTTGTAAGTTTTATTGTGTTAAAATTGAACACGGAGACAACTCCTTTTCAGTGCCTTTCGAATACATAATTTAATTTGCATTCACATAAAAAAGATAAATAATTTTTAAGAAGTATGATATCACACATATTACTAAAGCTTGTCTAATGATACATGCCAAATATTATTATCTTTGGATTTGTCGTTGTGAAGAAAACTGAAAAAATGTTAGTATGGAAAATGCAGTTCCCCAAAATCTCCATACATAACGCCAATTTCATATGTAAGGACCTAATATTTGACAAATTTTTTGAGTGGTGTGGCTGCGGCTCATTAAAATAATACTATCAGGGGGTGTTTCAAGCATGCTTCAGCTAAAATTTGGAACGACTTACCACCACCTATTCGAAAGGAGCTCAATCGCTCACTTCCTACCTTTCGTAACAAATGTCGAAAATGGCTGCCTGAACAGCAATCTTATGTGTTGTCTCAGGGCTGATTGTAAATAGATTGTAGGTACTTTTAAATATGGTTATTGTCACATTGGTTAAAACTCAACAATAAGAACAAGATACCCGATGTCACATCAATCATGGTGATAAGAAATTGATTTAGAGGTTATGACAGAATAACAGGGGTTGTGGACTATCTGCAACCACTGAGTCATAAGCCGTTTTGTCTTCCTTTTTTTGTTTGTGTAACTATTGTAATTTTATTATAATGTTTATGTTAGTGTAAGGAAGATAAATAAATGCTTTTATTATTATTATTATATCAACCCATCTCTTCTCTTGGGTGTCATAAAAGGCGCATAATGGGCTTAGAAATGCACAACCATCCAATGCGTAGAGCGGCGACGGGCTCACCACTTGTCACGCTGGGCAAATTTGCAATCACTGCTTGGTGAAGCGGGGACTATGGCAGTGGACTGCTTTTGCGGTGCTCTTGCCTAGTGATGTGTGATTTTTTTTTAATACAGCCACTAAGAAACGATAAGTATGCGCAAGAGAACAAACATTACCGTCAGGGGTCCAAGAACGTGATACTTTGGCCGTTTATTAAAATAAGTAATTATCTCCTGAATACCATAGTACAAGTTTCACATCACTAGTAGCTTAAGCTAATTATCGTTTGAAATAATTTAAACTTAAGGCTATATTTTCGGTGTAATCTAACTTAAGTAATAAAAGAGAAAAAGTTCTCAATTCGCTACAAATCATGAGAAATTGAGTAAAAGGAACAACGTCAAAATAAATATCGTGGAACCGGGAGTATCATCAAGATCATTGTATGAGATTTTGTTCGTAATCTAATAACGACGACTTAAGGGGAATGATAAGAAAAATATCACAAACCTTGACTTGAATAATAATCAATATAATAATTTCTCAATTATAGTATTTTTATCATTATTGATATTTGTGTTACGAAAACACACTTATAGAATTCATAAACTATATTTCACGGAAATTAAAGAACTTATTAAAAATATATACATGGTTTTTCAAAAACAAACAAAGGTGAAAGGGGGTTGTAGGGTCCCTTATACATCATTCCCAAAATATGCGGACTGTAGCTTGATATTTTTAATAGCCGAAAATTCCAAGCGCAACTTTATTAAAGGTTTAGTTAAGTTTATCAGTAGAAATTACTTCCTAAATTTTCAACTCTGTTCCTACTCCTGGTAGCTTGTACCAGGCGGTACTTAAAATTGATTTTTAGGGGTGAGTTTGGAACACCGCGTATTCCATAAAGTGAAAAGGAGTTTTAACAGCCCTTATAAAGAAGACATAACACATCATCACGCCTCTATCCCTGACATGGTAGGCAGAGGGGTTACCACCCACCTTTCGCCTGACATGCATAATTCCACAGTAAGCGAGTCTGTTCATCCACCTAATGGGACAAAAAGTACAGGTATGGTACAGTGTATGAAAAAAAAATTAAACCAAAAAAAAAAAAAACAAAAAAAGACAAACGCTGTAAATGTTTAACTTATAGTTAAATAAAATTCTGTATTATACCGGTATAGATCTTCCTCTTAATAACGATGAATCGAAGTGTACCAACCAGTCGGTTTAGAACAGAAGCTGGATGCGCGCGCAGCCTTCAATTATTGCGGCCATTATTAAATAATAATAAAAAATAATATAATTCAGTTTAGTCAAGTAGACAAATGATTACTTTGCGGATTGTCCCGAACTTTAGTGAGGGGAAAGGGTTTTTATATTTATATCGACAAATTAATGAAATTACTTGTAGCGAACACAACAACAGCCGATTTTAAATAAATCTGTGTAATTTATCCAAAAGGTTGTTGGTTCAAACACTGTCTGTATGCATCGCTAAACTGTAATACAACCTGTGTTTAATTTGATCACCATCTAAGACATGATTCTGGTGCAAAGTAATCGACTGGTAAAATGTAGATATTTATCCTTACCCTTTTGGAGTATGCTTGATATTCCTTGAATAAAATGTATGGAAGAGATGTGTATAATGTATGTACAGTTCCTAAAATAGTTTTATTGTTCGTGTTTTATTTTTTTAGAGGTGGTTAAATTAATATACACTATCTTATTAGAATCTATGGGAGACAAATATTTTTTGACATCTCTTTTTTATAGGTGCCCACAGAATAACAGTGGTGTGGTCATGATACTGGTATTAGTACCATATTCGGATTTATGTTAACCGAATATTGTAATTAACATTTTTCTGTCTTTTTCAATCTTTCTTTATTTTTAAAGCTCCAATTTATCGAGTCGATAGAATCTTATCCCATCACTATTCCATTACCGCGGCGCCGTCCGTAATCCGGTCTCGTTTTATTTTCGCAAATCAGCGTTGCGGTCGAGCTTAGATTGTGCGCCAGCGCAGTAGCACTACACACTATGCTTCATGAGCCCGGACATAATGTGAAACGGAACTTTTGCGTACGAACTGGCCTTTTCAATATAGTGTTAAGGTTTATACTTCAACGATTTTCTGCATTTCATTGCAGTAGTAGTCTGATTATCACGCGTGATTATCTCAGTTAAATAGGCTTAAAATCGGTTAGTTAGTAAAGATAAACAGAGATGGCAATGAATATCTTGCTCTATTATAGAGCCACTTGTCTGGTAAAGCACCTTGTCGATGTAGATAATTACAGTTGTGTTAAAAATAAGTGTTGCATAATGAGTCTAACCTGTTGCATAATGGTCATTATGTTACAGTTTCTATTTTTAAATTTTCGTTTTCATCATCTGTGTTAAAAAGTCATTATGAGTTTTGAGTTCATATTTCGAACATTATAACATGAGTGTGGATAAAAACATTTTTCACACAATTCGCAATTCTCAGTCATCTTCATGCGTTTGTTAAGTACTACTTAACTAATATTGTGAGAAGGAATGATTCGATTAATTCGCAGAGTCAGCCACGAGGCAGCCTGCGTGCTGGCAATGATGCCCTCGCCAATGCAAGGGTTCTGGCCCAGGCACATCAGGACACTGCACGGGAATGGGGGGAACGGCCCAAAGCCCGATGAAACAACGGGTTCGCTCTCTGGCACAGAGAAAGCGCCAGTGGTCAGGGTTCTGACCGACTCAGTTGCCGACCACCGGACTGGCCCGGTTAGGAGTGTAAATCAACATCAAATGTTAAAGTTGTGATGTTTTACCGTCCATCTTCTAATTAATTATTGTATATAATAATTGCCTACATATAAAGTATTTTATCTACATAATTTATGACACCCTATTTCCTATTTTGTTATTTAAGCACGTTTTTCTGTCGTATTTTGTTACCAGCAAACAGAAATATCAGAATTTAGCACAGTACTGTGTAAAATAAAAAATGTAGTGGAAATATTGAACAGCTCTTGCAGACATTTGACCGAAATTTCTTATTTCCGACTACAGTGACGCTTTTTAGTCTTGTTGTGTCCTGGTTTCAGCCCAATGCAAAAGCCTGGTTCTGAAGAGAAGACCAGAGTGTATAGAAGTAGTAAAAAAATATTAAGCAAAGCAAACGTTAGAAGAAAGCAAGTAAGAACAGTGTAGAGAAGGATCAGCCTAATCATTATTTGATTAGGAATATTAATTCTGTGCAAATTACTCGGGTTTTTTCGAGGCAATATTTCGCCGTGTTTCGCTAGCAACGTTCCCGTACAATGTGATAAAAATCTGAAAAACACGAAGATTCAAATTTTTAACCCACTTCAAAAAAGGAGGTTCTCCGTTTGACCTGTATGTATGTTTGATCGTGATTATCTCGCGACTGGCTGAACCGATTTTGATGCGAGTTTCACCAAACTATTTGTTACACTCAGGAGAAGATTGAAGACTGTATCCAACTTAAAAAAATAATGTTCTTAGTTTCACCTGTATAAATAAATTAATTTATTTAACAATTTATTGTACACAGAAAAACATAACAACGAAATGACAAATCTGTATGTACAAAGAATTTATCCGGGACTATCTCGTGATCGGCTGATACGATTTTGATGCGGTTTGCAGAATAGTATATTATTAAATTACTCTTAATATTTTCTTAAGTCAGTGCCAACCCAAAAAAAACCAAACGATATTCGATTTTATATAAAAGATATTTTGTGCTTTTCAGCCCTTCAGTTTTATAGTTTAAATATTTTTAACACAATGCATCTGAGATCAGAAAAGGTCAAAATTATTGGTATAACATGAAATAGCGTGATCTGTATTTATTTAATTGCCCTATCTGCAAAGAGTACAAAACACTTTTAAAAGAGGTTGCACATTGCCAGATAAAGAACAGTCGTATTAAATCAACGTTAACAAAGATTAAATTATGAATTACCCGCCCCCCGCGTTAATTATAACACCCGAGTTTGGATTCCATTAACAACTTATTGGTTTTCAATTACACCTGATACGAAAGTTTTAGGGTGACCGTGCATTGTACAAATTATTACAATAAACCTGCATCACTTGCTGGGAGCCCACAGAATACTTATATAGTATACCCACCATTTAATTTACAAGTATTTTACAAGGGACAACATAAGAACGAAACCGCTATACTTACATTCTTGCACTCACTTGGCTCAGATAAAATAATATACACACATATAATCACGACTATTATCCCCTAAGGGTGAGTCAGAGACAAGGCAAAAGCACCGCAAAAGTCCACTACCATAGGCGCTTCACCTACTGCATATTATGTGCTCAGCGTGACAGGTGAGCCCGTCGCCCGAGCAAAATAAACGAATAACACAATTCTAATATTGGGTCCTTACCTATGAAATTGGTGTTTTTATTATGTCTTAGCAATTTGTCCGTAACTATTAAGTTTCAGAACATAATAATTGCCTCTTCTAAAAATAGACCATATATTTGAGCTCGTATTATTTAATTTGATAATTTTTTGTAAGTTTAATTGTGTTAAAATTAGACACAAAGACAATTATATTTAACTGCCTCCCGAATACATCATTTGATTTGCATTAACATAAAAACGATGAATATTTTTTATCAAGCGTGTTCACACACATATTGCTAAAGCTTGTCTAATGATACATGCCAAATGTTATTATCTCTGGATTTGTCGTTGTGAAGAAAACTGATAAAATGTTAGTATGTAAAATCTCACCAAAATCACCAAAATCTCCATACAAAACACCAATTTCATAGGTAAGGAAAAGTAAAACATATTTTCTTATTTAGAAATTTTGGAAAAGCTAGATATTTTTTAATATGTTTAATACATATTCCAAAATATATATGTTTAAAAAAAAAATAAAAAAAAAAAATTGTTGTTGTTGTTAAAATATATATGTTTTCCAAAATATCTAGCTTTTTAGACTAGAAGCTAAAAAGTCAACCTGTAACAGAAATAATAAAATTTTCAAACGTGATAGTACTCGTAAATTTCTTTTTTCCAGAACAAAGGGAGCTAGTTTAGTTCATTCTATATCTTTCACCTTTTGAACATTATCTAATGTACGCAACTAATCTATTTCCTTGTTAGTTTGAATCCGTAAAGAGATTTCCCGAACAACGCAGTCTAGTGAGTGTTCAGCCTAAAGCTCTCCTGATGCAACAACAGCTAATAATATCTCTAATGGAAATTATCTTTCAGTCGTTTAATAGTTTTATTAGCTTTTATACGTCCATGTTTATATTCGCACATTAAAGGAATTGCTGTTTTATTTCATTGCGATTCTCGCCATTTAGACTGGAAGTAGTATTTGCCTTTTGAAGATATGTAAATAGATGTTTAACAAATAAAGAGTAAGAAATGTATTTCCATTCGACGAAATTAAATTTTAAGAGCGTTTACGCGGCGTGGGTTTTCATACAAACGCACAAGTCAATAATAACGGAAACTACTAAACTGATTTTAATTAAACTTGGTACTCATATGCTATATATCAAGGTCTAAAAAGTTAGTTAAGAACATTTTCGAGAAAGTGTTTAGAGAGACAGAGCGAGACATTTTTAAGTTTCCATACAATCTTAAAATTATGTATAACTGCTCACCTAAAGAATGTTTCAAAAATATTCTTAACTAACTTTTTAGACCTTGATATTAGGTCCTTACCTATGAAATTGGTGTTTTGTATGGATATTTTGGGGATGTCTGCATTTTACATACTAACATTTTATCAGTTTTCTTCACAACGACAAATCCAGAGATAATAATATTTGGCATCTATCATTAGACAAGCTTTAGTAATATGTGTAATATCACACTTCATAAAAATTATTTATCGTTTTTAAGTGAATGCAAATAAAATGATGTATTCGGGAGGCACTTAAAAAGAGTTGTCTCCGTGTCCAATTTTAACACAATTAAACTTACAACAAATTATCAAAACAAATCAAAAGAGCTCAAAAATACAGTCTATTTTTAGATGAGGTAATTATTTTTTAGGAATACTCTGAATCTTAATAGTAACAGACAAAATACTAAGAGAGAAAAAAAACACCAATTTCATAGGTAAGGACCCAATATTTTGTTACTATTTCCATGTCTTCGAACATTGGGTATAACCGCCTCTCTGGTCTAGTGGTTCACACCACCGGGTGTTGATCTAGGTCCGGGTTCGATTCCCCAGGGGGGCAGAAGTTTTTCTGCTCGGTTTGGTTGGTGGTAGGGCTAAGCCTACCTAAATACACGTCCCACCGCTGGGCACAGGCCTTCCTGATGAAGAAACTCATGAGGAGTATGGGTCGTAACACCACCAAGCTGGCCCAATGCGGGTTGGTGGTCAGAACCAGTCGCAATAGCGACCAGAACCAACGGCTTAACGTGCCTTTCGAAGCACGGAGGAGCTCGAGATCACAAAGTTTTGGTCACCCATCCTGCGGTGACCAACCATGACGAAGGTAAGTTTGTTTTCGATCGTAGGCCAAATCTTAAAAGTATGTCACATGGGGTATATTCGCCTTTGTAATTGTAATTCGAATAAGTGTAAGTAGAAATTATTTTATATCTCTATAGCAATATAGTACAGTTCATAGACCTAAAATTGCACTTCATATCGGGAGGTGCGCAGCCTTTCGCGCACGTACCGCCGCGATAGATGTAGGCGGGTATTAATTACGAAAGCACCTCCCATGGGAATCGAACCGGCGATGAGAGAACTGGTGAACCGGTTGGACTTGGAAGTCTTTTTGCAGTTGAATACCTATTAGTCGAATTGGTTTGTGATATTTTAGGTCTCGTTCTCGAAATTGGAAGCAAAGTCAATTTCAGATAGCTATTCACTACTCTTTTTGTGTATTTAGTTTTCATCGAGCGTCAAGGAGGAGCTAGATGGCGTTTAGTACGCTTTGGCTTTCGATATCGAAAACAAATCTACCTTTGTCTAGGTCACACCTTGGATGGGTGACCAAATCTTTGTGATCTCGACCTCACTTGGTCCCCGTCGCTATTGCAACAAAAGGAATGTACATATGGGAACTTAATGACTAATATCGCTCTCTACCAGTCAATTGGGCTAAACAGAAAGTTAGTGGCGGCATCATTAAAGTTACCTAATTACACTAGCAAAAATAATTAAATTATATATGCAAAATATTAATATTACAATACAATATATGATTATAATATATAACTTTATATATAAACACACACACACATATACACGCATATATATATGAGCTTTATATTTATATGTGTGTGTGTTTAAATGAGCTCACATCACTTCACTTCACTTCACTCACTACACTTGGCTTAGCGTATTTGCGATTCACTACTTCACTATAAGCGATTGGATATTGTGCAGTTCTTAGTACATCAGTCGCCTTTTACGACACCCATAGGAAGATATATATATATATACACACACACACATATAAATATATATATATATATATAAACAAATTTTTCTATAATTAAATAAATAATTTTTTTTTCTCATAATCAGCTGCTTATGTATTCGTCCGATTTCGGAGCAGCTCGTCTCGATTCGTGCGAGTTTCGTAGAATCGAACAATACGTCTAATCGCATATATATATATTTATATGTGTGTGTGTGTGTTTAAATGAGCTCACTTCACTTGGCTTAGCGTATTTGCGTATCGTTATTGTTGTGTTTGTCCGAATTTTGTCCAAATAATAAAATCATTCCAAATAACCCATCCACACATGGACAGACATCAGGCAATAATTCAAACAATCCTTTGATGTGTGATCAAAAACCGACAAGTAGACGGAAACGCATTTTCACTATTTGCGTTATTTGCACCATTCGTCGTCGTCGTCATCGTCGTCGTCAGCCTATGGCAGTCCACTGCTGGACGTAGGCCTCCCCAAATTCACGCCACTTCGATCTATTCTTGGCTTCTCGCATCCAGCTCCTGCCAGCCACCTTGCGCAAATCGTCACTCCACCTGGCCTGAGGGCGCCCTACACTACGCTTGCCGAGGTGCGGTCTCCACTCCAGAACTCGTTTACCCCAACGGTTGTCGGTTCTGCGGCTAATGCACCATTCGTGCAAATACTCAAATACCGTCCACACATGGTCGTTTTAGAACAAACATAGCAGATACTAATAATGAGGGGCTCGGTGGCGTAGTGGTGATCGAAAACAAAGCTACCTTCGCCATGGTCAGGCCGTGGATGGGTGACCAAGACTTTGTGATCTCGAGCTCCTCCGTGCTTCGGAAGGCACGTTAAGCCGTTGGTCCCGGTCGCATTTGTGACCGTTTCTACCCACCAATCCAATCATTGGGCCAGCGTGATGGTGTTACGGCCCACACTCCTCATGTGTTTCTCCATGAGGAAGGCCTTTCTAAGCAGTGGGACGTATATAGGCTGATGACGAATAGCAAATACGTGAACACGATACGCCAAGTGAAGTGCCGGCATAATAAATATCACCAATTATACATAGATATCAAATTCACATTTGCAAGCTAGCTTTCGTGTCAATTGTGTGTCGAATAAAAACAGTTTCTCAAGAAGCATTTTTTTCTTAACTCTTGTCTTTACAATACCGCTGAAAACTTCTTCTAATTAACATTATAATTTAATCTAAATTTTCCTTAATATTCACATTTTTACCACTGTTATAAATCTACTAATTTAAGCAAGTTAAAACAGATTTAAGTTTATCTTATTAATGTATGAAGACCCCTTCACGCTGACGCAACATCTTCACGGTATTGTTGGCCAGATCTGCTCAGTATAATCCGGGCTCTCATAAGTTTAATTAAATATTTATTCGTGTAGGGCGGGGCAGCGCCGCCTTCCCATAGATATTGATATTGTTTTCTAGATTTAAGATTAATGGTGTGGCCATAGAAACCGATGGTAGTACGCACTTGTTTTATGGGTTAAATAATCATCTGCGAGAGCCGTCTGGTAGCGGCTCATTAAAAGAATACTACCAACCCATCTCTTCCCTTGGGTGTCGTAAAAGGCGACTAATGTACTTAGAACTGCACAATATCCAATCGCTTATAGTGGCGACGGGATCACCACCAGTCACGCTGAGTGCAGTTACTTGGTGAAGCGCAGACTATGGCAGTGGCCTGCTTTTGCGGTGCTTTTGCTTCAACTCTGACTAACTCTTAGGGGATAATAGTCGTGATTTTATGTATGTATGCGATGTATTGCAAATAAGTATTGCTGTTTAAAGCATTTTCTGATCCTTTTCTTTGTTGTGAGTTATCTTGGAGCCTTTGAATAGTTAAGATATTTTTGAAATTCAGAAAAGTTTGTTGTGTCTTTTATTTACACTGAAAGTAATTACATTAACGCTTTAGTGAAGAATTTGCCTCCACTACATAAAGAGCAGAGCCTACATACGTAAGAGTACGAGTATGTACGAGTCAGCGTGAAACAAACTCAGAGTAAACAGAACTGGAGTAGCCTTTGTCTAACATTCCCCTCTGCCAAATGCACAAGCATCGGATGCTTGCACGTTTAATAAAACTAGTTGAGCCGCCATTTTGACAGCCATAACATTGTAAACGTTGCGGCGAACAGAGCTCCCGCAAAAATGCCTGCCTGTGCTGTTTTTTGTTGTAAAAATAAATAGAAAACATCGAGTATGCTAAAAGATGGTGTCACCTTTTATTTGTAATTATAATTTTTAAGATTTCATGATTATTTACTTCATTATTTCATGTTTTAGAATTCTACGATTTCAAATTTCGAACGCTAGTCTCGTGGGGAGTGCGGCTGAGACGTTGTCAAAACGCACACCCCACGTGACTATTTTAAGCGTGTGTGTGCGTGAAATGTAAATTGGTGTGTCGAATTATGCATGTGTGCATTTGTAAAAACGGCTGGCTTTGAGTGTAGTGGTAACCTCACCCCCCGCAAGAAATGGCAGAAAAATATGTTTGAGAAATTGACTAATGGCTACTCCAGTTCTGTTTACTCTGAGGAAACAAACGACTTCTTTGCCTATTAAGTTTCGTATTTAATTAGAAACAGAACTGACAGGCTGTATAGTTCACATTTCATATCCAACCTACGTGTAGAAAAAAAAAGAAAAAAAAAAGAAAAATTGTCTTTGATATTTGTCACGTGACCGTCTGCCAAATACAACAGAAGCGCAGAGGTCCTGTCTAAATATCTCTGCTAACATCGGGGTTAAGAGCTCCTATGCTATCAGTATACTAACTTATTTTTGAAACTTTCATTGCAACATTTTTGCACAAGTATTTTATATTTTTTCTAGATCACGTTTTTACCAAATCGAAAAAAGATATTTTGAAGAATGGATGAAAAACACTAAAGAAACGCAAAATGAGCAATTATTACGATTGATATCGCCAAGATATAATCTCGGAAGAGTGTTCGATACTACATGATGCGAAAAGCATTGGATCGTTCTCGAAAAGATCCTTGGTGGAGACTCACGTGCAGAATTGGCCATGTCAGTAATAGCAAAATTCCTCCTTTATATATTATCTTCAGAAATAAAAAAAATATTTTTCCATGCCATTTAATGGCACAAAATCGCTACAATACAAGTTTTCTAGCCCCAACCGATCGCGACCTCCGTACCGGCCGATATTTATCATAGCAAAGGTCAAGCAGACGATACATATCGAGCATTTTTATGATGTCAGCGGGCCCAAGTGACTCACGTTTATTTTAAACCGTCCAATATTATATTTTAATAATGTTAATTTTATTTTACTAATCCTATTTTATGCACACCTTGCCTTGAGTTAGGATTATAATAATTAATTACAACGAAACACTTTTTTCCTTATCTGGTATTTACAGCAACTGGATATCTTGTGTGTTGACGCTAATAAAATACTCACATACTATAACATACTGGTCAAGGAACCTATTATTTAGTATGAATAATAATATTTCGAACTGTATTGTAGGTATTACGAGATGAAATGAGACCACACGTTATGTGCAAGTTATAGCACGCTGAAGGTAAAAAAATACAATTAATAATAATAATAATAATATCCTCAGACATTCACACCTATCAACTAGCCCCATTTTAAGCAACTAATGCTGCTTGTGTTACGGACACTAGATGACGGATAAATATATTTAATAGATAAATACACATAAATAACCTGAATATATAGAAATATATATAAACATCCAAGACTGGAGAACAAAAGCCTGAAAATTCATCACCCAAACCCAAAGAACCTCTCGAGATGGCGACGCCTTGAGACTGTTTCAATCATAAGCTGAAATATTACCCATCTTTCCAGAATGGTCCAAAAAATACGTCGTCAATGAGTGCACCTCTAGGTTCATTATTAGCCCCTAAATTTCAGCGCTATATCATAGGGTGGACTGTCCACGTGTAATAGGTCAACTAAATTTGTTGGTACCTCGCATCCTGCGGACGGATGAGGGCCTAGTGACGCCGCGTCGTCCACCACGTTTGCTGCAGTGGCCGGTGACTCGAACCAAACATGCTGCGCAGGCTCCTACGACTCGCGCACTAAGATTGATTGGGGACTTGCTTGCTCGGTACCCTGATCTAGACTTATTTGCTGACGGTCTGACACAGCTCGTTGACAAAACGCGCTATTTTTTAAACGCCGATTAGTAATGAATTATTAATGATTCTATTATAATTTACATTACTGTTTTCTAAGTGTATTACTATTGATTGACTACTTAAATTTTGGACATGTATTAAATAATTTGCATATTTGACATTGTAATATATATTAATTATTTTATCATTTATTTTTTATATTAATAATGGTAATTTTAATGATGTTAGCATGTAAGTGTATTGGATCTACTCTGTAAGACTGCCCATAAATATATCCTTTTCCTATAACAATATTCCAGTGGAATGTTTAAATACGTTTTCATTACTCGGTTTAGAAATTGACAGCCACGTCAATTGGAAAAGTCACATATCTAAAATAAAATCTAAATTATCATCATTTTCATATGCCCTACGGGAATTAAAGAAAACTACTGACCTTAAAACAGCAATGACTGCATACTACGCCTATGCACATTCTTGGTTGACATATGGTATTATACTTTGGGGGAATAGCACAGACAGTCAAAGCATTTTTATCAAACAAAGGAAGTGTATACGGATCCTTGCAAATATAGGCGTCACCTGTAGCTGCAAACCGTACTTTACACAGTATAAAATCCTGACTTTGACTTCGCTGTACATTTTAGAACTAATAAAATTTGTTAAGAAACACTCAAGCTATTTTGTCAAAAAATGCGAGATACCACGACGATATTCTTCCCGAGATCTAAATAAATTATTGTTGCCACATTCAACATTAAAAATACACGCAACCAGTGCCTACACAATGGCTATAAAAACCTTTAATAAACTTCCTGGCAACATAAGAAATGAAACTAGTGACAGAGTATTTATTAAGCGTCTAAGGGATTTTTTGATCGGAAAAGCATACTACAATTTAAACGACTATTTTAATGACACATTAACATAATAATAATACCTATTAATCGTGACATAATAATTTGAATTAATAATACATTTTAAATAGTAATAATACCTGACATAAATAATCAACTATATTGACAACTAATCACAATTATTAAATTTATTTAAAAAAAAAAATTGACATCTACTTATAATTTTAATTTTAATTATACCAACCTATAAATATTGACATTGGGCATAATTAAATTAATTTTTCATTGTATTTTAATTTAAATTCGACTAATAATAATACCTACATGTGACAAAACACAAAAGTAATACAAAATCAATATTATTATTCTACTTAAAGATAGTAAGTTTAAATAATTAAATAATTTGAATGTACAAATAATAAATATGAATGCAAAGTCTATTTAGTCCTACCAATTATAAATGTTAAAATAGTATTATCAATGGAAAGTTTCCTCCTCTCATTTCATTTGTCAATTTTGCAGTGCCCGACAGGGTTCATAATGTTGTCAAAATTTACCTGATAAGACCTATTGTATGTACATTATGATGTAATAAATAAATAAATAAAGACTTACGTGTAAATAAAATAAATAAATAAATAAAATAGAAAAATAAAGAGTCCTTTACCTGATTTTGCACATATAGCCATCAGTTTTTTGAATTATTTGTAAAGAGTGGCCGATTACGTCCATTCGCTTTATGATGATAGAATAGTGGCGTTAAATTTGAAACAGCGTGTCAAAAGCATGTGCGCAATAGGCACGATTTAATTGACACGTTAGATTAGTTACATCAGTCAATTGGTCAAATGCCATATCAAAACGCGTATTTACAAACCATAGTGAAATATATGGTTTGTAAATAACAGTGGTAGGTATATAAAGTCAAACTGCGTTGATTATTTTGTTTTATTTTATGTCAGCTTCATAATAAACCATACACGCTTTTGCATTTTCTCGGGCAAAAATGTAAAAAAATGTAAAAACTTATATTACCACTAGCTGTTGCCCGCGACTTCGTCCGCGGTTACTATGGCTTTTTAACTATCCTACGGGAACCCTTTAATATTATGAAATAAAAAGTATCTAAGATGTTGACCAGGGATATAAGGTTTCACCATGAAAAATTTTATTTCGGTCCAGCCATTTCGGAGATTAGCCTGTACAAACAGACAGAACGACAAAAAAATAAAATGTTTTTGGTATTTTCCATCTTTTTTCCCCTAACCTGGTTTTAAGCATTTTTTTCTATGTACAGACATTCGATCTCTACAGTTTTAAAATATGTATAGATTTATGACTTATCTATATTTACGCTAATTACTTTTTAATTAAACGTTTTGTCAAACAAGCAAATTGCCCACCTAATGGTAAAATTCTAGAGGTACAGTCGCCTAAGTAAATGTGTGTAAATGTGATGCTTGAAATTACTTCGCCACCTAGTGCTAAATATACAAAATATCTTGCACTAGTAGGTACAACCAAATTAAACATTAGACTTGACAGTCCATCTCCTACATGCGCAGCTTGTAATTAATAATAGATTTCTGCCAATCAAATAGCTTTTAGAGTGACGAAACGCCAATTAAACTTGAAATATCAAGTTACGGTATCAAGTGACCCGTGATGAGTATGTTCAATACTTGCTGTGATCACTGATATTATAATACTATTCATTAAAGTGCCTCTGAACAATTGTATGGCGTTTTTACTATACCAGATTTGAAGGCGATAGATCTTAAATAGGAAATCACCAGTCTTTAGTAGGTATTAATGAAAGCATTATTCAATCATGTGATAATAAGAAATATTATTAAATAGAATTTGAATTTAAATAATTTATGATTCATTGAGCTGAAAGTTTTTGTTGTGAGGACACAATAGTTTTTAATAAACTGCGCAAGCGTTAATCATCTTCCCACATTCTATTTATTAAATAACAGCAAAAGATTTTAGATCAAAATAGCCTTTATTTTGAAAATACAGGCGCCAAAATCAACTTAGTTTTTTTAAGAAAAAACGTAAAGATTTAGTAATCTAGTGTGCTCGAAATAAAAATAATTTTACTATGTTACGAAATTCTTTTAAATAAGATTATGTAGTATAGATTGTAATCTGGCCTTCATAGTAGGAGTGCAGTTAATATCACCAAACCTGTCCAAAAATCTCATATTTTTTCTTTTTTTTACTTACAATGTATAATAATTTAAAGTAAAGTCTTATAATGAAGAAACGAAACAAATTAAAAAATTTATCAAATAAATAGCAGGTTAGAAAATATTCTATTACGCAGTTAAAATGTTTATTTTATGTTAATTTAAAATTATTAGGTATATCTATGCCATATAGTGTTTATAATGCAAGCCATTTATAATAGCTGCATTGGGTTAAAAGTGTGTCTCTAAGCGCTATAAATAAATATTCAAGTTGCATTTAAACATATAATTTTCTTCATAACTATGTCCAAACAATAAAATAAAATAAAATATTTTACAGAAAGACGCTCGTTAATATCGTGATGATAGCTTATTAAAATAACGTTAATAAATCATACAATTTTCAACTAATTTCTTTGGTCAACCTTATTTTTATAACACCGTTATATAAAAGTCGTGTGTTAACGGGTTTCGATTATAAAACAAACAGTTTCGTAAAACACTAGGAATTAATTAAACATGGGTATAGTTTGTTCAGCTCTTAAGAATGTCGATTATTGATTGTGATGTAAATTAGGGAAATTCGAGACGGTCGTGTCGACTCAATAGATACTTTAGCGTTGCGACATCTCTAATTTGTTGGGTGTTCGCACTGTGACATATATGTAGGGTTGTCATTCGTTCCGGTTCCCACGGATATAGCGTTATACGGAATTATTTTGTCATGCGGAAAAATTATTGATGAAAAATTATCGCATTCATTAAGACAACGGAATCTCAAATTATTTATATTGTCAAATTTATCTCAAATTGTATTTATCTTTGTTATTTATTTTATGAGCAATCATACTTAAATTCTTAATATATAAAACATTATAAAAGCATTGTTTTTAGTTGCCACTACATGCATTTTAGGACATTAGACACTTCAATAATGACTCCAAAATTGTACCTAAAAAGTGATATGTGACCATTTGCATACTTCAAGCACAAAGCAGTCTCAGGAACTCGGATTAAAGCGATATTATTATTACTGAGGCGATATTGAGGACAGTAATCATCAATACACACGTCTATCATACGACAGTTTTCAACACATTTGCGAGGAATATAGTCTCTCGTCGGCCACGCGGAAAAAAGCAACTCATTCCATATAAAAAGAATATTACCGCACGCAAAATAGTGCGGTAATTTTTTTACCTCATGCGTGTTATATTGCTACATATATTGCTACTCCAGGGATAAAGCTCACGTTGTGAGCAAGAGTGTTAAAAAAAGTATTATTTTACTAAAATATTTTATTCTAGATATTGTCTAGAACAAAATATTAAGTCTTCAACTCGTGCGTGTTGCCAGTGATGACTTTCTGAGACGTGGCCGCTTACAATGGGCCTCATAAGAAGGCAAGGTCACTCAAAGGGCAATGGAGAAGAATATGCTTGAAGTTTCTCTGCGTGTTCGAATCAGAAACGAGGAGATTCGCAGGAGAACTAACATAGACATAGCCCACAGGATTGCGAACCTTTAGTAGCAATGGGCAGGGCACATTGCTCGTAAAACTGACGGCCGTTGGGACGGAAAGGTTCTCGATTGGCGACGACGTACTGGAAGGCACAACGTAGGGTGGCCCCCAACAAGGTGGACCAACGTTCTGGTGAAGGTCGCAGGAAGTCGCTGGATGTGGACGGCGCAGGACCGGTCGTGAAATCGTTGGGGAGGCCTATGTCTAGCAGTGGACAATTTATAGATAGATAGATAGATTGTCTAGTGACAACCCTGCGCATTAAATGTTCGTTTCGTCCGTATGCATGGTTTTTATGCTATTATTTAATGTTTATGTTGTCGTAAGGGTCGGATTAGTCGATTAGTTGCGCAACCTCAAGAATTTATTCTGTTGTTCATCTCCAATTACCAATAAAAAGCTTAATCCCTATACGTTAAAGTGCTTTTTCTAATTGTATAGTATCTTGGTGTTTCTGTATTTGAATTATGTAAACAAAGTCTACTTCGACTGACATCAATCTTCTTTTATTGTGAATATTACTTGATTTAATTTATGAGTGCATGGCAACAATTTCCTTAAGGTATAAGGATATGGATGTGATGGAGCTCTGTGGCGTAGTGATTGGCTTTCGATATCGAAAACAAAGCTACTTTCGCTATGGTCAATCCTGGGATAGGTGACCTTTGTGATTTCGACTTCCTCCGTGCTTCGGAACGCACGTTAACCTCTTGAAGGGTTTTTTTATTGTACTAGCTTTAGTTAGAGCTAGTTCTTTATAATAATGAAAATATATGCTTTGTTTTTTTGTTTTGTTACTTTAGATGGTTTGATTTTATAATTTACTTGCTTTGATTTTATTTAAATAGCAACATTAACATTGCTATTGTGACCATTTCTACCTACCAGTCTGCATTGGGCCAGCGTGGTGGTGTTAAGGACCAATACCCATTGTAGGATGACCTGTACCCAACAGTGGGACGTTAGTACCGTCATGACGAAGATAGATATATAGATTAACACTTTATTGCAGAAAAACAAATTACATAAAAGTAAATAAAAACCTCTGTGTTGTATCGGTTAAAACACAGTCAAAGCGCTATATGGATGTACTCGTACTTGCTACAAGCGCTCGCGGCAGTGAGTTTTACTAGTCCTTTTTGTCAATTTTATTAATAAAATTTACTTTAAGGGTAATAAATGTGACTATGTGTAAGGTTGACGATTTTAAGTGCTAAGTTTTGCCTATGAAATAAAATTATTTTTGATTTTGATTTTGAAAGGGCGGCCTTAACGCATAGCGATCTCTCGCAGGCAACCTTAGTATGGAGAGGAGAAATATCCATGAGAAAGTGAGCGAAGATGGAGGTGCAACAAACTATATAAAACAAAATAGAAACGCCGTATGGATGTTTGTTTTAAAGTTTTCCATATATTGATATCTCCGCCGGTATTTTACATGCCAGTAATCGTGGTAACATTTACTGAAATCAGAATTGTCTATGGAGCCTTCCCTTAAAGCATTCGCACTTGGGCTTGACCACTCGCTCAAATTACATAACGCATAAATACAATGGCCAGATTATTTACTGCCTGTTTTAAACTAAAAGCTTTTCCCATTATCGACGCTAAGAACGTTACGCGAGAGGATCCTGTAGATAATTCTCATAACAGCACTCGCTAGGCAGGAATCAATCTATTTTCCTTATCTGTTTTCTTTATAGGATTTGTTCTTGCCCTCAGGTTGATTAATCAATTATTCAATGTTAATGTGATTGAAAATCTATATTGCCCGTAATAAATCAATATAATACCGACGAAGAAGCTCCTGAAAGAAAACCATTGAAGAATAAGTTTTTATGAATACGCAAATAAGCAAACACAGGTAAAAATATTTTGTTTTCCTGAAGATATTTAATAAATATTATCATCATCCCGAGATTCCCCACATTTTACTATACAATGAATATTTTATGTGCCTTAAACGTTCCTATCACAGTCAACGTGTGCTTCGATGTACTGTGCAAAGACAAAGACTGATCCTAAGGGTCCAAAACCCATTCCCCCAATGAAGTCCATCTTAGCGCGTCCGCGGCTGACATAGGTAATACTAATGAGTTGGGATGCGCGCGCAGGTCGCGCAGTGTGACCTACGATGCGCGCGATATATTGCGCGCCAACACATCCTAGGGAACAGGGGTGGAAAACCTTTTGTCTTCCTTTTTATTAATGCTACATTAATTATTTTGATTTTCATAGAGAATGATGATAATCATTGTTCTAGCGGACTCTTTTATTGAAGTTCTACATGTTTTTTGGTAATATTCTCCATTTAAAGGGACGGCAAAGGGAACTGAGCCCATAACAGCCATGTCTTTCGTAATTAATGTCTTCAGTAATTTACATTGAAATGCTAGTGGAATGCATTTCAATGCATCTTCTTGGGAAAGTTTGGCCTCAAACGATCAATGGCAGACACTGTGGTGTTACTTCGATGAGGTGGATTATCACGATAATAATCCCATAGTCTTTTTTACCATTTGACTTTTGACCATTTGACTGATTTTTTTTACTATTTTGACGAGAAATATGAGGGATTTCAATAATCCCTCATATTGCTCGTTAAAATAGACACTTACTAAAAAGAAAGAAAGAAAGAAAGAAAAAAGTTTATTTGGCAATTATTAAAAAATAACAATAGTACATAGTAAACTTTAAATTTACATTAAGTATGCCAATTTGGTCTCCACTCAGCATGTGCCGAGGCATTAGCCGCGACGCTGGTCTTCCGTGGATGCCAAAGAAAAACAAATCAAAAAATTAAATATAAAACACAAAACTACTCTAATTTTACGCAACAAGATCCACTCCGAAACAATATTACAATCATTGAAATAAAATTCACGTCCGCCATAGATGAATATCGCCAAAAACTGTCTTTTTTTATTTGAATTTGCATTTTTTGAGGCGGAGGATTATCTGTTATTATTTATTAATAAGTCCTTTAAACGTCAAATAAAATTGTGATAGCAAAAAAGTGCCTACAAGTAATGGCACAGTGAAAATTCATTAATGAAATTATTTCTTCCAAGTCATAAGACTAGCTGGTTTTTATATTATTTTAGTATAAAATATATCTTGTAGGCTTTTATTCCTTTGATAGACATTCAGGTGTCTTGCAGAATGACCTCTATAGCGACAAATCTTACAAATACAATGTTCTAAATCATGTGTAACTTTTATATCAAGCCAACGAAACAGTATTTAAATCAGTATACGATTAAAAATTATGATTTTCGCATTGTTCCGAACCCCTGCTATGGTCCGGCATCCAATAACGGACAATATGGTGCCCCACAACCAACCATTTATATTTTAATTTGCATATAGAGGACCGCTAGGATATGCATGTGAAGGCTTCATTAAGTGTATATTATATCGAAGACGGCTTATCGGGTATTAGTTAGAGTGAGTATTTTTAGCTGCAATAACACTTAAGGTGATGTTTGACACAGTTCAGCTAGAGTTTTCTAGGAAAAGACGCGTATACTGACATGTGCATATTTCTTCTCTATTATCTTTATTAAACTCGGTTGGCATACATCACGCATACATATAGGACTGACTACCCACTTGTATGTGAGTGGCTACAGTCACAACTACCTAAGATAGCACGTAGCTACTTACCATGCTTATCATCATTGTATACTGCCAACTAACCACATAATATCAGGTCCTTACCACATAATATTAGGAAATTGGTGTTATGTATGGAGATTTTGGGGAATTCGGCATTTTCCATACTAAAATTTTTTCAGTTTTCTTCACAACGACAAATCCAATGATAATAATATTTGGCATCTATCATTAGACAAGCTTTAGTAATATGTATAATATCACACTTCATAAAAATTATTTATCGGCACTTAAAAAGAGTTGACTCCGTGTCCAATTTTAACACAATTAAACTTACCACAAATTATCAAAACAAATCAAAAGAGCTCCAAAATATAGTCTATTTTTAAACGAGGTAATTATTTTTTAGGAATACTTTGAATCTTAATAGTTATAGACAAAATACTAAGAGAGAAAAAAACACCAATTTCATAGGTAAGGACCCAATACAATAATCGCAATGGGAACATTTCTCAAAATGATAAAAATGTTTCAATTGAATTAAAACACAATATGTTATTTCATGACGTTATCTCTAATACAATTCAGGAAAACCCTTTTAAGAAAAATTACTGTAGAAGTATCACGAAGTTTCTTTCCTGGTTTCATTTTCATTCCATTTGCTCTCAAAAATCAAATCCAACATTTATGATATCAGAGATACGTACATAAAACTCATTTAATTAGGTCAGTCCAATAATGTATAATTGTGCAATCTGACTACCCAATTTAAGAGACTTTCTAGTCTTAGATAAAGTAAGAAATGATGATACGTATAAGATGTAGCACTGATTCTCTAAGTAAAATTAGTTCCGCGTGACGCCAAGAGATGGCGCTGCACACTCTTACATCGCGCTAACTTTGTATCTTGTATGCGAGATACTTATAGCGAATTAAAAGTCTGTTTGAATTATCTCTCCAATCAATCTGTTATGAACTTGGTTTTTTGTATTTTGGTTCGTGCCTAAGTACATATCGACGTTTTGGTACCTTGACATCACGGTGTTTGTACAAATTTACATCTGTAAGGGGTCAGGTTTTTTAATTCGTAGTCATTTTGACTAGTTAAAATATAAGGACCAATGGTAAGACCGTATGATGGCGTGATATGACAGCCTGTCCAACAGTCGAATTTGTCAAGCTGACGTCACACATTTTGGCGTTTCCATTGACGCTATTAGCCTAGATTTTAACTATTCAGGTGACTAATACTACGGATTAAAAAATCTCACTGTAACTCATCAGGGAGCATAGTTTGTCATCAACATGTCACATAACTGGCGACTGCGTGTCCATTATTTACATTGGTCGCACAGCAATGCTTTAGGGTAGAAACAGACAAAACCGAGGTTTAGAATTAACTTTGTGTCAAACTAAAAGGAATATACTTAATTATTATTGTTCGCACATCTTTGCATTACAGAGGAAAACGGAACCCGAGTAATTTCAAGTTCGCGAATTGTCACGTAAATTACCCATACCCAGCAGGACAATGTTTCAACGTAGCAACAATAAGTCCAACCCATAACTCGGCTCGGGGTCACAGGTACACCGGAGGTACAATTAATAAATTTAGTTAGTACGAGTACAGAACGTTAACTGAGGAATATTCATTGCTGGCATAATGCATGATAAATGTAGCGCGAAATATGCATAGTCACAAGCTTGAATAGAGAATACAATGCGCGAGAGTGGCGATACTAGCGGGCACGTAGTCGCGCAGCCATTGGGATAAAATATTTGTTGTCTGTTCAAAATTCAAATAATGAAAAAATACCCTTGAAATCGTCGTTTGTACAATTTCATTTAAAACTGTACAAACTATCTCATTAATCATAATTCTGGAATTTAGTCATATTGTCTAATTTTAGAGATTTATGTTAGTTTTTATTTAATCGTAAATATTCTATCAAGTGTACTCATTAATTTATTAAATTATTAATTGGATACTTTATTGGTGCATCTTTTATTTAGAAAATAATTATTGTCAACTGTTTGTTTCCCTAAAATAAAAAAGGGATTAAATCAAATAGTTCTTCAGACTACCCACCGGCCCGCTCCACGATAAAAAGTCATCAATACAATGTTCCGAGGTACTTCAGTTGTAGAGATTCGATAACATTTTTGAGGTCTGCATCATAAATTCTATGGACAGCAGTATAAAATCCATCCATTTTGACGACCTCCGTGGCCGAGTGGTCTGTACGCCGGTCTCAAGGCGTCGCCACTACGAGAGGTTCTGGGTTCGATCCCCAGTGGAGGCAAGTGTGTTTGGGTGATGAATTTTCAAACATTTGTTCTCCAGTCTTCGATGTTCTATATATATATTTATTATATTATGTATATTCTCAATAATTATGTGTATTTATCTATTAAAAATGTTTGTCCGTCATCTAGTATCCGTAACACAAGCAGCATTTAGTTGCTTAAAATGGGACTAGTTGATAGGTGTGAATGTCTGAGGATATTTATTTATTTATTTTTATAAATCTATCTTAGTTGCAGCAGACTAGGCCGAGCAGAGCCCCCTCTGGCGGTCGCAGCCACCCTATTGTCCATATTTTTACACGGGTCTAAAGAACAATACGAGAACAGCCGACGAAAGATGCGATCCCAGATACTGTGGTCAGTAGACCAATGCCGGGTTCACGCGCTTCACATTCTTGTGGCAGCTAGGAATTTCTGGAAGAAGCACAGCTGCATATAGTAATAAATAAATAAATAAATTTCTTCAAACATTCACACTTATCAACTAGCCCCATTTTAAGCAACTAATGCTGCTTTTGTTACAGACACTAGATGACGGCTAAATATATTTGATAGATAAATACATATAAATATCCTGAATATATATAAATATATATAAACATCCAAGACTAGAGAATAAATGCATGAAAATTCATCACCCAAACATTTGCCCCCACCGGGGATCGAACCCAGAACCTCTCGAGATGGCGACGCTTTGAGACCGGCATACAGACTACTCGAACTATTCTGTCACATAATATATATTACGCGAGTGTTTTAATACCGAGTTATGTGCAGTTACATACATTTTACTTACACTCATTATTCAAAGAAATAAAACAACTATTTTTTATCATTTTTTTTTATTGTTGGCTGTCTGGAAAACATTTGCCATAGTTTGGTGCGTTTTTAAGAAAAATAAGTGTTGCATAATGAGTCCAACCTGTTGCATAATGGTCATTATGTTACAGTTTCCATTTTTAAATTTTCGTGTTTATCATCTGTGTTAAAAAGTATTCCATTATGAGTTCGAGTCTGAGTTCACAATTCGAAAATTATAACATGAGTGTAGATAAAATAATTTAAAAGCTTCTGATACTTACACAATCAAATCACAGCAAAATTAAATAATTTTATAAATAAAGTACAAAAGTACAAAGTACAAAAACTTACTTGCAAAACATAAATATGAATATCAATCGATATTAATTTATAAATAATGATGTTCATTATCACTCATAATTACGCCCCCGCAGATTGAAACTATGACATCAAAGAGGCGACATTCTTACATATTTAACATAGTAAAACGATATTTTTAAAGACGGGAAGACCCTTTTGATAAAACTACAACAATTATTCTTAAGTAACTGTTGCCAGCAACTTTGTCCGCGGTTACTGGTTTTTTAACTATCCCACGGGAACCTTTAATTTTCCGGAATAAAAAGTATCTAAGATGCAAAATTTCATTGGAATCGCTCCAGCTATTTCTGAGATTAGCCCGTACAAACAGACAGAGAAACAAAGATAAAAATAATTATATTTTTTTTGGTAAAAAAATGCTTAAAATCAAGTAAGGGGGATATAAAAAGAGGGATTTTTATATCCCCCATACTTGATTTTAAGCGTTTTTTTTTTTGTAGAGACATTCGACCTCTACAGTTTTATTATATATAGAGATATTATGATCACACTCGTATCATATGTCTATGGCTTTCAATCTATATGCAACAGGGACCGATGTCCGATATTCATAATAAACTAAATGCTTCTGAAATGTAAAAATATTTTTAAAATATTCCTTGTAACGTCACAATCGCTTCACCGTGAGCCACTCGAGCACCCGTCAATATGCGTAAGAGCATCCAAATAAGCGAAACTGGACGTAATTCGATGTTTATTGATGGAATTCCGGTATTACACGGGCATTCCGGGTTACTTTCTAAGATAACATTACCCACGCGTATACCCACCGAATTTACTTGGGACACAGATCTGTGAAACTTATTTTGGATGTGCTTACTTAGTCATAATTAAGAATGAGCTTACAATGATGCGTAACTCACTTAATGCTTAGATATAGTACATTTTTTAATTAGTCAAAGTGATTTTACAGTTTGAAATGTCATTTAGCGACAGTTATTTTGAATTATCTAGCGATTAATTTTAGAATCCATACTTATATTATAAATGCGAAAGTAACTCTGTCTGTCTTTTATTATTAGTTTTATATCATGACAATTATAACGATAGTGATTACTAGGTTTTTGTAATAAGCGATTTATAGACCTGGTAAAAAGTAAAAGGAACCGTAATAATGAGTAATGTCTGTCAGTTTCGAAGCAATCTTTCTAATGTTTTTAGAAAGATTGCTTCAAAACTGCCATGGTTTATACTAAAACCTACCTGAAAGTTTTTTAAAACCTTTCTAAGAAATGTAGAACCAAACGTAAAAGGTATTACGGCCATCAGAAGTGTAACAGAAGGTAGCTTGATTTAATATAGGAACTTATATATCTTATAATACCGCATCCAACTTTCGTACCTCCGTGTATTATCGTCCAAATCTGTTGACCCATAGCGTATTTTGTTTATGCACCTCAAGAGCCATCAAAAGGCCCTTCAGCCTCAATTGGACTTCATTTCCAGAAAATAATCTCAAGAAACACTCGACGGATTAGAAATGATCAAGCTATTTGTCTTCGGTGAAACCTGATCAACTAGAATAAAGATTGCGTGATTTCTTAATCTGGCTGAAGAGAATTGGTAGATAGAGTCGTACGGAAGTCGAGTGGTTTAGGAATTGTTTAATAAATGCGTACGCAAAAAGTGCCCTTTGAAAAAGTATTGTTTGTCATTTGGAAAATAATTTCAATAGAGTTCTTATTATATTTAATGATAAAAATCTTCATATATTAGGTCCTTACCTATGAAATTGGTGTTTTGTATGGAGATTTTGGGGAATTCTGCATTTTCCATACTAAAATTTTTTTTGATTTCTTCACAACGACAAATCCAAAGATAATATTTGGATTTTTAATCCAAAGATATTATTTATAATATTTGATAATATAAGTTAATAATATTTGGCATCTATCATTAGACAAGCTTTAGTAATATGTGTAATATCACACTTCATAAAAATTATTTATCGTTTTTAAGTGAATGCAAATAAAATGATGTATTCGGGAGGCACTTAAAAAGAGTTGTCTCCGTGTTCAATTTTAACACAATTAACCATACAACAAATTATCAAAACAAATCAAAAGAGCTCAAAAATATAGTCTATTTTTAGACGAGGTAATTATTTTTTAGGAATACTCTGAATCTTAATAGTTACAGACAAAATACTAAAAGAGAAAAGAAACACCAATTTCATTGGTAAGGACCCAATATATTCAGATGCTGACACTACAGAAAATGGGAAAACATAACAATATGGTGTAGTATTTATGCCGTGTTTCATGACTCAAACACTACTTGTTTGGTCAGATGGTTACTTTTCGAGCCACAAGCCGAACATTGGACTCCGGCAACAGCGCGGTCAGCAGCGGGCCAACCTACATACCACATTAACAGCAGCATCGTGCACCGTCGGCACTTTACACCGACGAATCACATACATAACTTATCAATGTGTACTTTAACTCAACCTAATATTGGGTCCTTACCTATGAAATTGGTGTTTTTATTCTGTCTTAGCAATTTCTCCGTAACTATTAAGTTCCAGAACATTCTTATAAAATAATTGCCTCTTCTAAAAATAGACCATATATTTGAGCTCGTATTATTTGATATTTTTTTGTAAGTTAAATTGTGTTAAAATAAGACACAAAGACAATTATTTTTAACTGCCTCCCGAATACATCATTTGATTTGCATTAACATAAAAACGATGAATAATTTTTATCAAGCGTGTTCATACACATACTGCTAAAGCTTGTCTAATGATACATGCCAAATATTATTATCTCCGGATTTGTCGTTGTAAAGAAAACTGATAAAATTTTAGTATGTAAAATGCAGACATCCCCAAAATCTCCATACAAAACACCAATTCCATAGGTAAGGACCTAATATAAACTAAACTGTAGCGACAATAAACTAGTTTTCGACCGTCCGTGTTGGGTCTCACTTCCGCGTCCCGCTGCCGTCCAGGGCTACTCTCTGGGGTAGCTCCTCTAACACCATCATGCTGTCGCCCAGGGCTACTCGCTGGGGTAGCTCCTCTAACACCATCATGCTGCCGCCCAGGGCTACTCTCTGGGGTAGCTCCTCTAACACCATCATGCTGCCGCCCAGGGCCACTCTCTGGGGTAGCTCCTCTAACACCATCATGCTGCCGCCCAGGGCTACTCTCTGGGGTAGCTCCTCTAACACCATCATGCTGCCGCCCAGGGCTACTCTCTGGGGTAGCTCCTCTAACACCATCATGCTGCCGCCCAGGGCTACTCTCTGGGGTAGCTCCTCTAACACCATCATGCTGCCGCCCAGGGCTACTCTCTGGGGTAGCTCCTCTAACACCATCATGCTGCCGCCCAGGGCTACTCTCTGGGGTAGCTCCTCTAACACCATCATGCTGCCGCCCAGGGCTACTCTCTGGGGTAGCTCCTCTAACACCATCATGCTGCCGCCCAGGGCTACTCTCTGGGGTAGCCTTTTTTTTTTCTCGAGGACAAAATCCATTTACGGACCTACCAACCGCTGGCGAGGCGGAAGGCGTGTGTGGGACTCGCTCGGCGGCGGCCGAGAATACCCACTAAAGCTCCCCGATATACCTCCTTGCCCGTGGGAGCGACCCGGGGTCTGCCAAAGCAATTCTCCGAGCCGGTCCCAGGGCTTCCCGACCTAGTCAGACACTAGGTCGGGGTTTGCGCCAGTGGGGGATTCCTGGGTATATTCGGGAGATCCCCAGACGTGGCAGCCGGTGGAATGCGTGCGTGAAAGCCATCCAACGCACGCGGCCGCTTGCGGGGCAGGTAGAAGGAGGGACTTCTCTGGGGTAGCCTACTCTAACACTAACATATAATGCATGTGCATGTCGCGGCGCCTTACAACCGCT
This sequence comes from Parapoynx stratiotata, assembly GCA_910589355.1. Taxonomy (NCBI): domain Eukaryota; kingdom Metazoa; phylum Arthropoda; class Insecta; order Lepidoptera; family Crambidae; genus Parapoynx; species Parapoynx stratiotata. The sequence continues at coordinate 1,798,228 of OU342472.1, forward strand.
CGCGGTCTGCCCGTATATAATGGCAAGAGCAAGAGTTGGCAAGTCTAAGCTTTTCGTCTTTTAGGGGCTTCTCAGAGCTACGCCGACGGCGACGGCCACGCGCGCGCCCTTTTATTACACGAGACAGCAGCGTTTCACTGCCAGCGCGGACGAGCGTACGCGTTTGTACGTTTGTGCGTTGTGTAAGCGTGTGGGCGTGGCCGGCACTGCCTTAGCTCTAAAACATCGCTTAATTAAGCCCGTAATCAAGATGCCTTTGAAAATGGACATCGTTATCGCTAAATGGAGAGTGTAGAATTTGACAATTCAGTTTGACAGTTGACAATTGAAGGAAAATTTAGGTCAAATCTACACCGATTTTCCGTGGGCGTTGTTTAGACGATATCATTATTAAGTATCGAAATGCATCCTGTCAGGCCCAGGTCCCGCTATAAAAACATTTCTCAGGCTAACACCATAAGTTTAATAAAAAAAGAACATAACAATAACAGTACAAGAGTTGTTAGTCGTCAAAAGCAACCTATAATGTTGATCCAGACAATGTTTGTAGATCTTATCGCTGTAATGGCGATCTTTCAACAAATACATTACAATGCAACCATTAGCACGTAAATATACTTATTTAGTTATAAATAACATCATATTATTGCTGTACTGACTTCGTAGCTTAGTATTTTGGCCTCGGCAAGCCACGTAAAAAAATAGGAAATCGATATATTTTGCACAATAATTATTAGATTCAGATTCAATTATTTCAATATAATAATGCAAAATGAAAGAAAATGATAGTCAAATGTACAATTAATAATTCCTACATATAGAAAATAATTTGACAGTTTTTTTTTACATATGACAGGTAAGCTCTTGGCCTTCATCTCCACCTCATGGTAAGTGACGATAAGGCCGAAGGTGGAAGCGAGCTTTACCTGTAATCCTCAACAACTGAGGAACTGGCTGTCTTACCTCTGATTGCCGGAACACAACAATGCTTAAAACATCGTTACTATGGCGAAAAATTTAGGTAAGACGGTGGTAGCTAGCCAGGCGGGCTTAGAAGCCCTACCATCAACCAAACCAAGCAGAAAATCTTCTGCCCCCGTGGGGAATCGAACCCGGACCTCCCGATCAACCCCCCGGTGGTGTGAACCACTGACCAGGTGGTGTGACCAGAGAGGCGGTTAAAAAGTGTTTACCTATAATTAAATATAGGTGGTTTAATAGAATTCATCGGTGGCATCTTAATAAAATTAAAATTAGAAATGTCCCGATAATACTAAATGACTAAAACATGACTAGTTAGTGTAAAGTCAAAAAGTATTTCCTTTTTGACTTCTTTTTCTTATTTTTGAAATACTTATTAATGTCAAGAAAATTAAAAAAATAAATATTATTATGTTAATACATGAACTCTTTGGTCGAATACAGTTCCATATCTTAGAAAAGATTTCTTAGCCACCATTAGAAGCTCGGTGTTGTATGCTTTGGTTTTAATGTTGCAAATAGAGCAATGAATAAGGCAAGAAATTGAATAAAATATTGATTTCCAAATCAATTTCCAAAATAATATCATCTGATGGACGATATTTACATAAATATAAACCCCTAGTTCCTTTACCAAAGTGAAAAGGATTGGAATTTAATATCTTCTTACATTACACGAAGTAAACGAAAGCAGTACCCACGATCTTGCAAGAGTTCTAAATCGTGTATTTGTTGTACAGTTTTTTGATTCCTTCTAAATTTACAGAACTTCGAAATATCGCGGTCTTGGGCGTTCCCGGAACCCTTCTGACCTCGGCAGTGCTGCCATAAATCAGACATTAATGATCATGTAAATAAATAAGTAAATATCGCTCGAAACTGATCGAAGCAGGCCGACACGACACTGTTTAGAAATGGTAAGGGTGCGTTCACAAATATAGAACGAAAAGCAAGTCTTCATATTATGACTAGCGAAGTCGTTATGTGGTGCGGTGGTTTTGTCCATCCCAATGTATGTGCAAGCCTGTAGTGGGACTTTTATAAATCAAATTTTAATTCTATTGCCTTTATTACAATCATCGATTTCATACTCAAAATGTAAAAAACAATTGGTGACAAACATGCACCTTTTTCCTTTTTTTTGCGCCGATACACTCTGTATACCGTTACGTTTTATGTGCTCCTTAAATAAATAAATAAATGCCAAAAAAATCATTCATTAATCGATATGACCGCCGCCTAATACGTCAGTCGTGAACCGGCGCGCGCTACGATCGTCGGATATAACCTCCAAATTGATTTATTATATTTCAATTTTTTACTAGTACCACAGCTCTTCCTTCACACCGATTTTCACCACGACCATATAACTTGACACTTGATATAATTTATAATTATTCATTAAACTATTGCATTCAACTTTGAGTCAGGTATTAGTTTTGTCTATTTACATAATTATGGAATCGTACTCTATTATGAATTTCTCGATTCTCGGTTTCATGTGTTATTTGTAAACACTTGTTAGCCGTGCGGTGACGGCAGAGTAGAATACAATTGTCACCACCCCAAATCTCTCCCGTGGGTGTCGTACAAGGCGACTAAGGATAAATCAATGATGAGGAATGGGCAGCAGCGTTCCTCTTATACCAGCTACCAATTGCAATGTACTGAGACTTTTGTACCCGATAAATAGCAATAGGCTCGCCACCTATGCCACATGGCACCTAACATAATTGGCGAAACGTGGGTGCTAGTTCTCCTCTGGCTACCCCTTCGGGGATATAGGCGTGATTTGTGTATGTATGTATGTATTTGTTAGATCGTGATTTTTAAGGTTGTTGGTAAGCACGTCATTTTTAATTAAAAATGGAGTTAATGTCAAAAACCTAAACAATAAAAAATTAATAAAATTATTGGACTTATTTACCGATACAGTGGGATAAGTAACATACTAAAGTAGATCTACTATCTGCATGATTTAGGAAAATGCTCATTTTGTATGAGACTTTGGCCAAACGTGGACAATCAGTTCCACGAAAAGCCGAAAGTGAACATTGTCCTTTACAATGTTCAACCGACTTGTGATGTTTAAGAAAAATTATTAATTATTTTTAGAATATATTGTGGCGGGGATGCTTGTACATCCATTTTATTTATTATAACAATGAGATGTTCAAAATTTTTAAAAAGTATCAATATAATCACTTCCCACTATAAAACAAATAAGAACGCGCAAAGTTATAATTCAATCTCGAGTACATTCTGGGCACGAGTTAACTATTTATTTTACAGTAATGAGAAGCCTGAGCCATTAAGAGAGTCGGTAATTTGGCGCGATTTTATCTCACAACTATCAAGATTATCTTTTGTACTATAAAATATTGTTATTAAAAAAAAGACTTTCACTCAAATTGAAAGTGTCAAAGCTATTTTAGAAGAGTGCAATATTATTTTAATTGAATTTCTGTATTTTTTGGACTCAGCACTCAGTTGTTGAGCAGTTACAGTAGAAGAATCCACTTGCGGTAATTTCTAGAACACAGAAACGATTACAAGCCATTTTTAGTATAATTATTTCTAAAGTCATAAAAAGAAAAGGGACAGAGCTAACGTTTGACTGACAGATAGTTTAATCTGAGGATTGAAAATTCGGGTCTTATTCTATTAAATTTATTTTTGTAAGAATATTTATTAAATAATTATAGCAGGAATAATAAAGAAATTAATATAATTACGTTGCGAGAAATCTAGTTTGCCTTGATACAAGTATTCTTTTAAACTTAAAATGATCTCATTCTGCATTCGATAATTACATAGTTTCTGCGGAAATGATGAGACCTGAATGTAATATATAATCAATAAATAATTTCGAAGCGTGACTTACTCAGTTGATCTATAGATCACGTAGTTTTAATGACCTATTTCTAGCACTTCCTTAAATCATTATGTAGATCTTTTTATATTTTAGAAGTGTCAGGCAAAATATTAACAAAGCTAGTTTGCTGAAATAATGTTAATGACACATTTTATTTTATGAAAATAAATAAAATTAAAGGAATTGTTTAGTCAATAATAACAATATAAGATTACCCAATTTATGAATTTTTGCCCTAAAGAAATATCTTTCGTGCCTGTCGAGTTTTGTGTAGTCACCATGTTACAACGCCAATTACATTAAATTCTAAATTTATACATTATGCTGTTCATAAGAATAAACATTAATATTATTTCAATAAACGTTTGTTAATTTCAAGGAAGCTGATATTTAGTTTCCTTAATTTAATGAAAGCATGTAATATTATATCATTATATGCACATTATGTCCTCTACCCATACTAAGAATTATTAACTCTGTGTTCATCTATGTGGTCTAGTAAAATTAGATCATCCACGCCCGGTTCATTCAATAAATATACAGATACGATCATCGTATCGATTCCTAATTTAATCGAATACTAATGTTCTGTATTATTTTGACCTCACCCGACGGTCGTCACGACCTACGTTTGAGATCACGATTGTTAGTCGGATAATGTCTTAGTTGCTTGATTTGATTTTGGTTTTCATTATTTTGTGCTTATTTTTTTTTCCTCTAATCAAGTTTTCGATCGGGTTCCATATTTTTAATTGTTGGTAAATAAAAGGATTCACGCCTTTACGGCGAGACGAGTTTTTTCAGATTTGAATGTATCATATGTATTATCGACAGTTGAAAATAAAAAGGCTGATGGTAACTTTTTTTATATATAAAAGGGGGCAAACAGGCAGACGGCTCACCTGATGGTAAGTGATTACCGCCGCCCATAGACATCTACAGCACCGGAGGAGTTGCAGATGCGTTGCCGACACTTAAGGAGGGAATACACTCTCTTTTTTTTTTTTTTTTGAAGGTCGTATTGGTCTGAAGTTTCGCGCGAGACTGACTGTTTGGAAATTTTCACGCCCTTCTTATAGAAACACCGACTGTAATCTGTAGGTTAAACCTTGGGAAAAAAAATCATATAGAATCGTACAGACATTTTTCAGTGCAATTTCAAAGGTAGAGCCAATCAGATGGTAAAAAATTGAAAGAAAAAGCGTTTTGAAAATTTTCAATTTCATTCATATAGTGTGGGTAAATGCAGCTCAATTAATTTAGTTGAAATTGATAGTTTCTTATTTGCTTATGGAAAACTGCAGAGAGTAGTTTTACAAGAGCGGATAGGTGTTGAGTTAAAATTAACATAAGTAATACGCCAGTTATACTTTAACATTTACCATAATGGCGTTCTCACAAGAAATAAAACTTTAAGCTCCACTGTATCTACCTTACAATAGGGATTAATTTCCTATGCAGTGGTATATACTACCTTTTTATTGTAAATTAATATTATATCGAGTACGATCATCACAAACCCATCGTTTGTCACATTTAAATAGCTTGTTGTAATTTTTCAAAAATAGGATTTAGAGAAAAGCTCATAAAGTTCTATCTTCGCTAGCGTGAGCATTGCTTGTTACGTTTTGAGCAGCTACAAAAATATACAAAATGATGTATTACTTTCGCGAATAGAGTCAAGATGGATTTGTTGCGGCAGTGTTTATGTGTGTACTCGACCTAAGAGACCCAGGTTTGCATCAGTTACCTTGTCAGATCGTGTCGGAGTACTTTCTTAGTTTGGTTGTTAGTTCAGAGATTAGTATATTTGTTTTCCTTATTACATCATCAACACCATCAATATGAACATTCTAAGTACTCAGCTTAAATCTGTCAAGATTGAAAACGAATTTTAAAGAAAATTTTCTTAATTTCAAGTAATATTATTTCAATGTAAATAAAATGGTAGCATTATTAGAGTCAGTTTTCATTGACAGGTTGCGTAAATTATTCATTTTAATTATCATACATTTCAGTAGATGGCATCACGTGGCTGTGAGTCTCGAGTCGAGTCCTATATGTGCACATTTACTTTTATTATTCCTAAATAAAAAATAATTTTAGATCCTTTATCACGTTAAAACGAAAACTTTATCACGAACGCTGGCGTTCGCGAACAATCTATATTCTGCTGTCTCATTTTGTGGCTATAGAGAGCTTGCACGACTTTAAATAGGAAATAAAGGTATATTATATGTAGGCATGTTCACAAATAATAATAAAGTTTTGTAATGATATTGATATATTCCATAAATCAATACATTATCTACTTATCGCCTAATAAATCATATTCACACATACAAAATTACAAACACACGCTCCCATTGTGTTATAATAAAACACCCTACATACATAATTACATTACGTAACCACACACTATACTAATTCTATGATACAAATCGATTACGATCAATACATATGCGTGGTCACGCCTCAATGGCGCCCACGCGCAACGTACAGATGATCCATAATACAATTATAGATCAATTTGATTGATCGCAGAGTAGACGTTCACTTTATTATATTATGCCTAATATTTTACTCTGAGAGGCTGTCAGCAATATTTATGAATAAGAAGGTAAATAACTTATTTGTCTTTATAAATAGTATGGAGAGTAATATGTAATAAATAACGTACAAAATTAATGTTATAAATAAAATCACTCTTTCTTATTGTTACTATTTACTATTAATATTTTAATTAAAAAAAAAACAAAAGAAAATAAGGCCTTTATTCGCCTCACATATTTTAAATTCCTAGGATTCTCTTGTAGTGTAGTGAACCAAAACACGCAATGTAGGCATCCACCAATAAAGTGCTTAAGGAAAGACTTTGTTCAGTGGAAGTCAACTACGGATGAAACCCTGCTCGGGC